>MNCI01004649.1:10644-34499 GCA_015680685.1 Gnetum montanum
AAAAAGTCATCATGTTTTGTATTTGATAGAAGGATTCCAAAAGAAATATGGAGCAAGGGGTAAGCCTATCAATTTCAATTATCTTTGAGTTTTTGGATATGAAGCTTATGTACATATTCTAGAAACTAATAGATCAAAACAAAATTACAAGTCTATAAAGTATGCTTTCTTTGGTTATGATCATGGTGTAAAATTTTGTGTTGTACAACCCAAAATCCAAAAGGGTTATCTATAGTGATGATCTTTTGTTTAGAGAGACTTATGGATATATAAAGGACAATATTTCCAATCTTGTAACACTTGATCATGTATTTTTCTAGATTAATACGAAAAACTTAAAGGATCATCCTCCCTTAACAAGAGACATTGCTCCTAACAAATAGGATAGTGTGAATGATATACAAGAAATAGGCATAGCAGAAGACTTAAGTGAAAATCAGAAAAGAGAATATCAACATGATGCTCTGTCAACTTCACAACCCTTAATATGGTCTAGTTGTATAAGAAAATTACCCACTTGTTTTGAAGATCAAATTCTAATCATTGAAGATAAATCATTTATCTATGATGAAGCATGTTCATGGATTTATCATAAAAAGTGGAAGTGAGTGATAGATGATGATATGTCTTTTATTCATAAGAATAAGACATAGAAATTTGTTAAACTATCATGTGGTAGAAAACCAATTAGATGTCAGTGGGTATTCAAAATTAAATATGGTGACTAGTTTAAAGCATTTATTCCAAAATGAGAGGAATTGATTATGATGAAATCTTTTACCTTGTGATAAAATTAAGACTCATTATTTCATTGTTATTGATAGTAGTTGCTTATGATTTATAACTTGAATAGATGGATTTAAAAACCTGCTTTCCATAATGGTAATCTTGAGGAGGAACTATATATGCTTCAACTTGAAATTGGTTAAACTATCATGTGGCAAAAAACCAATTAGATGTCAGTGGATATTCAAAATTAAATTTGGTGACTAGTTTAACACACATCTGGTTGCTAAAGGTTATTCCCAAATGAGGGGAATTGATTATGATGAAATCTTCTATCCTGTAGAAAAATTAACATCCATTAGATCATTATTATTAATGGTAGTTGCTTATGATCTAGAAATTTGATGAGTGGCGAGGTACCCCTACACTCAACCATATGAATATGAGTGTTTCACGCACGATCCGGTCGAACTCTAAGGACTAAGTGCTTATGCACCTTAATGGAACACTCAGGGTTAATCAATCGTTGTCTTCCCAAACTTACTTGTATTGTCATGGTTGTATGGTTAAGTAAGCTTGAGGTATATGATTTTTATAGCTTTTGTATTTTTTATGTCTTCTGCTAATAAAGGAGAGGGGGAGAGAACTAAGTGGCTAACTTGCATTAACTAGTTTCTAAATGTTCCTAACACTAGTATCCGTTCCCACTTGTTGTACACATCTTGAACTAGTGCAATGCTGCTGGGATTACCAAACACTAATCGTTACTGGGTTACCAAGCACTACACACATGCTCGAAGCAGTTGTACTGAGTGTATTTAACTAAGGGGGTTGAAGGTTGAGAGAGATATTAATTAACTAGGAAAGCATTAAATAATAATTAATTACTAATTAGCTTAATCTGTATGCTTCAAGGTTTATCATAAAGTTTGTCTTTATTACTATACACAAAATTTTTCTTAGGTACAAATTGCTCGAATAAAGATCCATTCACTTTATGACTCCTACTACGAGCACACAGAAATAATTCTAACTCTGGAATGACAAAACTGTAAGAGTTTGGCTAAGGGTCCAAATCTAATGTATGTGAACCAAGGGTGCCGCCTCTTATTTATAGAAGATGAGGCAGGACGCGATATCATGTGGTGGATGTGATATCACGTACATGATATCGTGTATGTGATATCATGTACGCGATATCGTGGTTCATCAAACTTGAATAGATGGATGTAAAAACTACTTTCCACAATGGTAATCTTGAGCAAGAACTATATATGCTTCAACTTGAAAGGTATGAAAAGAAAAGAAAAGAGCATATATTGTAATGAGTATGGAGATCATTATATGAGCTTAAACAAGCACCAAGGATATGGAATAAGAAATTTAATGAATACATGTTAAGTCTTGGCTTCATTAGAAACCAAGAAGGCTTATTTTTATATGTTAAAAGTAAAAGTGAACAAATTTTAATTTTATTACTATATATTGATGACATATTAATAGTAGGATGTGATATGAATGAAATTAAAGAGTTAAAAAAGATTCTTTATTTTTGATTTGAGATGATAGATCTTAGTGCTACTAAGAAGATTTTGAATGTGAAAATTAAAAGAGACACAACGAATAAATTTTTTTTGGGTTAAACAATTAGGATATGTGAAAAATATCTTAAAGATATATAATATGCATGATTATAAGCTTGTAAAAATACCCTATAAAATTAGGATGAAACTTTGAGTTGAATAATGCCCAAAGACAATCAAAGACAAAGAGGTTATGATAAAAATTCCATATGCTAGTGGTTTCAGAAAATTGATATATGTGATGGTCAATACCATCCTTGATATTATATACATTGTTGAAAATCTTACCACATATATGTCTAATATAGGGAACCAAAACTTGATTGATGTAAAACAAGTTTTTCAATATCTTTATGGTACTATGAACTTTGATATTTTTTATCAAAGTTATTTATCCTTTCTTCATAGCTATGTGGATGGGTGGGAAGTAGTAACATAAAATATACTAGTAGGTATGCATTTAATCTCTTTGGTGGTGCTATTTCATAGAAAAGCCAATTGTAGTCTTGTGTAACTTAGTTTACTATTAAAGTTGAATATGTTGATGTGTACCTAGCTAGTCATGAAGAAACATGTCTTTAAAGGTTAGTAACTAAACTTGGAATTAATAAAGTGATAATGAAAATTAACTATGATAACAAAAATGCAATATACATATCCAAGAATCCCACTTTACATAACAAAATGAAGCATATTGAATTATAATATCATTATATTTGAAAGTAGAAAGATGATAAATGAATAAAGAATATTTCTAGAAAAAAATAGTACAAAAGAAAATCCTAAGTTATCATTGGTTGAAAATATTTATGGTGTGAGTTAAAGTTGCAAATCAGCTCCAAAACGTGCTTTTCAACCATTTAACTCAATAGATGTGAGTTTATTTAAAAAAAAAAAACCCTTGGTATGTTTTTTTTCATCATTGTAAAAAGCCTTAGTGAGAAATCTAAAAATTTTAAGCCAAAAATATCATAGTTATAATATCATATCTACAATATCGTAGATATGTTATCGTATAAACGATATTGTGGGGTGCATGCCAACCTATATAAGAAACACTTGGATGCACGAATTTGCAGTAGATTTAATAGCTTGGTAACAAAACTCTTTCAATTCGTTTTCTTGAATTTAGAACTTAGCAATGTGTGCCCGTAGTGTGATGTTTTGTAATGTAATGGAATCTTTATTTGAGTGTGATGTACTTAGACACATTGCATGATTGGTAGTAAAGATCAAGATTACTCTACATCATTGCAGCAACACTTAGTTTTATTTTTGTTTTTAATTAGTTTGCTATTTACTATTTTCATAGTTAATGTTTACAATTACTTACAATTTATTTTTAATGTCATTAAGAGGAATGGTTACAATTGATCTTTAGCATGTAAGTGTAACTACTTGGTAACCTAGTAGTACTATCACTTGGTATGCCCAGTAATGTAGTACTTGGTAATCCTAGTAATAGTTATATGAAGTCCAAGGTGTGACCAAAAGATCAAGACTAACTACTCATCACATAGGCTAGTTTAGATTTGTTTTACTATCACTTAGATTTAGAAACCCTTACTTTCACTTCATGTTTACTAGGAGATTAATGGCCAATACAATATCAATATCATATACCTCACCTTGAGTTAAACCATACACATTGATTTTACTAGCTCACGTGGAAAGACAATGATCACAAATGCTAACTAATTACTGGTATAATCACATTGTCTTATCTACGGAGTTCCATCGGGATTGTGCATGAATACTCGTATCTCATATGGTTGGGTGTTGGATACTTCATTGCTCATCATTGGCACTATTTTTGTGGATAAGTCAATGTTATACTAAGTAATTAATTTTTTAAAGTTTATTGTATCAGAATCTAACTCTAATTTTCACAACCTTAATATAAGCACACTTAACACAAACCATCAAGAAATGATAACATGGCTTCACATAATGATCAATCATCACCTACCAAGGACACAAGAAGGAGTAGTGAAAAAATTGCTAATGAAGAAGATTGGGGAATGCCAATATAGACACATATTACTTATGCTCACACTGATCCATACCATCTAGACTTCACCTTCATATTCCATCAAGAAAGACAAATGAGGTGGAGAGATATGCAAGGCAACACAATCCTACCTCCCAAATGTGTAGCACTAAACATGCTACAAACTACTCTAAGAGGAGTGCACTTGGACTAGAGTAAAAAAGGGTATCATGTGACTCAACACATGACCAGACCCTACGAACCTACAAGGAAGTAGATAAAGAGGGATGCTACTATGGAAATTAAACATGCTCATACCAAAGGGAAGCAAACCAACACATTTGTTATCATAGAAGGGCTTGATGCTAATCAGTTCATTTTGGAGCAATTGCACCAAAACCATGAGAAGCCATCAAAGGCAGCTATCATTAGACTAGAAGAATCTATCAATGCCAAACTTCACTCTACTATAGTAGAGAAAGACAAGGGGGAGGCTACTAATTCAAGATACAAGTGGGACTCTAGGCTAAGGGATCCTGCTAAGTCCTACAAGGAAACTCACAAGAGTCATGAAAGGAGAACCAACCAACATCATTCTCTTGCTACCTCCTCTACTTCTTCATGATCATTAGAGGACTATGGTAGGAAACAACACAAGTACTAAGATTTTGATGGGGAAAAGAGAAGAGCTCATGATCATCATGACTGATACTCAAGGTATTCTAATTTAGAAGATGAGGAGTATGAAAGAAGAAGGCACAGAGAAAGAAGAGAGGATCAAGAGAGGCACAAGCATAGAAAGGGTCATCACTACCATAGAGTCCATGAACCTAATCATGATGAAGAACCCCTTATGAAAACCCAAAACATGATCAACATTTAGGAAGTAGTCTACATAGTAACCAGGAATGTGAGAGATAGTCAAATTAAATGGCTAGATATGAATAACATGGTACTCAGACACTAGCTTTACAGATGATGAAGGTTGCACCATGTGCTGGTATGAACATCCTAAGGGATGTTGTCTAGTCATGGTACATCTGCAAGAAACTAGGGCATATGCACTTAACCCATAATTTATTCAAAAGAAAATGCCCAAATGGTTACCTTATTCTCAAGGTAAATATAGGAGACAACCTCAACCAATTTAGTATTCTAGTGGAGCCTTGTTGTAGATGTAGTAGCATTACCATCAGTAGTGGTAGTAACTACAATCATGGGCCATGCCACTATTGTGCCAATAGTATCCATATCGACAACTGGATCCTTATGAATATTATGTCAAGTACCCAATCTCTCCTGATCATGAAAATGCTCAAACCTCATAATACTATTTAGTAGACTACCAACTGACATCACCACTAATCCAAACTTGCATATCCATCCACAAGTAGTTTATTTCTCAAATTCCAATCCAAATTCCTTGCCACTAGTGCCACCACCCGTAATGCAGGGTGAACTACCATCACAACCATAGTAGAGGAAGCCAACAAGGATAGTAAATGTACAAATAGAAGATCTCACCAACAAGGCTAAGGGTTAAATAAAGAAATTTCATTTTTTAGGACAAGTCCAAAGAAAGCTGGTAGCATAAGAGCTTTATCAAGACCATCTTCTCCTAAAATAGATCTTCTCACTCTTGACAAGCTTCCGTCATCCTCAAGCCTGGAAATATAAAATATCATGCTCACTATAATTGTTGCCTTGTGGATCAAGTCAGGGCTACTCCCATAGAATCGAATTGACCTAGGAGTTTCTTTGATCTATCTACAAGTAGCTGGGAATCTCTTGTGCAAATTTGTACTAGACTCAAGTTCCAAAGTCAATTTAATCTCCTAAAACACATATCAAACGTGGAACCTACCATCATTTAAGGAATGCAACATCAGGTTGGAGGTTTGATATTAGTCTATTGCCATCCCTTTGGAATAGATTGACAATGTAGTGACCACTATCAATGGGTGGTCCTACCCAGTAGACTTCTTGGTGATCAATGTAAAGGATATTGATAAGGAATGTCCAATCATCATGGGGAGGGCATGGCTTAATACTATTGATGTTAAGCTAAATATGAGAGATTTATCTATGGAAATCTCAAAAAAGGACAAAAATGAAGTGATCCATACATAAAGAATTCCATATAGAATATTTAAAGCACTAACACAGACATCATAACACTCCATAGCAATATTGAAACAAAAATGTGTGTCAAAAAATGAGTAGAAGCCACAAAAACAAAAGACATCCCATGGCCACTAACTAAGAACCTTAATTTGTTAAACATATGCATGGATACACATGAACCACTTACTAATTCCTATATGAAGAAAATGACTCCAACTAAGGACTTAGACATGCTAATATTAACTCATAGACACATACTAGTGGGATAGGAAAACAAGAACTTAGATGATCAAAACTCAACTACCATAAAGATCACATGGGATAATAATAATAAAGTTAAAACCCTAAATATGGTAAGAGAGCCACCCAAAGTGTATGATCCAAGAGATCTATAGAGTATTTTCTGAACACTTTCCCAAGAGTTTAGTTGTGGGGGAGATGCCCTATCATGACTTAGGAACTAATAAGTGATTTTTCTATTCTCTTTATTTTACAAATTATTTTCATTTTTCACATTATTTTATATTTTTTTCATTCTTTTATGCTTTCTCATTTCTTCAATTTTTCACATTTTTAATATTTTTCAATTCTTTAATGTTTTTCATTCTCTATACTTTTTCATAATTTTTACCACATTTTCCATTTCTTTTATATTTTGTTTCGAACCCTTTGTAAATAATTTTTATCATTAATAAAACACATTTAAATAAAGGCAAGATGCAGCCTAATAAGGTGAAAATTTTCCTATGTTATCAAGTCATAAGAGATTGATTATTTGCAAAGTGAGCCCACACCATCCATCCAACCATTCCATTAATAAGAGGTTCTTACCATAGCCATAATGATATTTTTTCCATCATCAAACTAAGAATAAACTTGTGATCATTATGCCTAGATAGAAAAGTGAAGAACCAAGTGGAATGAAAAGGATGTGACATCAAGGGGACTTGTGGATTATTTTTGGACTATTATTGTAAGTTCTATCATGTTACTAGGGTTGTATTATATCCTTGTAGATCTAACAAAAAATGGAAGTAAGGTTAAAATAAGTGCTACCTTAAAAAGGTGGACATAGTTAACAAATAAAATATCATAGAATAAATTTTTAGGGGTTCCACTGAAAAGACATGTTACCCATGCCTAAAGGTAGGTGGCTTCTCAAAAATGTAAAAATAAGAATAAAGTACCATGAATAAACTCCTTCCTTGGAAAATATGCCAAGTGATGATACTCCTTGTAACATTGATAGTCTTATGATTGTAATTCCAAGAGATGGAATGATGTCACTAGAATGTGGTTTAGACTTGGTTTGAATCTTGGACAGAAAGACTAATGATCACCTTAACAACTAATAAAACATAAAATATCATTATGCCTATGGTAAGACACCTCACATCCTAATTTTTACAATCCCTTCTAAAACCATCTCATCTCACTGTTTGAATAATCATAACTTATGATTTTTTGTAACATAGAGTTATTTTTTCCAGTTTGGTGGTACTAATATGTGTGTTTTGCTAAATAGGTATGCATTAAATTTAACTCCTTAAGTGCCTAAGGACACTTTTAGGCATGGTTATACAAGGGCATTAAGAAATGGAACTTACTTTGGAGAGGACCCACTTGTGTAACTATTGTATCTTATACCTGCCAAGTGATTCCACATCATCTTAAGCCTTCCAATTCCAATAAATAATAATAAATACTTCTCATATCATTCACACTATCCATTCTAATAGCACAAAAATGTTTTCTTTCTCATCCATTCCATCATTACCTCATATACTTTCATAGCCCAAGATTTCTTAATCATAGACTTTCAATGCTTATTTTTCACAACTGAAGCATCATCTCTATATCAAGACCCTTTCAAAATGATGCATATCTTCCAACCATCCTATGGGACTCAATTTTTTTTTAGAAAAGCATTCAGAAATTTTAATTTTTCTATGGTGGCATCACATCTATGATATTGTAGGAACCTACAATATTGCATCTACAATGTTGCATTTACGATATCACATGCATAAGATCTATATATAGTGTAGGGGTGTTAGAAAAAGTTTTTCATTTCTAAATTTCATAAGAAGGGAGTTGATGCCAATTTTTCCTTGAAGCTAAGAGCTTTAACACTCCAACTTCCAACACCCATAACTTGCTCATTATTACCTCAATTTTCATGATTTTTGAATCTACGTGATCTCAAAGTGATGACCTTAGTTGTGGGGGTTGCTAGTAAGGAAAATTTGAGTCAATTTTTTGAAATTGCTAACAATTAGAAGGTATTATATGGGTAATTCTAAGGAAAAATATAAAGAATTTTAAAAGTAAATCACTCATTTTAAGGTCAAAACCACTATAAGAAGACTTCTAATTAATCATACTACTCATTTAAAGTACTAATGGGGTTGTTATTGAAAAATTTTCTAACTCTACAATCATAATAAACTAAGAACTTGATATAACTAAGGGTATGAGTGGGGTATCAAATTCTTGGCCATTTATGAGAATATTCTAGTAATTCCAAACCCTTGATTGATTATAGATGGTCCCAAAAAGAGGAGCACAAGGAGTACTTCCATGATCGGTAAGCAAAAGACCATGAGGCTGTTGAAGAGGACGAGTGAACAAGAAAAATCTACAAATAGAACAAGGAGAGAAAGAAGAATAATCCTTTAGCATTCATCAACAAACTCCTGTTATAGAGAAATTTTCTCAAATAGAAGTGGATGTTCCACCAGCGCCTATCCAGGGACAACAACTTACATTGTTACCTGAATGTCTTTAGGCTATTCAGAAAAAATCTATCATGTTGATAGTAATTATGGAACTAAACTTTTGTTCATTCTTGGAATTTTCCCTAGAAGCTGTTAAGGCCCAACTTCAATCATCTTCTTTGTGGCCTACTCTAAAAAATAATGAAGAATGATATCTAGGAGAAACACTCTAGTTTTGGCAAAATCGAGAAGTTGATGCTACAGTCAAAATTGAAGGAATCTAAGTATCTTACTTATTTAAGGCAATTGCAAAGGTATTGAATGTGCCTAATCAAGGCCCAAAGGTAGCACAGATATTAACCAAATCTAATATAAATGCCAGGAAGCTATGGTTATAATGGGTGTATGACAAGAAAGATAAAGAGTATAAAGAATTTACTATAGAAGAAAAGATCTATTTCAAAATTGGCACTTATCACTTGTTTTCTACTAAAAGATTAAATAGAATCTCTACATATGCACCTAGAGGGAGTGCAATATTAATAGGAAAGTTCAATGTAAACATCACTCACCTCTACTTCATAGAAATCCAAAGGTGATTTCAAAGAAAGAAAGTAGGAAAGTTAACACTTCCATTTTATTGCCTTATCTAGAAGTTATGTAAATGGACTTGTATCTAAGGGTATACAAATAATGCATTAAAGAAGGCACAAAATGATTCCTATGCCAAAATGTTCAAGCCAGTGCCTCCCAAAAAGGACTAATTAGAAGAACAACCAGACACTAAGGAGACTACCCAATCCACAGGAAAATAACAGTGGAAACCACAAGTTCCACCACCATTTTTGTAAGATCATCGACCTTCAATGAGTCATTTGCAACAAATTGTAGAAACTATCAACAGGGAAAGCATAGAAGAGGCCAGTTTATTCAAAGTAATTGATGATGCAATCAGGTCAACCATTTCAACTAATACTGCTAGTGGACAAATATCATTGTAGTTAGGAGGAGAGGCCTAGTGGTCACAATAGATGTTTAGGAATGCCACATTATTCCAAGTGGTGCTTAAGTCAGGAGAAGAAGCAACAGTTGTGGTCATGTAACACCATGATGTAGTGGAAGATGCAGAAGTGATCATAGATCAAAATAAATAATCTTTTAATGTACTTGTTGTGCCACCAGATGATATATCTAGAGCCAAAGATCCGCAAATGATAGCTAGTACCTATATGACTCCTATAGAACATGAAGATGTGTTGGATAGAATTTTGTAGATAGGAGAAGTTATTAAAAATCTATTTGATATTCCTAGTCATATCACTACAACATAGTTTGAATTGATTACCATCAAAGGAAAATTGATCATCATCGAAACCAAGGAAGAACATGCTAAGAATGAACTTCACAAATTACAAGAAGAGCTTGTAGCCTTGAGAGCAGAAAGGAGAGATCCAATTCACTTCATAGCACTAGATTAGATAGCATAATTCAAAAAAAAGTAGATTAATTTCCTTCTTAAGAGGAACAAAGATATAGCAAATGAGAATGAAAAGGTAGTATGGGATGCTTTAGTAGCCAAAGCCCAATCATATGTCCATGCCAAAGCACTTTCTACGTTATAGGAAGAAAATAAACAACTTTTTGTAGACAACATGAGGTTGATCATAGTAGAAAAGTAGAAAAACACCCTAGAAGAAAGTATCCATCAGTTGAGAGAGCAACTGATGAGGGTCAACTAAGATATGAGCTACCTTGCAAGAGAAAACAAAACCCTTTCTATGGAGGAGGTATGCACCATTAGATAGAAATCAATTATCAAAATAAGCACATGGAAAAATGAGACCAAGAAACATAAAAGGCTCAAATAAAACTTCCAAGACCAAGTGGCTATGTATAATTAGATAAATAAGAAAGAGATCTAGATGGCAAAGGCCAAAATTAGTTTGATTACAACACAAAAATCTTAATTGGCAACCCATCTTGGACAACATGGCCAATACCTATCAAGTGAAAGTGAAAAATAAAGACTTGCACATACAAGACATAAAATAATACATGGTGTTAGCAAACCTTTGATATGCTACTTTGGCCATGTTAACAGTAGGCAGGCCCAGAAATGAACTAGAACAACAAGTAGCAACCACTTATGCTTTATATGAGAAGAAGTTTGTAGATAGAAAATATGTTGTACAAAAACTTTAAGTAGCAAACTCAAAACTAGAAGTAGTCAAGGCTAGCTATTAGGGGCAAGAGGATGTAGTAGGGAATCTAGCCAGAAGATTAATGGACTATCATAAACTTAGAGAAAAGGGTAGAGCTTTTGAAGAAGAGTGAAGAGAATTTGTAGTGTGGTACATTAAAGCCAATCATATGTTTTTGCAACTACCAAATTTGTGAAATGTGTTAAATCCATCAAGCATTGGTTCATTAGCATGGATAGTCCACGATTCAAGAATGAAAGAAGAGAAGTTGTAGGTGCTCCTAAATAAGTACCAATTTAAAAAGCTTGACAATAAAAGGAAGAAACCTATGGAAGAGCCACCTCCATTTGGAACAACATAAGGCTACATTCAAATTTTCCAAATTTTATTTTTAATTTTTTGTTAAAATTATCATGTCATGTGTTCATTTTTATAAAGTCCATTGTAGCACTAGAGATTCATGTATATAGAAGTTAGTGTCATATAGATCTACCTTCTAATTTTGTAAGCAACTCCATCCTCATTTTTTTTTAACTTGAGGATGAGTTTTTAGTTAATCATGGGGGTATGATAAGTTCAAAAATTTCAAGTTAATGATATCATAGCTACAATATTATATCTACGATATTGTAGATATGTTATCGTATCTCAACATACATTATCGTATAAAAAATATCGCAGGGTGCATGCTAGCCTATATAATCAACACTTGGGCACATGAATTTAAAATAGATTTAATAGCTTAGTAAAAAAAAACTCTTTCAATGTTTTTCCTTGAATTCAGTACTTAGTAGTGTGTGCTTGCAGTGTGATTTTTTGTGATTAAAATGAATCTTTATTTGAGTGATGTACTTGGACACATTGCATGATCGACAATAAAGTTTGAGATTACTCTACATCATTATAGAAACACTTAGTTTTAGTTATGGTTTTAATTACCTTACTATTTATGATTTTCATAGTTAATGTTTGTAATTATTTACAATTTACTTGTAATGTCATTAAGCAGAATGTGTATGAATGATCTCAAGCACATAAGCATAACTACTTGGTAACTTAGTAGTACTATCACTTGGTATGTCCAGTAGTGCAGTACTTGGTAATCCCAGTAGTAGTTGCACAAAGTCCAAGGTGTGACCAGAAGATCAGGATCAACTGCTCATCATATAGGCTAGTTTAGATTTGTTTTACTATCACTTAGATTTAGAAACCCTTACTTTCACTTCATGTTTACTAGGAGCTTAATGGCCAATACAATATCAATATCATATACCTCACCTTGAGTTAAACCATACACATTGATTTTACTAGCTCAGGTGGAAAGAAAACAATTGCAAACACTAACTAAGTACTGGCATAATTATACTTCCTTATCTATGGAGTTCAACCGGGATTTCACATGAACACTCATATCTTGTATGGTTGGATGTTGGATACTCCACTACTCATCACTTAGTATGTTTGTTATCATCATTGTCATTAACCTTTTAGATTTTCTTCTCTTAAAATCTATGTATGATGTTTATCTATGAATTTGGTATTAATGATAATAATAATTATCCTTAGTATGTTTATTATGATCATCGTTATTCACCTTTTAAATTTTCTTCTCGTAAAAGTTGTATATGATGCTTGTTCATGCATGTGACATTAATGATAATAAATTAATTACCCATCCTCTAAAAGTGTACTCGTTTCATCTCATACTAATTACCAATTTGAAATTTTCATGAGCAACACACATTACATTTTCAATCAATGTCAGTTTGTCTTGGATAAGTTAAGTAAGTCCATCACGTTTGTATCATCCTCATTGCTGACCAAACCTTCTTCTGTATTTCTTAATAGATATAGTTTATAGTAAATGAGTTTAAAATGTGGGACAAACCTTAGGAGTTTTCCTTGTATGTTCATAGATTTTGTGTCTTAAAATTAAATGCATACTCATTTATTAATGCAGTATGTTATGGAATTAAGTACATCTCTTACTTACATGGGCAGATTTTAAGTTGTCTCATACTGTATGGTGATTTAGGCATGGTTGTATTTACAATGGCATACCACCAAAACCTTGGCCATGGATAAGGAAATTTTCCACACAACTCACACACATTTAGAACTTTTTATGTGGTTGAGACTTTTAAAATCTAGATCTAACAATAATTACATAGAAACTTAGAAATTTTTTTCTAATTTATTCTATTGATAAAATGTCCATACTAATTCAGAAATTAGATGAACATAAAAGTTTGGATTAGTTTATTGTATATTACTATGTTTTTAAAAATCAAAAATGAAATGAAGCCTTTTATGTTCAAAGGATTTGTTATATAGATATTACATTTTCAAGAAAAATAAAGATAGACTCTACAAATTGACCAAACATCAATGGGAGCATCAAAAACAAATCATACATGCTTTTTGATGTAACATTATAATGTTGTCTCAGATGGATGGTCATTGCACAAGAAAGAAACACATAATTCATCTTTAAGGGCTCTTGATTTGCAGAACCTACAAATGCACTCTTCCCAAAGGAATTGAATCCATCTTTGATGAGATGCGATATCGCATGAGCCGCGATATCGTGTACGCGATATCATGGTCCACCGCCAAATCTATAAATAAGAGGTGGAACTCCCTTCATTTCTCATCCTCAGCTAGAAGTAGTGAAGCTCTGGTAGTTTAATCACTCCAGAGATAGAATTTTTCCATGTGCCCGCAATAGGAGTCCCAAAGTGAACGGATCTTTATTCAAGCAGCTTTGTACCTAAACGCAAGTTGTGTATGGCAATAAATATGAGCTTTGTGGATAAACATTGTAGTGCATGGAATATGTTTATTACATGTTATTTATTATTTTTCCTAGTAACGCGGCATGAGTACAACTTGGTTACGAGCATTGACCAATGTGTACGGCTAACCAAGGAATCGACTACTCATCACGATTAGATTCTCTCACCCTTATCTCCTAGAATGTGGGATGAGTACGAATTGATTACGAGCATCTACGGATGTGTACGGCTAGTCAAGGAATTGGCTGCTCATCACACTTAGGCTAGTTAGGTGCCTCAGTACGACCACTTTGAGCACGTGCGTTACGTGTAGTGATCCCAGTAACGATTAGTATTTGGCAGCCACAGTTGCATAGTTCAGGGTGTGTACGGTAAGTGGGAATGGATGCTGACGCTAGTTAATTTAGACTTAGGTCATTAGTTAGAGTTAGCTAGTTTCTCAACCCTTTGCTCTTAGCGTAGAAGACATAAAACCAGAAAAGACAAAAAAAAATCATATACCTCGGACTTACTTAACCATACACTGTGACAATAACTAGTAAGTCTGGAAAGACAACGAATGATTAACCCTAAGTGTTCCATGGGGCGTTTAGGCATTTAGTCTGTGGAGTTCGATTGGATTGCGCATGCTACGCTCGTTTCATATGGTTGAGTGTAGGGATACCTCGCCACTCATCATTGGCACCATTTTCGGGGACTAAGTGTTTGTGCATCGAATAGAACATAAGGGATATCACTCACATCGTTGTGAGCCTTAAAGAACCTTTGGGTTAATCAAAAGAAAAATTTATATAATGGTAAAATTAGCACACCGATAAAAATGCCTTCTTCTAATAAGAGCAACTCACCACCTAAGGACCATACACGAGATAGTCGGCAAGATAAAAAACATAATCAAAATCAGCCAAGTCCTAAATAATATAGGATGACATATACTCATCCCGATGAGTATATTCCTAACTTTACTTTTGTTCTCCATCAGGATGAACAACTGCGGTGGAGAGACTTGCAAGGTAACATTGTGTTACCCCCAGATCGATCAATCTCTTGCATGCTTTTCTGTACCTTGGTACAAATTGACATGCAAGAGCATTTCACGAAATACGTTGAGAAAGATTTTGACATGAGGGATTATTATCCCACAGATGCCCAATGTATGAGATACATAAGGCAGGAGAATCAACATGCACTTTTGAAGGGCAAGGTCCCGCATGTCCTTAGTGAAATAGGAGATGAGGAACCCCTTATGACGAGTTCTTTAGCAAAAGATGTTCCCCCTCCTAATGATGGTGAGGAGGATGAGTATCAAAACCTACGATCAATGATACATATCCCTAGTCCTAATGCCTGTGAACACCAACTATTCACAGAGGAAACAACCACTCAAGCTAAGGATAGGCACTTAGATCGTCACCACGATCGGGGCCGTAGTAGCCGAAGAGAAGGCAAGAAACATCGTCATGGCAATGGTTCCCCTTCTTCTTCCCCTTCTTCCCATCACTCATGCTCTCCTTTCACGTTTGGACGCAGCCACCATGAACATAAAGGTGAGGATAAAAGTAAAAAGAAAGATGAAAGACCTTGATGGGAAAGTTGAGAGAGGGGACAAGGACAAGGACGTAGGAGAGTAGGGAACAACGTAGACATCATAGGTGTTAGGAAAGAGACGATCATGATGAGCCCCTACTCGTAACCCAAAGTATGCTTGACATTATGGAGCCAGTTAGGATTCCCCCAAGGCATTTAAAGGATAGCAGGATCAAACGATTAGACATGAACAACATCCCACGGTTTGAAGGGGGATACAATGCTAATCCACAAAATCATTTACAGGCATTCAACGATTCCTATGCCTTGCAAAATATAGAAAATGAGTGGTAAAAACTTAAGCTGTTCCCAAAACCAAAGAAGTAGAGAGCTGGTACCGGTCCTTAGAACCGGAAACCATCAAGAGGTGGAGTACGATGCTAGAACTGTTCAACGAAAAGTATCAAACATACTCCAAAGTGTCCAATTTGTGTAAGCAGATCCAAGGCTGGAAGCAAGGTACACATGAACCCTTGGATGCTACCATGGCCCACTATTACACATTGTTACATTGTTGCCCGGGCCATGGGTACGCTCAGTGGGATCAACTTCGCCACATCGTGGATGGGCTAAGGAATGAAACTAGAAGAACCCTTGGGACTTATGCCCAAGGGAGAATCTCACAACTTAGAGCCCATGAAGTACGTAGCTTGTTGGAGCAAGTAGCAAAAGAAGAGGGTGAGCTATGCAAAAAGGAAAGTGTAGAAGAGTACAACCATGATCCCTCCCTTTGAAAGAAGGGAGTGAAATTCTGTGATGAAGAGGATGAGTCATTAATCGAAGAATTGGTGAACCGAAAAACCTTGCCGATTAAACAATTAACGATAGAATTAGCGGCTAAGGTAGACGATGTATGAAGTTCCTTAGATTCTAAGATTGAAATAGTCTTGAAAATTGTAGAAGAGTATAAGGTAGAACAAAGTAGTGACAAAGGTAAGAAAAAGTGGAGAGATTTAGGCCTTGCACATAACAAGGTTAAGGGAAAAATCACTACTTCTGATGTGGCTAAGGATTCTGATTTAGACGATGGTGGTGGATGTGAGATCTGCCATTATGACCATCCTAAGGGATGTTGCCCCATCATCTCACATCTATAGGAGTCTAGGGTGTATGTTCTTAATCCAAGACTCAACCAACGGCAAACACCCCACAGGTTACCTTATCCACAAGGTAACCGAAGGCAGTTCCACCAACCCTTAACGTATTATCCAAGTGGAACTCCACCATAGCCCATCAGACAACATCAGCAGTGAAAATACCCACAGTCATGGGGGATGCCACCACCAACACAACAGTACCCTTACTGGTAGCCTGATCCATATGGTTATTATGTGCAGCAACCGATTTCTCCAAGTGACTCTATGGGTCACACAACCCCCAACCGTCACTACCAAGCTCGGGAGTACTTCAAAAGGGCTCCTTCTTCCCTGGGGGACACTTCATACCCACACCATCCTCCTAATCCATCCGCACCTCTTCCACCACAAGTAGTTACCATAACACCTCCCGCTCCAACAATGCAAGGGGAACTACCTCCCCAACCACAGCAACTTCATGCTGCGAGAGTTGTAAATATCCAACCTGCTGCTAGTTCTGACAACTATAAAAAGAGAAGACCTTACTTCAGAACCAAAAGCCCAGATAAACTCTCGCAACAACAAGCGGTTGAGGCCATGTACACTCCTCCACCATCTAACACTTCGGAGCACCCTTTAGTCCAACAAAGCGTAACACATATGATTATGTTAACGCATACCATAACCGACTGGATTAAGGTAGGCCACCTTTCTAGGAAACTAACTAACCCTAGGAGTCCCTTAATCTATTTGCAGATCGCTAAAAATAAACCACATAGGGCTTTTCTTGACTCAGGTTCTGGAGTCAACTTAATTTCACGAGAGATGTATCACGCCTGGAACTTGCCCCAACTTAAGAAGAGCAACATCCAACTAGAGCTGGCAGACCAGTCCATCACCATTCCCTTGGGATTAGTGGAGGACATCATTATCACTGTGTGTGGTTGGTCTTACTCAACTAATTTTCTGGTGATTGAAGTTAACAACAACGAAGGGGACTTCCCAATTTTAATGGGAAGGGCGTGGCTTAGTATAGTAGACGCATGTCTTAGGATCCGCGATCTTTCCTTACAAATTTCAAAGATAAACATATGTGGAAAGATCAAGAAGAGGAAAGTTCCATGCATCACATACAGTGATTCATTGGGTGATGACATGGAGGAAATGCCTCCATGTAACAAGTGTGCCCATGAAACTTTGAACCAAAGATGCCTGTATGTAGCAACCACACAAGAAATAGTAGACACCCCATGGTTGAGAGCTACTCAAAAGAGCAGAAAAATGTGCATGGAATGAATTGAGAAAACCCATGTCAACAACAAAGGCATAGACACATTGAAATATGAGCGTCGCCAACTTCCACCCCTCAATCTAATATCATCAATTGGGAGAAGTTGGGCACTTCTACGAAATTCAAACAAACGCTCATTATTTCGGATCTCTCCCTTACAACTCAGTCATGGGGGAGATGGCCACATATGCTAATCATATGGGGCCCTCAATTCTTTTTCAATTTTTTTTACATGTTTTTGTTTTACAATGTTTTTGTTTTACACATTTTTGTTTTACAAATTTTTTTAACTTTTTTAATTTTTGTTTTACAAATTTCTTTAACTTTTCTCATTTTTGTTTTACAACATCATTATACTTTTTCCATTTTTTGTGTGTGTGTGTGTGTGATCCATCCTATAAGTTTGTCCTATAATAAGCGTTATCCATGATGGTATGAACTGTTTTCATATTGATTGCTAATGTTTGGTTTTTACTTTTAAGTCACAATGTTGATACTAAGGTATGTTTCTTTTGATATGGCAGGCAATGAGTTCACTTCATCCATCCATTCACCAATTTCTATGGTCTCTCTCAGCTTGGAAATGTACAGTCCCTTTCTAATAAGAACTTTAACGAATCGGTGACTAGGCATTTCTCAAACTAAGGAAGGACTCAAAGATTGAAAAGGGTGTGACTTCAAGGGAACTTGATGCTTTTGTGTTGGTCATTCTCTTGGGTGCTTGAATGTTTCTTCTTGAGTTTTCTTGCTGCTATGATGTTATCCAATTAGCGGAAGCCGAGACAATAAAAATAAAAAGTCTTTGCATGGTGTGGTTCTCATGCATACAAACACAAAAACAAAAAAACAAAAAAAACAAAAAAAAAACCAAGTGAGAATTCAAAGCACACCCCTTAGATGAAATAAATATTTGGGCTACAAGCACTAGTTATGGAACCAAAAGTGTTCCCTCTAACTAAGGCCCTTCTCACTTCCCATTCTCTCCTTTGTTTCATCAGAATGGTGGTGGCTCTTGGAGAGTGCATTCTTGTTGCCCAAGTGGATGGTTTAACCGAATGCATTGATGAAAAGTCACTGGATGTGGTTGGTTTGAGGCCAAAGTTGGAATGCGATTTGCCAAGTCACATTAATCACCAAACACACAAGGGGCTATACACCACCTTGTTCTTGGGATTCCATTTCATTTCTCTTCTCTCCATCCTTCTCTCCATTGTTCACCGCATTGTCGGTTGTATCATTAGTGTATATATTTTGGTCGATGCATTGTTTTCTTTTTGGTAAATTCTTGTGTTAAGATTTTAACTCTTATTCCAAATGACATTCCCAAGGCCTACGGACTCTTTGAATGTGGGTTTGTCAAGGCATTAAAGGGCATGAGCCTGCTTTGGGGAGGACCCACTGACATTCCTATTTGGAGCATCCGTTAAATTCTTTCCCTTAACATTTTGCAATTAATTTTATTTTGTTCATTTCCATCTTGACATCCCTTTCATCGATTCCATAGTTGTCACTTTTTATCTATCCTTCTTACTCCTTCTCTTTCTCCATTCTAACACTACTGGAGGTTCGCGATTAGTCATGGGGGTACGGGGCCTAATTTTTTTGATTTTCTCCTAGCCCCCGAAATTTTTGATTTTCTTCCTAACCCCTACATCTTCGATAGTCATCAATCACATATTCCCAGATCCATATCAGCCATACCACAACCTAGCCAATGGACCTACACTGAAGCAAGGTATTAATTAGATGATGATTCAATCACCCTTGCTAATATATGCTTGCGTTGTGTGTGCAGATGGCAGACATGCAACAATGAATTGGATCTGGAGCAAATATTTGGAATGGAGCAGCGTTGAAGTAGCTATGCAAGGAGCAAGATCAATGATGAGCTTAGGGATGGACAATGAAGGTGCAATCTTGGCATTGGCAGCAACAACACTTCTTTCTTTCTCTCTCTTTTTCAGCTACCAACAAAGTCTTGATGTCATTGTAATAAAGTGTTCATCCTTGTTGTCATGAACACCAGTTTTGTCAAGTCTTGTAATAATGATCCGTTCACATGTCATCCCATTAGTTCCATTTCCCACAATAATTCCATACCTACCTAATATTATTATAAGGAACTCGAGAACGAGTTTTCATTCAGTCATGGGGGTATGATGAGACACGATATCACGTACGCAATATTGCGGCCGTCGCGATATCGCGTCATCCCTGCAATATCGCGTATGCGATATCACGATCTGCCATCAAATCTATAAATAAGAGGTGGCACTCCCCTCATTTCTCATCCTAGGCTAGAAGTAGCAAAGCTCTAGTAGTTTAATCACTCCAGAGATAGAATTTTTCCATGTGCCCGTAGTAGGAGTCCCCAAGAGAATGGATCTTTATTCGAGCAGCTTTGTACCTGAATGCAAGTTGTGTATGGCAATAAAGACGAGCTTTGTAGATAAACCTTGCAGTGCATGGAATAGGTTTATTACATGTTATTTATTATTTTCCTAGTAACGCGGCATGAGTACGACTTGGTTACAAGCATTGACGAATGTGTACGGATAACCAAGGAATCAGCTACTCATCGTGATTAGATTCTCTCACCCTTATCTCCTAGAACGTGGGATGAGTACGACTTGATTACGAGCATCTACAGATGTGTACGGCTAGTCAAGGAATCAGCTGCTCATCACACTTAGGCTAGTTAGGTACCTTAGTATGACCACTTCGACCATGTGCGTTACGTGTGGTGATCCCAGTAATGATTAGCATTTGGTAGCCACAGTTGCATATTTTAGGGTGTGTACGGTAAGTGGGAACAGATGCTAACACTAGTTAATTTAGACTTAGGTCATTAGTTAGAGTTAGCTAGTTTCTCAACCCTTTGCTCTTAGCATAGAAGACATAAAACCAGAAAAGACCAAAAAAAATCATATACCTCGGACTTACTTAACCATATGCCGTGACAACAACAAGTAAGTCTGGGAAGACAACGAATGATTAACCCCAAGTTTTCCATGGGGCGTTTAGGCATTTAGTCTATGGAGTTCGATCAGATCATGCGTGCTACGCTCGTTTCATATGGTTGAGTGTAGGGGTACCTCACCACCAATCAATCTTCCATATTTAATTCTAGGATAATGAGAACTTAAGTGAAGCTTGCTAATAGAATTTCAATACTTGATGGAAATAGCATCTAAGAGATAGTGAACTTCTACATCTAGTTTATTAGATCTAATGTGATGTAAATAAAATTACCTCTTTCCTTTCACATTGTCTCACATATGTATTAAAACCTTTCACTTGACTAGTTGGTGAATATGCTTTGGATTTTGTTGCATGTCCTTCCAAGAGATATTCCATTTTCTCAACCATTGCATCCCCTAAAAATACCAACCATTGTCTTGTAAATCCTTAAGAACTTCTTTAGAGAACATGTTTTGCCTTGAGATATGCAAGCTATGAATGTATGTAATGAACTAGCACAAGGTTTCTACTTATAAAGGTAATGAATTAAATTTGTATAATAACATTGAGTAAGATGTTTACATTCTTCACTATTAACTCATCAAGAAGAAAAGTATTTTGCACGTTTTCAATATATTTCCAAAATTTAGTAATGAGTTCAGGGCCCCAAACAACACATCCATATAATATAGTAGAATAGATGATAATATAAAAAAAAAAATTTCTGACCTTTCAAGCTTAGAGGACTAAATTCTTGCACTTGTTTTAGAAAGCATACAAAGCCTTAAAATATTTTTTCTTTGATGCAATTTCCCCATATGTAATTGTTCATGTAAATAAGATCCAAATATTTAAAAGAACTTAGTATTTGTACATTGGTACATTTAAAATGGAATTATAATAGTTATTTTTTATATCTTAGATCATCAATTTGGTTTTATCTACATTTACCTGAAAACTAGATGAATGATAATAACTTTCTAAAATTTGCAACATATTTTGCATACCTTTTATAGTAATGGAGATCAAGGTAAAATTATCTGTATATGAAAGAAGATTCACTATTTGGAATCTAATTTTGATACCATGACTATTAGGCTCATTGCATAACCATTCCCAAATTTTAATAAAAATACTAAATAAAGTTGAAGAAAGTGAAAAACCTCATTTGACTCTAATTTTTCTTTAGAATTGGAATTTTTTCTTTGAATTGCTATCTGTAATTTCAATATTCACTTCCTCATATAATCTTTGAGTTGCTACAATCAAATTTGAAGGGAGGAAAATTGTATGCAAGAATAACCATACTATTGTATGGATCACTAAATCATATGCTTTTGCAAAATCAACAAAACAAATAAAAAATTTTTTATTAGGAAATTTTGCAAAATCCATCTAGTGTCTAAGAGTAACTACCTAATCAATAGTAAAGTGATTTTACTAAAACCTACTTAACATCTTGCCTTGACATGGTTATCTTCAACCTAGGAACTCATTTTCTTTTCTAGAAAAATGCCTAACAAATTTGCAAACATATTACTTACAACAAACATTTGATAATTGTTCAAATTATTTTCCCCCTTTTTATATAACAAGATAGCTTTACTAGTTTTCCAATTTTGATTTAATCCTTACTCTATTACTGAATTTAGTTTATGCAAATTTCTATATGAAGAGTAGATCTTGTCCACTTTAATAATTCTAAATACAAACCATCTAAAACTATAGCTTTGCTAAATTCTAACTTTTTAATACTCTTTGTGACTTCCTAAAGAGTAAATTGGAGAGGTGCTTGTACAATAGTAGTAGAATTTTCATCTTCTCTTGTAAATAGCTTATTGTAAAATGAAAAAATATCTTGAAAGAAAAATTAAATGATGAAGAGGCTTTATGAGAAAAACATTCTCAAAATTATCTAGTTTTTTTAATGGTGTAAGCAGAATGTTCCTAATATTCCCTAGTAAATTTTCTTCTCTTGGTTCTTACCAAGAATTTATATGTCTTAAACAAGTTTTTTCTCTGATTCTTATTTTCATTTTTAATATTTTGCCTAGCTTACATGCAATTCATATTAAACTAAGTCTTCTAAGCATCGTGTTGTTGTGAATGTACAACTTGCTTAGCTATTGTAAGCAAACTATGTTCAAGCTTATTATGTCATTTTTCAAGAGCCCATTTATTATGTGCTGCATTCATATATTTTTCCTTGACAACTGGAGTAAGTTTATCTTGAAATTTTTTCTATTTTTATTTTTTGTTGTCTAAGAAAAAACTAGAATTGGCAACAAAAACTTAATATGATAATGTCAAGTCTTCACTAACTCTTCTCCAACTTTCAACTTCCTAATAAAATCAATATCTTGGTCAAAATATAAAATAAAATTAATAATGAAGATTAAGGAAATCTCACAAGTCCATTACAAATAAGAAGATAAAATTTTTGTGTCCATTCTAATAGTTATTGACCCATCATATTAGTAGTGTCATTTGTAGAATGTTAGTCCAGTTGTCATCTTCAACAATGTCTAAACTGCCAACATTATGTTGCTATTGGATAATTTTTGTTTATTGTGAACCTATCATTGCATTAAAATCTTCACAAATAAATACTAAGATTTTTTCTACAAATTCTACATTATCTTGAGCTAAGAACTAAAAAGGATGATCACAAGGTAGCTTTATAGAATCATATAATGTAACATCTCTAGGAGAAAAATAACATACGACAAGGAAAGAAAAACCATGCTAACCCAAGATTCTTAGCCAAACATCTTGTTTATGATCATCAATTTTTTCTAAAAACA
>MNCI01004649.1:50366-68836 GCA_015680685.1 Gnetum montanum
TAAGAGGTGAATACTATACAAATTTCAACTTTGTTACTTTGCATTTGCTACTGTTTTTTAGTACCATGAACCTTTAAACAACATTATGTTAAATTTGATTGAAGGTTCCACATTTTTGTATTTTTTAATGATTTTCATTTTTCTTGTGTTTTTAATGTTCTAGACTTATATTACTTTTATGAGAAGTGGAATCCTCCAAATTTGAAAGATAGCATTTAAATTTTCAAATGAGTTATTTTAGGTCAAAGTTCAAAGCAATCAAGAAATCTAATTATGTTGAAAGCAAGAAAAGCTAGGAATACAAGAGATAATAATAACCATGAATACTTAATGCATTAGAATACTAGAGTTAGAAACTGCTAATTGGATTCATTAATCTAATTTGGACTCCTAGGGAATTGATGTCATTCTAAGTGTAATGACTATTGAGGCTTGAGATTTTTACTAAAGGTAGGAAGGTGAAAATAAGACATTATTTATAATTGATGAAGCATTGTTTTGTCAAGTATATCAGTTACTTGTGATATTGCAAATGCTACATCACATCTGCATCGATGCATCCCTATCAACACACCTTAGTTGGTTGCTATATCATAGGTGCTATGTCACATTTATTATATCATAGATGCTACATTTCATCTTTTATAACTTAGTTGCAACAACGTAGCCTTGTCAACATATCCTCATCAATTCAGCTTGGGATGAGTCAACACATATGCGTCGATGTAGTCTCCATATTTACTTAAAAATATGCATGCATCCATTGTGTATTTGTCACCATTTGGTCAATAGTATAGTCAAACTCTTGCAATATTCTTTTGTAATCTAAGCAAATAGTCAATGAGTACCAGCAACATGGATTTGAGTCAATTGTACAACTTCTTATTCGAGTGGCTTAGTACATGGACACATTCTATGAATGACAATAAGATCAAAATTGATTCATATTCATTGCAAGACTATGAGTTAGAATAGATTTATTTTCAATGCAATTTACTTTGTATAAACTTAGTTAATATTTGCATTTTCATGCACATTAATCAATTGGTGAAATGAGTACAACTAGTTTTGAGTGCAAACATGTATTCACTTGGTAATGTTAGCAATGTTATGGGTTAGTTCGCCTAGAAGCATAACACTTGGTAATTTTAGTAGTGGGTATGTGAGTTCAGGATGTGTATGCCAAGCTAGGAATAGACACTCATCATCCTTAGGATAGCCTAGGATTTATCTTCATGTTATTAGTTAAATTAATTAAATAATTAATTTTCATGATTTTATTTAGCTTAACCATAGCCACACAACATCAATAATCATATGTGTCACTTTGGACTAAACCATATATGATAAAGCTGCCACATGTCCAACACTAATGATCTAGATACCATAGTAGTCCCATCTACAGAATTTGAACAAATTGCATGTGAACACTTATGATTTGTACATTTGGGTGTAGGGGACTACTCGTTGCTCATCAATAATGTATAGATTCCGCAAACTTGTATTTTTGTATCTCATTTGGAATGTGTTGATAGTTAAGCTAAGTTTGGAGGATGTATTTTAATGTATATATGTTTTTGATGGAATGGTGTAACACATGAGCCTATTGTAATTTGTGCTTGAAGTAAAAGTGCGTCATGAATAGTGTTCAATTTTTGGTCCACAATTTATTAGCAATCATAAGTTACAGTAATGGTCACTCACCCTTGCATTGGGTTTTATGTTATGCTTGGATATCTTACAAAAATTTACTAGGAATAACAATATGACTCATGGTGCAATGCTTCATATAAAGCGTTGTTGCTCTTGAGTTTTTACAGTAGATTATTGAATTACCACAACCTTGGTAGGAATTGCAACCAAGTCATGCTGAGGGAAAAATTCATTTTTTAACATGTTAAAATTGTAGGAGGAAGTCAATGATTAAGGTCATACTATAAATATTGCAAGCCTTAAGATTGTAGAGCAACCAAGTCATGATGAAGGCAAAGTTTATTCTTTAACATTTTAAAATTGAAGGAAGAAGTCAATGGTTTAAGTCATACTATAAATATTGCAAGCCATAGGATTCTAGAGTAACCAAGTCATGATGATATTCATTTTTTAACATTTGAAATCAATGGAGTCTTAAACCTAAAATAAATATTGATAATAACAAAAATTCAAAATACATAACAAGTTTGATACAAAGTGTCAAAGTATATAGAAAAAGTACTCTACTATGAAAAATTAATTTTCAATATGGAAAAAGGTCAAGTTTTAAAGATTGATTTTTATCTTGCAATGCATGTTCTTAACAAAGGATAGTTGGTTTACGAGTAGCTTAGTTATATATATTTATAATATATATCTATAAATTGGCCGATAGAATCTTATAAGATTAAAAGTAAGAAGTTCTTTGAGTAAAAAATTTCGCGACTTCTGGACGAAGAACAAGATTTAAAAACCCAAATTTTCATGCCTTCTAGACGAAGAACAAGAGTTATGTACCTTATTTTTCCTAAGGATGGGTTTTCTGAAAAAAAAATTCCATGAATTAGTGTATGCTCTTACCCTCGGCCGAATTTGTTGAGAGTGAGAGCATAAATTGGGCCGATGGTGAGAGCATACACTAATTCATGGAATTTTTTTTTCANTATAAGACCATGGAATGCTTTATTGAATGATGATAAACATGTTGTAATACAGCAGAAATGATCAATGTACAAACCCTAGGCCCTGCAGAGGGATTCGCCGACTGAAGATGTCAGCCCTAGAGAACACATGGTGAGGCAACCATCTGGTGCTAGGGGGCCACAGCAGGTTGTTGAGGGAATGCTCTATGAGACACCAACCTTGCCCCGTAATCATACAACCAAACACTGCAATGGATCGAGAACGTTATCAGAGACCACATGATAGGTATTGCCCAGATAATTGAAAAAAATTGTCGTT
The DNA here is from genome assembly GCA_015680685.1 of Gnetum montanum. NCBI lineage: Eukaryota > Viridiplantae > Streptophyta > Gnetopsida > Gnetales > Gnetaceae > Gnetum > Gnetum montanum. The sequence goes on from MNCI01004649.1 coordinate 53,301, forward strand.
GCCTGGCTACTGGCTCAAGCAAGAAGGCCTCCAAACCCTCGAGGAGAGTTGGGGCTCTAACCATGAACACCCCAAAAGGCCCTAACATGGGGGCAGGGGGAACAACTATCGATCAAGACTTGCGGGAGGCCCTGGGGTTTGGTCACACTGTCGGTGTGGGCTTAGCAACTCTGGCCTACGCTATACTGGTGTATAGTCTTTTTTGGGAATAAAAATTTGCTTGATTTTTTCCAAAAATAAAAAATAAAACATCAAAAATGATAATAAAGTGCTCGTTTCTCATGTAAGAGGTTAGGCTTTTACTAATCTACCAACCCTCTTGGGGCCCACTTAGTGAGATGAGCATTATGGCTTTGGGTAATGATCCTATATTATATTAAGTGTTTATAAGGAGTAAAACCCCTCCAAAAAAAATAAAAAAAATAAAGCATTGTGGAGGAGACTTTAACTTTAGAGGTAAGTTAAATGTTGAAATTTAATAGTTTAATATTGTAAGAAAATGCCAAGATTTTATTTTACATATACAATTTTTTTAGAAAATGCTTCTAGCTTTAAGGAACTAAGTCAAAATAAAGTTAGATGTCCCAAAGTAGAGATTGAGCTTCCAAAGATTTGCAGATCTTATTGTCTTCATAGACCAAAAAAGTCCATTTGATTATACAATTTTTCCTTGCAAAATACATTGATCAAATTTGTCGACATTTTCGCGACCAAGTACATTGATCAAGTACATTCCAAATTTGACCAAGGAGCAAATTTCGCAAAGTACATTTATAAAATTGTAGTTTATAACATATTTCTATGTGCCCTTCGTTTTAGCCGCGGGCATCAATCCTATGACCTGCTGTTTCGCAGGCAAGCATTAAGCAGAAACGTAATGTTTTTTAAAACATATATTACAGTGCCCGCTACAGAGAATCAGCCTGGCACGGGATATGGGCACGTATTTAAAAGGCGTCTTTAACACATGGCCAGCGAAAATATAGGCACTTTAGGAAAAAAGCACACCAGCGCGACAACATTCAATCCAGGCATGAAATCCGGGCAGGGACAGGGGCAGCCGGGTAGAGGCACTGACGGCATGAGACAACAGAGGGGAGGAGAGGAGAGCCCACTGTCAGCCCCACATCTACTAACAAAGATGAAGCGAATGCGCCTGATGTGTTTGAGGTAAAAACAGCAACAGCACATGAATGAGAGATGATGCTTCTTCGTTTGTTCTCTCAGCAGCAGCACGCAGAACTTTCCGTTTGCTCTGTAATGCGTAAATATTTTCCCCATATAATTTTCGCAGCAGTGGAGAAGGCACACTACATTTACGAGCTCTTGGAACCGTTGGACCCTGCTAATGCTTTTTCACGTATTCTAGGAAGTTTTACGGTGTGCCTGGTGCAGACTTAGAATAATAAACCCTGTTCATCAATCGATCTATCAATGTGGAGACGTACATGTGCAACATCCTATGAATTCTTTACCAAACAGCACATTTTTCATGCATGATATTCCAAGCTATGTAAGATCTCTGAAGAGATGCATTGCTGCGGAAGACCTACCGCAAGGAAGAAATCTGCATGCCAAACTCATTCCGACAGGAATCACGTGGTTTTCTCTTATTGTTCTACAGTTTTTATGATACGATTCAAACTAACTGTTTTCCTTCACAATGACCATTGACAGGTTGAACATCATTATTTTCAATTGCTGCCTTACTGGGTTATAAAGACGACTTCTCTCGCGCTAAAGACATTTCCTCTATCTTATTGAATTTTTGAAGAAATCATTTCAGAAAATTGACCGGCAAAAAGACTTGAAAGAACGGTGGCTGTATGTCCAAGGGACAGATTCTGCGTAGTTTTAAGTTCTAAATTAGAATTTTCTGTTTTCCTTAATCATGGGATTAGCCTCTCCATATATTTAAACATAAAAAAATAAAAAAAAGGTCACCACCAACTTAGAAGGACGGTAAACCAAATCTTAGATGCATATGAATGATACGACGCATATTTTGCTGTGCTATTTTTCTGTTCGTAAGGACGATGAATTGAAGCAACACTGAACTCTGCTTCTGATTCTGTTGTCTACTCCAGATCAGTGTTGTGTTTGTTTGTTTGGCATTTTTCTTGCTTTCTGATTCTTTGTTTTTTCACTTTTTTCCTGGGTTTGCTGTTTTTTCAGTGGCGGTTTTGTTTCGTACACTTCACTGTATCATCATGATTTGTTTTGTATCATCATCATTCATTCATATCACTTCACTGTGCAAAACTGCAAATTCAGCAGACAGAAAACCCCTACCAAAAACTCCAACGACTTCCGGAAAAACAAAATTACAGAAAACACCCACAGAGAGACAGAGAGAGAGCGCACACAGCAATCTCAGTCTTCACACCTCAAATTCGCAGTAGCAGCACCTGCATCAGCGTCTTGATGATCTTCAGGATCTTGATCCTGATTTGACAGCGGCAATACGACCTACTACTACTACGTACCGTAAAATCGAAACCCAAAAAAAAGGAAAAAATAAAAACAAATCTGTCCCTCAGAAATCTTGAGGATCCACGAACATCTGCTGGCCAGTTCCACGGCCAGGAAATAGATTCCGTCTGCGGAGCAGCTTCTAGCCTGGTTATGGCAGAAACACCAGAGCTGCCGCGCGAGATCTGCTCCGTGGGGGTCCTCCGCGTGGACGTCGAACAGCACATGGATGCCAAACGGCTCTGCCGTTACGTCCGGAACCGACAGAATTTGCAGAAATGGGAGCCTCCGATCCACGAATCTGGTGGCCGCCCAGAACCAGCGCGATAGCAGCGACGTGCCTGCAACCTCAAATTTGAACACTCCTGTGCTGTTCCAGATGCTTAGCATTGCCCACGATTGCTTCCTATATAAATAACAGTTTGACTCCTATAGGTGGAAACAAACAACCAATTGTTCCAGAAGGACTCTGAATGCAGGCAGCAGGAAAGGCATGTTCACAAATAAATAAATAAGTATGCAAGCCACGTAACCTTTCATCACAAGACATAACTTTTCATAGCACGTTATGCACAAAGTTGTGTTACCAAAACGGCCTTTCTGCGCTACTCTGCACTCGGATTTAAGGGCAACGTTCCTCTGCACTTGGATTTAAGTTTGCGTTATTCACAAAGTTGCGTTATTCATGTAATTCTGAATTTCATCCTTTAAAATTCCCAGGCGCTGCCAACGGAAGGGAAAATGCTTTCAATCCTGATACACACGCTTCAATCCTGTTCTGATCCGTGAATGGTGTCCTGATGCACGCTTTGATCCTGTTCTGATCAGCAAATGGTGTCAGATCCTGATCCATGCTTCGATCTTGTTCTGATCCGCATCTGCGCAGAACTCGAGCCCTCCTACTGCTCTGTGCACTGTTTTCAGGCATTATCTATGTATTTATAAGAATGCAAATGACATAATCTTTGATAACACGTTAGGGTTAGGGTTATGCACAAAGTTGCGTTACACGTCAGCATCACACGTCAGCAGCGTTGCGCACAAAATGGTATTACCGAAATGGGCGACGGGAAAGTCAACGCTGATCAACGTTACGCACAAAATATTAGCGTTCTAGATTTCTCACTGGTAATGGCCTATCGGCCAAACAAAATACGGTATTGCAAATATGCCCTTTGATTAATTGATGGTTGTAGTTTCTGCTCCCCGTGTTCGTTGTTATCATTGCCATTCTATTAATGGCTTTGCTTCTCTTAAAAAGGTATTCTGCTCTTCTCCTCCATACGTGTGGGTTTCATCACTACGCTCGCCAAGACCTTTTCGTAAAAAATTTAAAATGAAAAAAAATTTCCTTCGACGTGTAGTCACCATTAACCTGTTGTTTCTATGCGTCAACGCATCATTGCGTTGTGTTTTGAAATTTATAATTTGTACTTTTGGGTTGTGTTTTAAAATTTAGAAGCTATAGTTTTCCTAGTGTTCTGAAATTTACAATTTATACTTTTCATGGTGTCAAAAATTAACCACCTTAGAGTGTGGAATGAATGTTAGAAGCTCAAAGGTAATATGTTAATTTAAACAGATCCATCCATGGTCGGTCATCCTTAAATAGTATGTAAATTTCAGCCTGGTCACTTTGCATTGCATTTGCTGCTAACTTTTAATACTAAAATCCTTTAAACATCATCGCATCAAATTTTACTTAAGGTTTGCAACTTTCATTTGATTTTCTTTAATAAGTCAAATGGCTTGCTTTTGACTTTTATCAAACTTGGTATGATGCTAACTTCCACAGGTGCATCTAAACCTTTGTGGGAACCTAAAAGGATTGGATTTCATATACCTATTTATTGATACAAAATGCATTAATTTACTTTAAAAATATTAATATTTATTGATACTTTGGAACTTTCCAAATATCTTTTTTAATATTCTAAGAATAAAGGAATCATCACTTAGAAGTTCAATGCTCATTTGGTTAAGGCAAGGTCCTAGAAAGAGTGGTGGATGAGCAAAAGCCTAATCTCTTTCGAGTGGCTACAAGCACCTTACCATCACTCCAAATGTTGATTCCTAATATCTAGGGAGTAATATTATCGAAAAAATTATATTGGAAAAGATATTTACATGGAAATGTTAATGATTGCATTAGATGAGAACAATTATTACTTTTAGAGGAGAAAGAAGCAAATTTCATAAATATATGAGGAGCATTTATCTTTTTATACTCATAAATACAATATAAGAGCATGAAGCATGAATAGTGGTCAACCCCATTTTGTTGTGACAAGGGTAGGCTTATGATGATGAAGAGCATGAATTGCTTAGACCAAGAATTAAGTTCTTAGGGATAAGGCCTTAATCTTATTATTTTTTGTTACATAAATGGCCATATTTTGTGTAGCATACTTTTGAAGACATATAAAAAAAATACTAAATCACCTACTTTTATGCAATCATGATAGTTTGAGTATGATCAAATTCAGTTGTTGATGATAAATAGATTGAATCATCATATCATTATATCATTTTCAATATAGCAATATGCAATTGTACTAGCTGAAGAAAAAAGATGTATAGCTAAAGGATAATCAACAACAATAGTTAAAAAAGGATGAGAGTATGGTTGGATGGTCTGGGCTTTGGGTTATTCTTAGCATAGTGTTGTGATGGGCTTACTTTGATGCCACATAGGAAAACATTGGTGGGGGTCAGCATTGGTCCATCATAGATAGCCATTGGGCTACCATTAGTGGAAAATACCCTTGGTGATCAATAAGGCCAACACATTGAAAACAAAGTCTTGGGGGAGGGTTCCTCTAATGGGACTTTGTTAGGGTATAAGATTGGTGGATTAAGAATTGTGATCACTCCCAAGTGATCATTTCTTAAGATTGTTGTAGAGGCCCAAGCCTAGGGCATGCACAACAACCTTAACCCTTAGGCTTCAAAGGAGGATGCAATCACAATAGTGAGGAAGGACTTCCACACAAAGGAGTTAGACCAAGAAGCGAGTATCACAATCTTGGAATGAATCGTGTAGTGACAAGAAAAAAGATACCACTAGAAACTTACTCATTGGGATTTTTTGAGCAAAGATCTTGAGCCTAGAGTACATTAACTAGTGAATGCACAAGAAATGCCCTAGATATGTAGTGAAGGTTAATCCCGTCAAAGGAAATGATACTAGTGTTTCATTTGATAATGAGCAAAGCCTAAATGGGACCTTGGTTGTTTGATGGAAAACTCAAATTCTTGTAATATTGGACATAGATTCATGCCAATGGTAGCAATAATGTGAGGTGGTACATTTGCTTTGTATTAGTTGGGATCCAAATCTTGGGTCTCCCAACTGAATTATGGGCTAAGAAGATGTTCATGACCATTGTCATTCTATTTGACAAACTCATCAAAATGGATAATCCCACAGTGGCCAAGACAAGGTTGATTGATGTTTAGATTTATGTTAAAATGCCTTTGGATGCGAACCTTTGATTGGAAATTTCCTTTATTGATCCTTATTAGAAGATAATGTATCCTATGGAGTTTAAGAACTTCCTAAATTACTATCATCTATGCTTGAGAAAAGGGCATATAGTACAACAATGTTTGTATTTGAAGGACTCGAAAAAATAAGGTCAAAGCATAAATAGTAGGAACTCTACACAAGAAGAAGCTAGAAATTTCCTCGTAAATGTTTAGTCCTCCATCCACCCCTAGATATCAAGTTCCTTAGATCATGTTAACTACTGTTGTAGACACTACCCTACCCATGACTGATAGATCTCTCGTGCCTATCACTTCAACACCATAGCCATCATTCAAACTTGATAAGAAAAAGCTCATGCATCTAATGATCCCCTTTAATGTTATGTCTATTCTAGACCTGCTACTTAAAAATGCAACTCTTGTCCCTCCATCCCCAAGCCTTTTTGTACTTCTTATTGGAGTTATTTACCCTTTGCCAATTAAATAGATTTCACATATGGAAATTGATTTGCAAGAATCAAGTTGCAAGTGCAAGAGATAGTCGATCAATGATGTTGAAGACCCCTCTAAGTAGGAGTTCTTTAATGCATGTGAATCAATTGTTGATATCCTCAACCTCCTAAAGAACCTTGTGGGTAGGGCCTCTAAGGTGAAATGATGACATTACTAGGTTACCAAAGAGATAGTAGATGACACATAGTCCATTTTGTCAATGTAGGTAGGACCTTGTTTGATTCCAAAAATGAAGTGACCCCATGATAGCAGCTTCTCAGAATGTGAGAAAACTCACAAGGCTTGAAAGAATTAAAGATATGTTAAACATTATGACTAAGCATGGTGTTGATGTCATATGCTTTCAAGAAACAATATGGAGCTCTATGACACCTTCATGAGGAAGAGGGTGTACTATTTTGTCCTCCCCATGGTCATTCCATTTACTAGACTTAGTTGTCTATTAATAGTCTTTAGTCTTTAGTCTAGTATGCCTAGCTAGTTCCACTTGCATAATAATCTAGTTGAACCAAGTTCACATAGTGAACATTCATGTTCCATCCAACTCTCAAGAAAGATTAAGATTGGAAGAGAAACTCTTAGCATACACCCAAAGTACTGATTAGGTTATCATCATTGACAATGTCCATCTTGTGGCTTCTCTCTTTGAATATGATTTAGGTAATTACTCACCTTCTTAAATTCAATTTCTTTCATTAATTTTGAAATTGATGTCAGTGTTTGAGCTTTTCCTTAGTGGGAGTAGGTTCACATGGAGACACCTTTATCAAAGGTTCAAAATCTATGTGGCAAGGCTAGATCATTATTAAATCTTATTAGACTACATTCCATGTCTCAATTCTTTATGAAGGATCATGAAGCTTATTATATCATTGAATGATAATTTTAAAAGTAGGTGGTGTTGCTCCTTGTCAATCTAGGTTTTGGTTTGAAACTCCATGGCTTCAGATGCTAAATATGTATATTTGTCTTCACTAGTTTTGAACATAAGCCATTTAGTCCTACAACTTCTCTAGTAAGGGCCTTTAGCATGTTCATATTTTCCTTATAAAGAAGACGCAACAGTTGCACTCCACCCTTACTTGCAAGCTTCCTATGATGAAAAAAAAAGACTTTAAGCTATTTTTGATATAGAGTTCCATGGCCTTTAATTTTAGCTAAAACATCTCTCTTGTAATAATGAATGAAGCATATCATTTAAGCATTGAGTAATGAAGTGAGGATGCCTCTCCTCAAGATTTTCTTCTTTCTTTCATGCTTTATCTTTTAACCATATGATATGGTGTTCTAATTCCATTTAAGCTTCATGAAGAGCCCTCATATCTTGCATTCGTATAGCTTATGTTCTCCCATGGCAAGCCCTAGATGTTAAATTTCTCACAAATATCTCACATTCTCACAATCAAAAGTTATCAAAACTCTCACACTCCAACCTATATGGTTCTCTCAAGAATTTGTTCAAGATGAAGGAGCTCATGCATCCAAGAGATGATCTATTTTATATTCTTATGTTTATGTTTTCATGTATATGCTTTAGTTGATGTTTTGGCTTCAAAGCCATCTTAATTATTGATGTTGACTTAATGCACTTTAGTGATTTTTGCTCAAATATGTTAGATGATTATGTATGATGTTTCTCATGAAGAATAAGAGTAGAGATTAGAGGTTTTTTTTTTCATATTTTTAGGGTAGGTCTCATGTGAAAGAAACAATCCATATCCATGGCTCTAGTTTGAATCTTTTTTTTTTTGTCATGATTTACATAAGAATTCAAGATATCCAAGCCACTAAATTCTTGAGGTCCTCATGCTCTACATTTCTAAGCACATATGATATCTAATTGAGCCTCAATTATGTTGTAATTTTGTGTTAAAACATAGGCATTTTATGTTTCATGCAAGCCCTCTTTTATGTATGTTAAACAAAAATTTAATTTCCATATTTAATTATATGTAAGCCTCCTAATGATTCCAATATAAGCCTCTCATGTCAAGACACATTTCTAAGTACTTTAAGTCCACATGCATTTTCATTTATTTATCCAAATTTTGTATTAAGCTACCCATTGATGAAGAATGTCATTTTTCTTCCAAATCTTAACTCATGTGGCCCTATATCATATTTATTACCTTAATTCAACCCAAGCTACACTTGGTCCAAGCTCCATGTATCATCTCCAAGTTAGTTCCATCTTTAGATTCATCAACATATCCATAAATTTGAAGCTATGATTGTTTATTTTAAATTTCCAATAAAACCATGACCAAACCATGACTTGCAGTTTATACAAAGTTCAAAATATGACATGGTCAACTTGTGATATACATAAAATAAAAATGTCTCTATTACAAGCCACCATGATATCACCACAACTTGTTGTATTATAACACAAGGCCTTCACAACTTGTGATATTACTAGCTAGCATGCAAGAGAAAAGGATAACATATTTTAAGTTTTAGATATTACTATGACTCATGGTCAGATAACCATGAGCTCACAACTCATTGCTAAGGAAAATCAACTAAAGAGGCTAAGGTCAAAAAGGAAGCAGCTATAGTAGTCACTTAAACTTAACCATGATCCATGGTCAAATACCACAACCTCAACATAACTCATGGTTATTATTTTTAACCTTAACATAGACCAAGACTTGACCATGACCCATATTATGAGAGCATCATGAACCATGATCAGACACCATGACTATACCATGACCTATGGTTTGTTACCACAAGCAGACGATGACTCATGGTCAAGTCAAATTTTAAGATTTTTCTAATTTTAGATTGTAAACTCTTGGAGTAGCCTTCATGCATACTACAACCTCATGGTTAAGCAAAAATTGTAATTTTAAAGCTTAGATTGTGTTTAGGTGAAAACGAGTAGTGGCAAGTTCTATATGTTGTGAAAACATTATGGTATCCACCACATTCTAACCATGAATCATGGTCAACCTTTCATTTCTAACCATGGATCATGGTCAATTCATGGTCAACACATGATCTCATAAACTTATTGTGGTACCTTAATCAATGGATTTTCTAGTGATTCAACTTCTTAATGATGGATCGATAGGGATCAATTGGTAGGAATTATGAAAAGTCTAAGATGACCTCTAGTACTTGATCCACATCATCTATGATTATAAATCGATGACCTAGATCATGTATCAATGGGGAAAGAATTTTGGAGGTATGGATGTCTCCCATTTGATACATGTCACTTGTGATTATGTGTGAGTTATGATGGTGGATAGGCATTATAAGAGGACTAGTTTGCCGCTAGGTCCTACTCATGTCATCTATGATTACTCATGTGGTATATTGTTTGGTTTCATGATTTGGAACAATAGGGATAGGTAGATCATAAGGGTTATGTTCCTATAGAAATTTTCTTCTCATTCCTATTAGAACACCTTTATGAACTAAGTATCAAGGTACTTAGCACATGAGCATACATGGTCTTTGTTTTGTTATAATATTCACTTTAGCAATGATAATGGGACAACACACCACAAACCTCTAATTGAATATGGACTTAGCTTACTAAATGTATACTAAGAATGGCATGGGAATGAGAAAAAAAGTATGAGAAAAATAGTGAAAGAAAGGCTAAGTGTAAAATGATTAAAAAAGACTAAATATAAATTGCTAAAAAGTAAACTAAGTATAGAAAAAGATCTATTGTGAATAAATTCTAAGTATGGAATGTGTTAATAAAAGAGCACAAAACAATGAAATACTATGAGATAGGATGTGGGGTAAGGGTCTAGATTCCATTTTGATGAGCGATGAAGCAATCAAACACTCAACCATACAAGTCTCTAGTGTTCATGCATGACCTGATCATAATCTGGAGATGGTCAATGTAGTTACACTAGTAATTGAGTTAGTGAAAACTAAATGTATTATTTAACTTGCTGTGAGACATATGATAACTGATGTTGTATTGCCCATTAATAATCCTAAGTGTAAACATGGTGAAAAATATCTAATTCTAGCTAATAAAGAAAGCATAAACCTATTTTAACCAATCATGATGGATAACCATTCTAAATTTACCAGACACACCTTAGGCTCATGTAATCATCTGTAGGAATACCAAGTATTACACTACTGGGAAAACTAAGTAATAATACTACTGGGATTACCAAATGATCACTCTTATCACTTACTATTAATAAGTAAAAATAAAGTGCTTGAGAAAGTAAAATATTAAGCTAGTAAAATAGTGAAATTAGGCTAAGTGAACAAAAGAAACTAAGTGGATGTTGCAATGATGAAAAACAATCTCAATCTTTATTATTGTCACAACTTGTATCCAAGTACAACTTGTTCGAATAAAGACATTGTTCAACTATCACATCACATTGTGGGCATACACTAAGTCTAATAAATCAAACTGCAAGAATTCTATTACAAGTGGAATGGAAAGTTGTTGGATTGTACATCCAATTATTGTATTTATAGGGTTGCACACATCTAGAGATGTCATATTGATGATGATGTATGATGTGTTGGTACATTGTATCAACAACATCATTGACATGATGTTGTTGCTATGATGTCATATTGTGATAAAATATGACTTTATCATAGTCCCATGACTGATTGGAAACTCATCCCTAAGTTAAAAAAAATGAGGATAGAGTCCCTAACAAAATTGGGAGGTAGATTGAACTATACATGACTGATGGACTATTTACATGACTTAGAATGCCACAATGGTGTTTTTACAAAATTGACAAAAGTTTATGACAATAAAAAAACAAAAAATTGGAATAGCTTGATGTAGCCTATGTGCCCAGTGGTAGTGGCTCCTCCATTAGCTACTTCCCCTTACCATCAAGCTTCTTGAACTAATATCTATTTAGTAATGTCTAAAGCTTTTCCTCTTTTGTCCTGGGATTGTGTACCATCCATGCTTGTTGAGCAATGTGTGATGGAGTTGGTACTTCCCATGAGCATGGTAGTTGCAAGAACATCTAATTGGCTTTCACATACCATGTTGCAAATTGTTGTGATTCTTCTTCAAAAGCCTTGGTTGTTTTCCTCAATAATTGATGGTTAGACATTCTATAAGATAGGTTAGCTACAACATCTTTTTGACCCTAGCAGTTGGCCTTGACAATCTTGAGTTCTGAGTTTGCTACATGTAACTTTTGTAATGCATCTTTTCTATTAGCAAACTCCTTCTTGTACAAAGCATAAATGATCACTACTTGCTATTCTAGTTTATTCTTGGGCTTGCATGTTATTAACATGGCCCAGTTAGTGTAGCAAAGATTTGCTAACCCCATGTATTCTATGAGATCTTCAATTTGCATGTCTTTATTTTTGACTTCTACTTGGTGGACATGGGCTAAACTATCCAAGATTGGCTACTAGTCAAGATTCTACATAGAAATGAAACTGATATTAGCTTTGTCCATCTAAATTTTTTTCCATTGATATGCTTTTACATGCACACGTGATCTCTTAAATGCTCTTTGGGTCATTCCTACTTCTTGGCCTTGTTTTTCTATGCATTGATTATAATTGTAGATTTTTGTCTCCAATTTCCAACATCACTTGGAATAATGCAACATTCCTTGATATTTGTTGTGATCAATCATCCCCTCCTCTTGACTATAATGAAATCTACCTACTTGCAGGATCTATTGAAATAGTGGATTTGATTTCATTCTCTTTGACCTTGTAGATATTGGTCCCCTCTCTTATTCCTTAACTTATGATGTCTGCAATCTATTGTAGATGGCTCATTGCAGGTCTATAGTGCTACAATGGTAATGGTGGAACTTGTTGTTGATAGTTAGTTGATGGCTAGGTACTAGGTACTACTTACTATTGTAGGTAAGTAGCTTGAATAGTATCAGTAGGAGTTGAGCCTGTAGCTCCCTCAATACCTTCTTGTTTTTCCAAGTAATCCTTTTTTGGAGAGATGGATTTTGACATTTCAACATATGAAGCATTTTGAGCTTTTCTCAAAACATCATTTGTGTAATCCAAGATGCCTTCCTATTTGCACAAATTCCTAATTAGGTAGGCAAATGGAAATGTTAGCTTCCCCACCTTTTACTCTTTAAATAACCTTTTAATTTCAAAGAAGTAGAGATGGGCAACATTGCCATTGAATTTTCCCATCAAAATGGTGCTTCCTCTAGTCACATAAGTTGATATCTTGTTAAGCCTCTTGGTAGGAAACAAATGATAGGTTCCAATCTTCAAATAGATCTTTTCCTTAGTAATTATATTACTATACTTCTTATTCTCCTTCCCATAGGCTCAATGTACCCACAATATTTTTACACCAGTATTAGATCTTGTGAATATCTATGTCACGTTAGCCCCTTCATTTGATATATTGAGGACTTTGGCTATTCCATCTATAGATTATAACATTGAATTCCTTCTATCTTCATAGTGGCATTGACTTTTTTATTTTTCCAAAATTGAAGAGTTTCCCCTAAATACCATTCACCACTTTTTAACAATGTAGGCCACAGGGGAGATGATTAGAGTTGTGTCCTTACAGCATCTAGAGAAAACTCCATGAATGGACCAAAATTTAGTTCTACAATGACTGTGGACATGATCAAATTCTCCTAGATGGCCTAGAGTCATTCAAGTGACAACATGAGGAGCTATCCTTGTTTAGGTGCTTATGGTACTTCTACCTCTACTTGGTTAGAGTGTTTAGTAGCAAGAATTTGTTGATGAATACTGAAAGATTGTGCCTCCTACTCTACATGCTTTGCTAGTGGAGTTTGTTCTCCAATGCAGCCTCTTCCATGATCTCTCAGTCTCTTGCTTTTAGGTTGTTAGGGTTCTCCTTCTGGTATACTCTTTAGGATCATTTGCAATCCACAAGAGCTTGAAGATTATTAGAGTGTTCATATAAATTGTTAATAGTTCTTTACCTTGCTCATACCTTTGGTTAGATCAAGTTCTTATCATACTATAATTGCAAAGTTAGAAAATTTTTTAAAAAGTATTCCCTTAGATGTTACATCTTAAATTTCCATGACCTCCCATACTTATTATCTTTTTTCTAGAATGGTCTATTAGGAGGATTCATTAAAGTATTTGGCTTAAATCTTCTTAATTCATGTTAATACCTTTAGTGTTTTTTCTTACTTACCTTTCAGACTATCTTCTAATGTTAGAAAGTTTTTCAAAAAATTTGGCTCAAGTTGCTTAAATTTCCTTGATGTCACTTTCCATGACTAAGTTGAGTGCTCTAAGATCAATAGGATTCAAAAATTTTGAAAATTAGAGCTATGGGAACAAGGTTATGGGTGTTGAAAGTTGGTAGCTTAGAGCTCAAAAAGAAAATGGCAAAAGCTCCCCTTGTTACAAATGTGAGAAATGAAAATTTCGGTAACTCCCTATGCTTATATATACTATTTTCATGAGAGCCACATTGTTGATACAACATTGAATCAATGATGTATGAGGGGCTCATACATCATATCAACAATGTCACCTCAAAATATTTCAATTTTCCGATGTATTTTACTTGAAAACATTGAGTCACATGGACTAGTTGGAACACAACAAGTGTTTTCAAAGGATTTTAGAATAGTCATGTTTCTTAGATTTCAAAAATTAGGCACTAAAAGTCCATAAAGAAGGAATTTCAGGCTATGAAAGTTTATTAAGCGTATAGAAGATGGATGAAGGGTTATAAGTTCATGGACAAATTTTTGAAAGTAAGGGAAGTATTTATTAGATTATTGGATGATCTTAGAAGGCATAAGATGATGTGGAATTGCTTACGAAGTATGTAATATAAGAGGTATACAAGTGGATCCTTCCCAAAGTAGGCTCTAGCCCTTAGTGCCCTTGTATAACCATGTCTACAAGTGTTTTTAGGCATTAAAGGAGTTGAATGTGAGACAAACTTATTGAGAAAAACACACATATTAATATTCCTAGATTGGAAAAATAATTCTATATTACACAAAACCACAAATTATAATTAAATATACAATGAGATGAGATGGAATGTATAAGGGATCACTAAAATTAGGACATGAGGTGTCTTACCATAGGCATTATGAATCGTTGTGTGTTATTGGTGGTTAAAGTAATTATTAGTCTTTCATTTCAAGATTCAAACCAAGTCCAAACCACTTTTTAGTGACATGGAATTGTTTCATTTTCTAGATTCACAACCAGAAGACTACCACTATTGTAAAGAGTATTATCATTTGGCATATTGTCCAAGGAAGGAGTTTATTAATTGCACTTTTTATTATTTTTAAAATTCTTGAGAAGATGCCTGATTTTAGGCATGAGTAACATGTATTTCCAGTGGAACCCCCAAAAGTTTATTTTGTACATGGATTTTCTTTTTGACTACTTTAGGTAACATTTCTTTCTAGTGACATGGTAAGGTAACACTTATTGTACTCTTACTTCCATTTTTTGTTAGATCTACAAGGATAAAATACTTCTTTAGCAACAAGATAGAACTCATAGTAGTTGATGAGACACGACTTGCATGTGCCGCGATATCGCGTACGCGATATCGCATCCCGCCGCCATATCTATAGATAAGAGGCAGCACTTCCTTCATTTCCCAATCCTAGCTAGAAGTAGCGAAGCTCTGGCAGATTGATCACTCCAGAGTTAGAATTTTTCCCATGTGCCCGCAGTAGGAGTCCTAGAGTGAACGACTCTTTATTTGAGCAGCTTGTAACCTGAACCCAAGTTGTGTATGGCAATAAAGATGAACTTGATTGGATAAACCTTGCAGCACGTGTTTCATTTATTGTTGTTTCTTTACTGCTTTCCTAGTGCGTTCAAGTACGACTTGATTACGAGCGTCTACGGACGTGTACGACTAGTCAAGGAATTAGTTGCTTGACGCAACGCATGAGGACGACTCAATTACGAGCATTGGCTGCTTGGTAACCCAGTAGCGTATTCCAGGATTTTGCGCTTGGTAATCCCAGTAGTAGTCCGATGTGTACGGCTAGTTGAGGAATCGGCTGCTCATTGCTAGGCTAGAACGTGTGATAAGTACGACTTAGTTACGAGCACCCACGGGTGTGTAC
>MNCI01004650.1:0-101810 GCA_015680685.1 Gnetum montanum
TTGAAAGATGACATAAGGAGCTTGGATAACTTTTACTTATAGTAGCTAAGAAAGTTATGCATTCACAAAAACATGGTACTCATAAGACCTAGTTTAATGAGGATTATATGCAAGGGAGGAAGAATATTAAAAATGCAAATAAGAGTCAAAGACAAAGTTAGTTAATGCATATAAATGCTTAATTAGGACCAAGAGGAGAAAATTTATCAAGTAGCAATAGGAATATTTTGCTTACACTATTAAAAAGGAACCTTGATAGTTTTGACAATGTTTTCATCATTAAGCCTCTTTATCATTTAATTGTTCTTTTCAAGATATTTGCTCATTTTACAATAAGCTATTTATAGGAGAAGATGATAATTCTACTACTACTGTACAACAAGTACCTCTCTAATTTACTCTTGAAGAAGTCACATAGGGTCTTAAAAAGCTAACATCTAGTAAAGCTATAGCTTCGTATGATATATATGCAAAACTAATGCAAAACTATTAAAGTGGGTAGGATCTTCTATTCATAGAGAAATTTGACATAAATTTAATTTAACAATAGAGCAAGGATTAAATCAACATTAGAAAACTAGTAAAGTTATCTTGTTATATATAAAAGGGAATAAAAATAATTTGATCAATTATTGAATGATCATTGTGATTAATAGTTTTACTAAGTTGTTGGACACTCTACTAAAAAAGAGAATTAGTTCTTACATTGAGGGGAACCAGGTCAAGGTAAGATGTTAAGTTTTAGACAAAATTACTCAACTATTGATCACTTGGTTACTCTTACACATTACATGGAGTTTGTAAAAATACCTGATAAAAAATATTTATTTTTTAATTAATTTTGCAAAAGCATATGATTCAATGATCTATACAAAACTATGGTTACACTTGCATAAAATTAGCCTTTCTTCAAATTTATCTACAAGGACTCAAAGATTGTATGAGGGAATGATTATTGAAATTATAGACAATTCAAAGAAAAAATCTTAGTTTCAAAGAAAAATTGGAGTTAAGCAAGGTTGTTCACTTTCTCCAACTTTCTTTGGTATTTTTATTGATGAAATGTAATAATGGTTATTCAATGAGCAAGATAGCCATGCTATTAAAATTGGATCATAAGTAGTAAATTTTCTTTTATATGCAAATGATGATACCTTAATCTCCACCACTACAAAAGGTAAGAAAAATATGTTGTAAAGTTTAGAAAATTATTTTTGTTCATATGATCTTCAAGTGAATGTAGATAAAACCATATTGATTACCTAAAGTATAGGAAATACCTATTACAACTTCAATTTTAGAGGTACCCATTGATGAGCAGTGAGTTACCCCTATGCCCAAACATATGAATAATAGGCATTCACATGCAATCTAGTCGAATTCTGCAAACTATAATTAGTAATAACACTAGAGATAAACAGTGTGTGTGTTGTCCATTTATTGTCTTCCCAATCCACTTGTGGAATGCAATTGTATGGTTAAGTGTGACTAAAGCATAAGATTTTTATTATTTTGTGTTTTATCAAATTACTCGCCTAGAACAAGAATGAAAGTAAGAGTAATTAATGCTAAGTAAACTATGGTCTAATCTAGCCTAACACAAGTAACCCTTCCCACTTCTTAGATACATCTTGAACTTTGCATAAACACTACTGGGTTGTCAAACACTAACCGTTTCTGAGCTACTAAGTGTCACACATATGTTCGAAGGGATCATGCTTGTGTATTTTTAATCAGTTGCTTAATGAATCAAAATTAATTGTCAAGTGAATAAAATTAATGTAAATTGAATGAAATCATAATATATGTGTTCAGGTACATCAATGCTTAAATAAAGATCTGATCACACTTAGAACTCCTGCTGCGGGCACTTGGAAAATATTCTAACTTTCAAATGAACAAACTGCAAGAGTTTTGTTNCAGCCACTCTAATATCAAAGTGTATGAAAACATGATTTATCACCCATGTGAAAATAGTAGATTCTTATAAATATTTGGATCTCATTTATATGAACCATTACATGTGGGGGAAGTGCATCAAAGAAATAGCAGAAGGTTTTAAGACTTTGTATGCTTTTAAAAATAAGTGTAAGGATTTAGGAATCTAGGCTTAGAAAGTCAGAATACAAATTTTTTAGACTATCATCTATCCTATTGTATTGTATAGATGTGTTATCTGGGGACTTGGACTCAGTGCTAAACTTTGGAAAGATATTAAAGGTATGCAAAAACCATTTCTTTGTTTGATGAGTTAAAGGTAAAGTTGCAAATACATTACTCAATATTATTATGTGAATGTGATCTATTACATTTAGAAATAGAAGCCTTGTACTAATTCATTACATACACTCATCTTTCATATCTCAAAGGAAGAAAAATTCTCTAAAGTAGTTCTTGAGGATCCGTGAGGTCGTGGTTGGCATTTTTAGGGGATGCAATCATTGAGAAAATGGAATATCTCTTGGGAGGATGTGCAAAAAACTTCTAAGCACATTCACCAACTAGTCAAGTAGAAGATTTTAACATAAATATGGTCTAATGTAGAAGGTAAAAGATAATTTTATTTATACCACATTAGATCTAATAAACTAGATATATAAGCTCACTATCTTACTACTACTATTTCAATCAAGTATTAGAATGGTATCAACACGCTTCACTTAAGTTCTCATTTTAAACTTGAAAGTAGTAGATGGATTCAACTCCCCTAAGAAGAGCACATTTGTAGGTTGTGCAGATTACGAGCCCTAGAAGATGAGTACATGTGTTTCTTTCTTATGATGTGAATATCCATTTGACATAGTGTTATAATATTACATCAAAAAATATATAGGATTTGTTTTTGATGCCCCTCATTGGTGCTTAGTCAATTTGTGGAGTCTCTCTTTATTTTTCATAAAAATGTAGTATTTATCCAATAGATCTTATAGGTCTTTAGATGTAATAACGCTTCATTTCATTTTATAGTTCATATGGTAGATTCATCCTCATATAAAAAAAATTAATGTTCATTCAAAGATCATAAATAATGTAGATAAATAGCCTATAGCTAATGGTAAAGGTTCTCAACATAGTATTTGGTTGAAGTAATAAATTTATGGTGAAAGTAGACCACCTTTAGTTTTAAATGAATCTACCTTTACTAAGAAGATTACTATTTCATAACAACTTTTTGTTCATCATTAAATTCATTTGCTATTTTAAATTTAATAATGGAGATTAAATATGATGAAAGGATTGCCTTGTTAGGTGGCTTAAGCGATTAGCTCATTATACTTGAGGCATCATTATAAAGAATCATTGGCTAGAGCCATAATGCTCACTCTACCAAGTGGGGTCCTAGGAGGGTTAATAGATGAGCAAAAACCTAACCTCTTTAAGTGACTACACCTAGGCTCAAACCCAAGTCTTCTACTTGAAAAATAAGCTTCTTACCATCACTCCAAATGACAGTTCCTACTTAAAGCATTGTTATATATTGAAGTATCATATTGGTTGTATATTTTGAGATGTACATATAATCATTCTTTTAAGTTCCTAATCAATTTTATAAAAAATAATTTTCTTTTATTAATTCTTAAATATTATTTATAATGTTGTACACTTAAATAAGCATCTTCACATTCTACTGGCCTTTCCTTTACTTTCTATGTGGAGTTTTTTCTTTCCCCTGTATTTGTAATGTACCATGAAACTTTTTAAAATTATTTTTAAGGTCGTATACTTCATGACAATGATGATGATCCAACCCTCCTTACAGTAAAAGAGAGAAACATTAATGAGTAAGATATTGGTTTTAAGCCTCCTTAGCAAACCAACAGCTCAGAACGACGACGTTTATTGGTTGGAAACATGAACCGGACGTTAGGTACTTCGGATTTCAACATCGCTGCGCATTCATGGTCCAACTTACAATTAAGAAATTACGGTTACTAGTGCAGTGGAAGGTCCTCTTTTTTAACTTGGGAGTTCCGAAATTTCTGTCACTGGTAATCATCAAACTGCAAATTCCTCAAATTCCTCAACACGCAGCGGAAGTTTTGCACATCTGTCTTGCGTGTGACGTCTATGCCATGAAGCCAATGTCCGAAAATTCAGAATATTGACCAGCGAACCCCTTTCTTCTATGTTTGAATTTCTTTCTTATTTTGACGATGACCCATTCTTATGTCATGCAGTGCTTCTGCTTCAATTCAAGCGGTCTAAAACCACCTCCGCAACCCAATAACATAGTATCCCAGACGCTTCTTTTGATTTCTGTTACTGTAACTTCCTTACCGAAAATGAGAAATATCAAATATGTGTCCGGTGTGCGTCACGTTTGCTGTCATCCACTAACCTGATGGTATGCGTCATGTTTGCAGGGATGAATGAATGTGTTCCGTCTCTAGTTCTTGCATGTTCAAAGTTGGACTGTAGTGCATGCTTTAATAGTTAGTTTAGTTTATGCAGATCAGCCACATAAGATATAGATTAATACGTTCATGACTTTATATGGTCTCACTCTTACTAAAATACTGCATGTTAAATTACTTTGACCACTAGCTCTAGGAAGAGCAATTGTTAGTATTATATGGTATTATTACTATTACTGGTAACTACGTATTATTAGTAAATTGGTAATTTTGAGACCCAAATTGTAACAATTGAGGTCAAAGGTAATTTCTTTGAATATGATGGATTTGAGGCAGAATTCCTAAAACTATAGTTATAACAACCAAGGCATTCCACTTCTTGCCTAAGAAGGGAACCTACAACAAGAGAATCTACATAATACCTGAACATGCCTCTAAGAGAAATATATATAACTCCAATGATAACAAACAAAACAAACAACTTTGAAGATATCATTGGTAGGTAATGACAATGTATCTCAGTGGGTACCTCATCCCAGATCTCTCATAATTTAGGACAAGTTTTGGCACAAACCAACACCAAAATTTCCAATCCAAGATGCCTACATATCCATAATTGTTGTAAAATTAGGCTCACATGTAGTTCAACAAGTGGTGAGGATGAGGAAGAGGTAGAAATGAGGAAATACGGTCGAGCCCCATTGTCCCTTGGATCTACTAAGAGAAAGAGGTTATACTTATGTGTCCCTAGAGGATAACTCTAAGTGTTCAATGGCCTTGAACTATGAGAAAAAAACAATGGAATTGCCAACCCTGAGACCTTGTATATTAGGTTGTTCTAAAACAATATCGGTAGCAACAAATACACATCAAAATGACATAGATTTGAAACTAGGTGATTAAATCATTGGGATCTCAAGAATACTCATCTTTCCACAAGATATTTGTGCTCACAAAACCAACATAGATGTCCTTACTGTCTCATAATTTGAAATTGCATTACCAATAATACCAATATTATTAGCTTAGAAACAAAAAAGACTTAGCACAGAATACATGCAACATCCAAGCCATATAACACATACAACAAAAATACAAGATCATAGTCATCAGAGATTAGAGGATATATAACAATTGAAACATGCTTTAAGAAGCAAAAGACCTCAAACATCAAGCATAGTAATCATCCATACTAAAGTGCACATATACAACTATGATACAATTTCCTAAACAAGAAAACCCAGACAACTAGTGAAGGATAATTGGACCATTGTTAAAACTCAAACCTAAATAATAAAGTCCATCATGAGCTTGTCAAATTTGAGGAGGAAAAATCCAAAGACACAAAAACACAAACATAACCAACATCAAGACAAAATAAACCAATAGGGCAGATCTTAAACTCCAACTATAAAGGAAATGATAAGATCAAATGATCCACATCTAGGATGAACAAACGATGAAACATTTTATATAAGGACTATGATATCGTAGCTTAATGTATGATGTCGTAAATACGATATAATGGGCCATGATATGCCTATAAATATGGGCCCACTTTCGTATCATGATCAAAATCCTAAATATCTCCAATTCTTAGTATTCAACTTCAAAGATTGAGTAAATAATGATGAATGATGTTGATGAACATTGATGAATTGATAGATTTTTGAAAGATTGATGAATTCATGTTGAAATAGTTCAATTATTGTTGAAATTACATTTATGATTTCGGATTTATTTCAAAGCTAATATCTATGGGAAAGTTTAGTTAACATTTTAGCATTAGAAATGTAACTTTTGAATTATCATCACTCAAAGTTGTACCACCAAAATTATCGTAATTTTTGATACGTTGAAAAGAACATAACATAACCTTAGCTTCTGAAAATCTTTTACAATCTTCTTGTTTCTAAATTGTAGAGAAATTCCTAAGCTTTATAAAAATATAAATTTTATTAGTTTTTCATTGTAAATTCAAGATAACCAAGCAATTGTTTTGCTATTTGAAATTACTTCATTTGGTATTAGAGCTTTGTTATGTTTGCACACTTTGTGCTCTATTCCTTCAATAACATAACCTTTAGGCTATTAGAGTATGAAATATAGCTGTTTGGTAACCTAGTAGTAACTTTACTTAATTCGCTCAATGATAAAGATTCTTAGTAATCCCAATAAAAATTATATTAGGCCAAGACATGTACAATAAGCCAAGTCCAGGTACTTATTGCCAATAGGCTAGAATAGCTTTACATTTTCATTGCTCCCAGTTGATAGAATTCATAATCATTTTCACTATGTTTACCCTAAGCATACTTAAAGCCAAACAACATCATCTAATCATATACCTCACTAGGAGTTAAACCATACATTTTGCACTTCACTAACTCCAAGTGAGAAGATAACGATTGTGAACTCATTATTAACTCACTAGTATACTTACACTATCCATCCATAGATTATGATTTGGTCACACGTGAACGCTTGCAACTTGTATGGTTAAGTGTTGGAATTCTCTACCACTCATCGTTGGTGTCATTGCTGGGGATGTGTTAGTGTTTGTTAGTTCATTAATTTTAATATAGTTCATTGTATTAAGTATTGTTAAGCTTATCTTTCACACTTAGGATAATTCCAAAACACATACTTGAGCATTAATAGACTTTAGAATAGCTTCTACACATAAGGCGAAATATTCACATGCTATTGATCTTAACAAAAGTAATGACAAATTATAATGAAGAAAATTGTAATTATCTAATGTAAACTAGAATATCATATGCTCATGCTAATCCTTATTGTCCTTATTTTACATTTATTTTCTAGCATGATGAATAATTTAGATAAAGAGACTTACAAGGTAACATTATCTTGTCATCTGATTATTCAACACCATCGATGCTTCAAGAAACTCTTCTAAGATCAAGACTTAATCACGCACAAGAAGGATATCAAGTTACCAAGAACATGACAAAGGCTGTATCAACCAAAGAAGCTCAAGCAATGAGAGATGTTATCATGGTGGCAAGATATGAACAAAAGAAAGGAAAGAGGAAACCACAGATAATTTTCCTTAAAAAAATGGAATGTATATCATACAAAGTTAATAAGTCTCATCATTCTCATAGACCCAGCTCTCAATCACATGTTCTTTGCATTGAAGATCCTATAAAGTCAAAATTACTTTCAACTTTTGTAGAAACTACTAGAAGAGATGAGGCAAACTCTAAAATTAGGAGGAATTTAAGAATTAAAACCTTTGAAAAATCTAAAAGAGATAAATCAAGAAGTCATAGAAGGAGAACTAGTTGGCACTATTCTTCAAGTCCACCATCCTCTTCATCATGCTCATTAATGGACTCTTATAAGGAAGGATGAAGATTAAGGGATCATAACAAAAATAGAAAAAGAAAAAGCTATCATGATAGACACACCAATAAGGGAAGACATCCTGACAAGGAAGATAGAAAAAGCAAAATAAATCATGACAGAAGAAAATGCTATAACCATCATAGGGGTCACTGTCACAACAAAAATTACAAATCCAAAGACTATGAAGAACTTATTAGCCACTTGAAGATATGCATGGACCAATTTTAAGCCTCAACAGACCATCAAGTGCCAGTTTAAGATCTTAGCGAACCATGAAGATGCTAGTTTAAGGTCTTAGCAGATTGTGAAGGTGCCACTTTAAGATTTTAGTAGACCATAGTATGTGCTAATGTGTCATTTTGGGCAAGCATGATGCCCTTGAAAGGTGAAATTGGCCCACGCATTGGCTAGGTGATAAGAAAAATTCAAAAATTTTATAAGTTTGAGGTGATCCAAAAAATCAAATTTTTTTTTAACTCTAGTGACTACTACGCTTCCGCTTCCACTGACTAGGGTAGGTGAAAAATTTAAGTAACCCTAAAGGTGCATTTTATTTTGGGTAAATTTGTCATTGTCAAAGTTGAAAACGTATAAACTTTCAAGAAGAAGAACGTAGTAGCGTAGTTGCAGAGAGCATAGTCACCAGCATGTCACACCAAAGTGGATGTCAGCACCCGGATTGACCAACATCAATGACAGAGAACAAACACTGGCACACCTGCCACGGGCACGACTGGAGGAGCAACGAGGGCAACATCAGCCAGGTACCCCAACCTACGCTCTACCCCTTCACCATTTTCCGCATTTTTTTGTTTTGCTTGCTTAGGCGTTTGGGGCTTCGGTGGGACACACCCTGCCCTAGCAGGGGGTCACCGCCGCCGTGGCCTTTGTGGTTGCCATGGCCGCAAGGGAAGTGCACGTTGGGTGAGGGAAGTTATCTTGTTTTTTCCCCTTATGTTTTTTTTTTAATTCAAACTGCTGCAGGGTCTTCGCATTCCTTGGTTGGCAGAGGATTGGGTTTTTCAGGCATGGAAGCAGCACTGGATGATCTCTGCGGGTCTGAGAAATGCCATGGCACTCTGTCATGTCCAGTTTCCGGGGATTTGCATTTTGAAGAGAACAATTAAAACAAAAGGAAAAGCAGCAGTGAAGCCATGGCAATGCCAGGATACACTATTCTGTGTGCGGTGAATGGAATCATCTCCATATCCCACAACCCACTTCTGTCAACGTTTTCATTCGCCATGAATCTTTCTTGTTGAAGCTGCTCTGAATCTTTCCATTTGATCACACAATGAAGGTATTGTTAGCAGATCTGGCAGCGAAATATGAAATGAGATGAAAATAAAGAGCAGTTGAACCACAGATAAAATCAAAAAAAATCTTATTATGAGCGATGGAAATAACAAGCATCTCTCTTCATCACACGGAGAGAACAAGAATAAACCTCTCTCTCATGCAATGTGGAAATAACAGGGTTCTCTCTTCATCACATGGAGAGAACAAGAAGAAAACTTCTCTCTCATGCAATGTGAGAATTCTCCCACTCTTGTCTTTCTCATGCTGTTTATGATAGATCCCAGGGCAGACTTAAATAGCCACATCCTAGTTACAAATTGGAAACATCTAAAAATTAACTAAGATAGAACTTCACAATACATTTAGAAGTCTTATGTTATTTTCAGGGAAAATTCCAAAACTATGGGACCATAGAAATGGAAAGTGTGGAAAGTGTAGTTCATGAATAAGCAACTGCTAATTCATTGCTGTGATCTACAGCTTCACAGTTAGTATTTTCCAACAGGTATTCCATCTGGTCTTTGCAGCTCTCGATTAATTTGCCTCCGGGGGTGAAAATTCAATCTCATGCTTGATTGAGTGTAGTCATGGTTGAAGGGTTTCCAATCAGCTGGCTCATCCGCCCATTTGAGTGCCATTTGAGTGCCATTGCAGAGTACATATTGTGTAGATGTTCAAAATTCCAAATTTCAGCTGGCAATACACATGAATTGGATCACATGGTGATGCCTTCATGAGGCAAGGATGTTCTACACTTCTTGGGTAAATTGCATGAAACAAGCTCTCTTCATCTTTCCAAACGATGGTCCTTTATAAAATTCGGGTGTCTGATCCTAAAACATAAATATATTAAAAATAAAATGCTCTGTACTGTACCGATCATCATCTTAATCTTGTACTTTACCGGTTTTAATATCATCTTTATTTCTATTTTCTATCTTAACCCTCTTAGAATTGTGATTTGATAACCTTTTCTTTCATAAGCTTATGTTTATTATTATTTTGAATACGAGGAAACCATCTGAAGATATTTCTGTATCTTGTGTTTGAAACCATATTATAAGGATTGTTTTTTCAATAAAATGTATCAAATTGCCGTGCATATTATATTTTGTGCAAGAAACATGTCCTTGGTTATTTTTGAAATTTTATGTAAATTGTAATTTATATATAATACGGATCGATTTTGCACCATCGCTTACGGTTTCTTTAATATTTGTATTGTGCAATTTATTTTTTATAATATTTAATATTTTTAATACATTGATTTGTTTTTTATCGCCCTTTTCTCATAGCAAGTCCAATCAATATCTTGTAAATCTTCTATATTATAAAAGCTTTCATTTAATTTTAATATAGAAAGCTTTCATTTAATTTTATTAAAATTAAAATCAGTTTTGCCTCGAAACCTTAATCCTATTCGCTATCAATTTCTACATCTTTGATGTGGAAGATGCTTTGAATGGCCTGTTAGATGCGAATATTTCCAGGATCGTTCAAAGTCTAGTAGAACAATGTTACCTATCTGCAAAACCATTGGAATCCAACGCGTAAATAATTCGTTGGAATTGGAGCGGAATTGGAAGACGATTTGGATTGCAGAGACTCAGAGAGCACTTTTGCACCCATGGTCATTGTGCAAATTCATAATTTAATTTGCGTGCACAAGATTCTTCCTCTGTTCGGAAATTACATGAAAACTCGTTGCGTTGATAACGCGTAAAAAGTTACGATATTCAAAGAAAACGCGTTGCGTTGATCACACGTAAAAAGTTACGATATTCAAAGACTTTCTAAAGCAGCTAACGCTTTACGGTATTTTTTTTTCGTTGTTTTCAAAAGGAAACGCACTAAGAATTTCTGGAACTTCCTATTACTTGCATTGGAGTGGTTCTTCGTTGATTTCAAAAGGAAACGCACTAAGAATTTCTGGAACTTCCTATTGCTTATTGCTTGATTGCGTTGGAGTGGTTCTTAAAGGACATGATACTGAAACAGATTGTGCCCAACAAGACTCGACACATTCCTCCTGCTGCTGCGTTCCCCATTATTATGAGTTACTAGAGATTGCAATAATGGCGTGCTGCTCAACAGCCCTCTCTGTTATTTGCTTTTCACTTTGTCTGTGCTTTTTCCTCCTTTTTGCTGCCGTTGAAGCTCATACACATGATGATGCAGAGGGACCTCTGAAAGATGTGAGAGCTTTGATTCAATTTAAAAATTGCATCACTAACGACCCACTCTCTCTTCTCCAGGATTGGAATGCTGAGGTTGCCAATGCTTGCAATTGGACTGGAATCAGCTGCTCCACCAAACATCCAGGCAGAGTTGTGGAGATATTTCTGGAAAATGCCACATTGCGTGGATGCCTGTCTTTCCACGTCTCCAACTTATCGTTCCTGCAGGTATTGGCAATAACTCTTTCTCTGGCACAATTCCATCCTCCCTTGGAACATTGCATAGGCTTAAAGTGTTGGATCTCTGTATGAATGAATTTGAAGGTGTCATTCCTCGTGAGATAGGGAACCTCTCTTCACTGCAATTTATTGGTCTCTGTACGAATTCTTTTGAAGGTGAGATTCCTCAGTCTCTGCCAAAGCTTCAAAGCCTTTCCTTATTCTCTGTTACCAGTAATCAGTTGGCTGGAGAAATCCCCTCGTGGGTGGGAGCACTCCACAAACTTGAATTTCTTGATCTTGCTGAAAACAAATTTCAGGGTGTCATACCTCCTCAGCTGGGCAACCTGTCTTCCTTGCAATATCTGAATCTTGCTCTTAATTATTTGAGCGGCTTCATTCCATTTTCTCTTGCTAGTCTCCACCGTGTTAATGAAATTCATTTTCACCAAAACAATCTCACTGGAACCATTCCCCCCACTCTATGCAACCTCACAGCTCTTAGAAAGCTATCTTTATCTGATAACAATTTGCAAGGTCATCTTCCTTCATGGATGGGCACCATGTCTCGCAGAGCAGAGCTTCTGGTTTTGCGTTTAGCCGACAATGAATTCACTGGTAACCTCCCACAGTCATGGCAGAATATGACCCAATTCCAAGAGCTTGAATTGTCCGGTAACAGATTGGCAGGAAGGCTACCGTCTTGGCTAGGGACAATCTGCACTCATTTGGAATGGTTGAATTTGGGCCAAAATCACTTCACCAGTGGAGTGAGCGGCTGCAGCCAGCCTATTCCATTCTTGGAAGCTCTTTCCAATTGTTCTGAGTTAACTGCATTCCAAATCTATGACAACGGTTTAACTGGAACTCTACCGGCTAACTTCTGAAGCTCCTTTCCAATGTTCAGTTACTGGAACTCTCTCGAAACTTCATGTGGGGCAACATCCCTGAAAGCATAGGAAATTTATCATCTGTCAATCGACTTAATTTTGACGATAATATGTTCAGCGGTGTCATTCCTTCTCATGTGGCAACTTTGAGGTCCCTGCAAGGAATCAATCTGTCAAAAAACAAACTTCGTGGCAACATCCCCGCCATCATTGGGGAACTTGTTAATATGCGTGGGCTAGATCTCCATGGGAACTTGCCATCTGGAAGAATTCCATCGGAGCTGGGAAACTGCCATGTTCTTGAAGAGCTTATACTCTCAGGGAACAGCCTTTCAGGAGGAATACCGCCCGAGGTTGCTGGTTTGAAATCTATTGTATTTTATTTTGATTTGTCAGCAAATGCTTTGAGCGGAGAAGTGCCAACAGAAATGACAGGGTTGCAGATGACACAGTATATCGATCTCTCCAACAATCAGCTCTCTGGAAGCGTTGCATCTTACATGGATAGCTGGTTGGATGCCCGAGAAATCGACCTCACTTTCAATAATTTCACTGGTAACCTTTCCAAATCAATTTGGAACAGGCTCACCCAACTTCAAAGACTAGATCTTTCTCGTAACTATTTTACGGGATCGGTGCCCTCATCTCTTTTGAATGGTTCAAAAAATTCATTTTTTGAACCTTTCATACAACAACTTCAGTGATGAGATGCCATGTTTGCACAGTTTCTTTAGCTTAAGCAGATGGTCCTTCATTGGAAATCCTTATTTATGTGGAAGATGCTTTGATCTTCCAGCTTGTACAATATCTGCTGGGCAGCACAGATCTCACTCAAACAGAAATGGCATTCTGAGAATTATGCTTGCCATTTTAGGTAGCCTTTTGTTGCTGGTTGTGGTTGTTACAGGGATACTTTTCAGAAGAATCAGAACATCCAAGGGGGAAACTCCAAGTATAAACAACCGTTTCTTGAAGATATCTGTAGAGGAACTTCATAGGGCCACAGGTAATTTTAGTGACTCCAACATGGTGGGTGAAGGCATCCATGGAAATGTGTATAGAGGTATTTTGATGTCAGGAGAGTTGGTTGCTGTGAAACTATTTTCTTCCACAAATCAGCAGCGGACTGTTAAAAGCTTCCGAAAGGAGTGGTGTATTAGGGAAAGTAAGACATGGTAACATTCTGAAGATTATTACTGTGGTTTGGTCCGAAGATTTGAAAGCTGTTATAATGCCTTTCATGAGTAATGGCAGTCTCCATTCCCTTCTTCACAGCAGAGAAAATGGTCAGTTAATTCCTCTGAACTTGCCACAGAGACTAAAAATCTTAACAGAATTAGCAAGCGGACTCAGCTATTTGCATCATGATTATGATTATCAGATCATCCACTGTGACATCAAACCAGCAAATGTATTATTGGATGGCGATATGACTGTTAAGATCTGTGATTTTGGAATATCCCGTCTCATGGGAGACAGTTCAATGACATCTTCTTCTCTTGCTGTAAAAGGGTCTGCTGGCTATATTGCTCCAGGTATCTCTATTTTATTTTCACTTTCTTTTTTAATAAATTCTTCTTCCTGTAATGTTAAGATGCGTCTGCTCAATTCAAGTCGATAGTTTCAGAGTATGGCATTGGGGAAAGAATATCTGCTAAAGGGGACGTGTACAGCCTTGGAGTGGTTGCCTTAGAAACCATGACAAGATTGAAGCCCACAGATGAGATGTTTTCAGGGGATCTCACATTGCCATTGTGGATTTCCATGGCTCTGCAAGAGACAACTGCAGAAGAAAGGAGAGAAGCTCTGAAAGATATGATAAAGATGGCAGATGAAAGTGGAGGAGGAATCCAGATGGACAAAGATGAAGAAATGTCAGCAGTGGAAAAAATTTTGATGCTAGGTCAAAGATGCACCTGCCAAGATGCTTCCATGAGACCTGGAATGAAGGAAGTTGAGTCAATTCTAAAATCTATCACCATTGGACATGTGCAAAATCCGGGGACACAATTAATAGGAAACTTTGAAGAGATTATTAGGGTGGTAGAGTCACAGCCGCCTTTACTTCCTAGAAGGGCTGAAATGGACAGTTCAAGCTTTTCTGATTAGTGACCACGGAGAAGGCAGGAGTTACCAAAGAGAGACCAATAATGTTAGACCCATAAAGTCAAGTATAGATCATAGATAAAATGTTGAACCTTATGTTATGTATCCATGTTCTCATAATGGTTTTCTTGTGGGCTTTCCATAGTGTGCTCTGGTTTTCCCTGTTTTTCATCTCGCCTGAATTGTATCCTTGTACATAAATAAATTATATTTCAGTGACGGTGCCTAAAAGCACAAACAGCTGTCCAAGATCCTTGGTTGTTGGGTTTGTAGTCGTTATTTACTCCAAGGTTTTATTACCAGAGATGAATATTATTTGATTCCCGATTGAATTTTATTATATAAATAACTAACGGTAACGGTACATTATATGTATGATAATATTAGCAGGAAATTCTCATTTCCTCAAACATGTTCAGCCTCCACAGAGGTGCACCTTTAGTGGTTTGCTTCTTTGAATGCATAGTAAGAGGCTTTCCTGGTTAGTGCAGTGGGCATTCAAGGTTAAACAATGAATGAAAAGATGAAAATTGGAGTTTACCTGCATCCGCCGGTAGAAAATGGAAATTTTATTGCCTTTCCAGGAATGCTAGTTTTAATGCAAGTAATTGCAGGAATTTCCTGTCAGATCCGAATTTGCATCATCGACCTATTATTAATGTCCGAATTTGCATCTTAAAAACGTACTTTTAAGCATGGAAGATCGTCCTTGAAAGCATTAATGATATGAAAGCACGCATTTGCACAGCTCCAAAGAAGACTCACCTTGTATTTGTTAAGCAAGCCCAGGTCACACAAAAACTAAAATTTAAGTCTGGCTCTCCTGTTTCAAGATATTGACTGGACATCCAGCCATGCCGTTCCAGACTCGAGTTTGAACATCACTCTAATTGATGAGTCATTTTTATTCCAACTTCTATGCATAATAAAATATCCTTTCTGCAAAATCGCTATGCCAATAAATCTAGTTAGATAGGATTGCAGATGGACGGAAAAAATAAAAATAAAAACAAAAACATCCAAGATGATAATGCAGAGCAGAGAAGCTTAGCTTCAATTATGGTGCTCGTGGAGGCATCTTTGCTGCAGCACCAAAAAAAATGTGAGGGCATTTTTGCAGCTACGGTGGAACTATGCAAAGATCGAAATGCGGCATCGATGACATTCATTTATTTTTGAAAGTGGAAAAATGTGCGGGGACTATATTTTTTTTAATTGGTAGTTATTAATTGGTCATTTTGTTCAAATCTGCTGTGAAACATTTCTTCCCAGAGTGTGTAGACTTAACAAAATTTCAATTTCAGTCTAATGATACCATTTTTTTTACTAAGTTTACTAAGTTGACTATAACAGTTATCAGCGTGTGTATATATATATATATATATGGGTTAAAGAAGATCTTCTAAATTTCATTCTCTCACGAAACAAGTTTGATGATAGCCAAATCATTCATCCATCTTCTTTTCCTATGCCCCTTTTTCATTTTCCTTGCATTGGTCCAATTTTTTTTTCAATGTTTGTTCCAGGTGTTTTCAAAACATCAATCTTCAACAAATAACAATACCTCAAAAACATCCCAAACAAATATTGAAAGAACAAATTGAATCCAGAGGGTGCAAAGAAAATGGAAAGAAGCAGAGGAAGAGAGGAAGAGAGGATGGATGAGTGATTTGGTTATCATCAAACTTTTTTCCTCGACCAGCAGTCAGGCTTCCAAAAGAATAAATATTCAGAAGATCTTCTCAGCTAATTCATATATATATATATATATATATATANTTTAAAATAATGTCGTCAATAATGATAATGGATATCTTTTAAAAAATTAATCCAATTTTTTGTTAGGGTTGCAAAATGGCTCCATTAACTTTGATATATAATATACATATATATATATGAATTAGCTCAGAAGATCTTCTGAATGTTTATTCTTTTGGAAGCCTGACTGCTGGTCGAGGAAAAAAGTTTGATGATAACCAAATCACTCATCCATCCTCTCTTCCTCTGCTTCTTTCCATTTTCTTTGCACCCTTTGAATTCAATTTGTTCTTTCAATATTTGTTTGGGATGTTTTTGAGGTATTGTTATTTGTTGAAGATTGATGTTTTGAAANTCTAAGATGCCTACTCTTGTAAATTAGCAAAATATTTTTCCTTTGCAATTATACTACAAAAACACTTAGAATTTGAAATCTTTTTATATCCCTATAAAGAGAATGAATGATGAAATTTCAAAGAGTCAATGTTCTCGACTCTAGATAATGCAACAAAAATCAGATCACTTCTTTTGATCCTATATCAATAATGACCTTATATAGAGTTATTCATTTAGATTTATAGATAGTCATGGCCTATGCCAATTGCAATGGTAACTAACATGATACTCCTCGAACCATAGGTACAGTTGGAACATG
Organism: Gnetum montanum; assembly: GCA_015680685.1. Classification (NCBI taxonomy): domain Eukaryota; kingdom Viridiplantae; phylum Streptophyta; class Gnetopsida; order Gnetales; family Gnetaceae; genus Gnetum; species Gnetum montanum. Next base: position 16,832 of record MNCI01004650.1, read on the forward strand.
ATGGGGATTGCAATTATTGAATGGACATTCGATGTAGGAGTCAAAATCAATAACAACATTACATGTCAATGTAGGTGATTGTTTTTCAAGGTGATAGACAATACTGTGAACTATGCCAAGTGCACTATTCACTAATCCTACTTTTGGCAAAATGTTAACTGTAAGCGTAATCTATGCACTTTTGCATATAAGTAAAGGTCATTTTATATAATCTCTTTTCCCATCAAAAATTCTAAATCCATGGGAATCTTTGTTTGCTATGCAATACATATTGCTTTACATTTTTTGCAACATCTTCTTATTTTGTTGCACTTTCTCCCTTGTATCATACAAATGCACAAAGTATTCAAAATCATCTAATCCATGAAAAGTTGATTGAGATTCATTTGAGCACCCAAGAATTGATAGTCTTCATTAAGACATTTTCCATCTTCGACATGCTTTAATATTTCCTTGAATCTTTATTGTTTAGGACCATTTATGGATTAATGATAAACTACATCTAATACAACAAATGTATCAAAGTATTGCCAAACTCCTATGATATCTAGATTCCTGGATGCATAAGGCACAACATCAAGCAGAAGAGGAAGTTGATCCAAGTCTCCTATGAGTATAATTGATCTTCCTCCAAAAATTTTGTTATGATGCTATGGAAATATTTCTCTTAATCTTTTATCAAAACTCTATAATAATCTTCCCCCACACCCCCCCCNAACATTTCATAAGCCAAGCATCTCTAATTCTAGTATTTGGAGATGACTTGTTGAAAACAAATGATGATTAAGTATTTGAAAATCATACTCTTCATGATCTTGCACTTGTAGAGTTATGTCTATGAACTATCATTCTTTCTTTAATGCTTTCTAGAAAGAGGAATTTTGGAATAATATCTCATAATAACATTTTGTTCTAGGTGACACAAATTTCAAGTTGAGTTCTTTTTATTCTTCATGTCACAATTGTACTCTTTAAAAGCTTGTAGTAATGATACTCCCTCCATGAAAAGTGATTGTTTTTAATAAACATTAATAATAGTCATGTAATTTTTACCTTCATCCAATTCCTTTTCATTAATAATAACTTTCTTGTATGCTTCCCATGATACATTGATGACATGGAAAACATGAATTCACTCTAGTAAAGAAAGCTCATGTAACATGTGATAGATCTCCATAGCACCTATGTCTCTGTTTGTGGCAGGATTCATCATAGGCCTTCTAAAGACAGATAAAGCATCTTCATAAGGATTCCTTTACTTTGAAATTTCTTGTAGTGTGTCATAAAAAGACTGCAATTTGTTCTTAGATTTGGATGCATATTTTGCAATATATTTTATGACAACATATTAGAATATGATAGGTTAAAAATCTATATTTTCGCTTCATGTATTTAGTTTTATTTAAGCTGTAATGCCCTTTAAAGCTTTAAATTAAATCTAATTAAGAAGGTTTGATATTAATGAAATATAGAAAAATAAATTTCTATGATAATATTTTATTAAGATTCATTAATTAGAATGCAGATGTTGTAGGAAAATATTCCTTATTGATAGGTTGAAGGCTATTATTCTCTAGAGTAGGGGTCAAAGGAGCATGGGGATCTTCATAGGTTCTATGCTATTACAACCATTACTAAAGAACTACATTGGCCCTAATTCCTTTTTGTAGCTCATTATAAGGATATGAAGGCTTGTAGAGGAACTTTGAATTTGATGCTTGAACCACGACCATTCTCTTTGATGGGTAGGGCTTAAGGCTAGAGATGTTAGAGTATGAATGTATCTTTAGCTCTTCTAGGAGAACACTATCTCTTATGGTTGCGTATGCTTATTTTGGTCATGCTTTTGTGTGTCATGCTAGTTGTGTCACTTATATGATTTTATGTTGTGTACTTAATATGCTTCTAACTTATGGACTAAAGGATGACATGCACTTATGTTGTGTGTGCAAGTGCTGTGACTATTAAGGTTGATGCCAAATTGTGCTTCACTAAAGTAGTATTTTTACAATTAGTATCAAAGCCATGGTTTGTAGTTTGAGGCTAGTGATGATTCTAGGTATATGGTTCATGATCGTGATTTATTGTTTGTAACTCATGTGCTACCATGATGCACAAAAAGAAGAGCAATGGGAGCTAACATCTTAATAATACTCCTATTGGTTCTAATCCTCACAATGTACTAATTGAATATGGAAAACAAAGTAGTCATGTGCATGAGAAGATGCATGATTATATAAGTGTGTATGAGGATGTGCATGAAAATAAGGATGTTGTGTTGATTAGTGAGAGGAATATTATATGTAGACAACATCATCATGCTTAGTCTATCCACAATAGAGAAAGCTTGTATGATCCAAGAATTGGTGGATCTGATGGAAGCACCTTTCCTTCCAAAGTTAGGCTCTAGTACAAAATAGAAACTTGCCCTAACTCAAAATTTTATGCTGAGGAATCAAGTGGAGCCACTTGGGGATGTTGTTGATGATTTGTAGCTTTCCAACCAAGATCTTTGGGATGAAAATTAGGAGGTATGATCATTGATAAATACTCAACAAGATTTGTATGAAAGTCAACAAAATACAATTGAGACCCTAAAAAAGAAATTAGATGATAAGATTAGGGTCATGAAAGATTAGCTAACATTGTAAGCAAGGGAATTGACATCAAGGTTGAATCAATCAATTTTCAAGTTCCAAGCAAAGAAACCAAAAATCTATGAGGTCAATATGGATGATAGATAAATTTCTATTTGAAATAGAAGAGTTTTTAGAGATGTATGAATGTGTCATCAAAAGACAAGCTCCTGTTGATGCCAAATTCTTACATGGAATAGCAAAACTCTAGTGGCTTGACATGATTTAAGAAGAAAAGACTAGGATAGGCAAGCCCATCTAAACATGGAACTAGTTCAAGAAGGCCTTGATTGAGAACTTTTATCTAGAAAATTTCATTCATAAAGCCTAGGAAAAGTTAAAGGAGTTCTAGCACACAAGAGATCTAGCAAAGTATATTTGAGAATATGAAAATATCATCATAAAAATCTTGAAAATCGATGAGGACAAGTATAGAATATTTCTTAATGGCCTCAAACCATGGAACCAATGTGAGCTCAAAACTTGCAAAATCATAGGATTTAGAAAGGTCATCCATGTTGCTACCACTTTGATTAAAAGGTGGGAAAGAAGGATAAGGATGTAGTAGAAAAACTACTCAAGAGTAAGAAGGAAATTAATAAACCTTGGAGAGGGGATGGGTAGGTGATTTTTTATGGATTCAAAGGTGTTGATGTTAAGCCAGCTCCAAGTAAACAAAACTTATCCTGGGGATAATTTTATATCTTCTAAAAATAGTAGGAGTTGTGAAACAAATGATCTCATTTTAGAGGGTTCTCTCAATATCCTTCAAGGCATCTATACTTAAAATGCTACATCTATGATGAAGGAAATTATGCTTGAGAATGCTTTCAAAATATTCAAATTAAAAGTGATGGTAATAGACCAAATGAGAATCATAGGGTGAATGCAATTGAGCATCAACCTCATGATCCATTAATGATTGCTAATGGGGATGAACAATAGTATGTTATAAGACTTTTGAACTTCTTCTAGTAGGTACATGAAGGCCTGACCACCTTAGTGTAAGGTGGAGGATCTAGAATCCAAACAAGGTAGCAAGTGCCAAGAGGATTAGAACATGGCCAAGCTAGTGTGATTGTTTCCTTTATGAATTGATTATGTATAGAAAAAAAAGTATGCATGTATGAGTGTGTGGTGGAGAAAATGTTCTTGATGGTGACTATGGGCTTATGCTTTATGTTCTTAATTAGGTATTTGAGTAGGAAACATAGGTATATGATTATGTCTTCGAATAGAAAGCACAGTATTTTGACTACGTATTCCAGCAAGAAGCATAGGCTTATAATTGTATCTTCAAGTAGGAAGTGTAGGATTGAACTATATCTTTGAGTAGGAAGCACAAGATTATAATCATGTCTTTAAACAAGAAGCATAGGATTGATAATGCATCTTCAAGTAGGAAGTGAAGGATTGAGATAGAGGAATGAGTGTATTTAGAAGACTGCACCTCTGTATCATTGCAAGAGTAGAAAAAGGTTTACATGTGAAAAGAGTCTCACTCTAGGTAGAAAGTTTGATACAATTTTCATAAAAAACGGTGAGCCTTTTCTTTCTTAAGTTAGGTTGTGTAAGCATCTTTAAGCCTTAGTTGGATATCAAGTTGAGTTTACTATTCATGCTTTACGGTGAATTACCCTAGCCATTGAACCTTGTTGTGTATAATTTTTAAATGGATTTTGAATTGGTTAATACCCTTAATATCCATGATTCTTTCTATTTTTGAAGGTGTCTACAAACAAAGTCTTAAGCTTCAAGGATGTTGCTTCTTTCAAGTAGGGGAGAGTTTAGGAAAACATGCCTTATTGATGGATTATAGGTTGTTTCCCTCTAGATTGAGAATAAATTGATTAACTAATTCAACTAATTTAATTGTTAATTAATAACTAACTATCCTAGCATAAGCATATGGTCCCACTTTCTGTACACATCCTAACATGTACAACACTATTGGATGACCAAGCATTAAGCACCATTGGGATTACCAAGTGTTATATGTATGCTCGAAGTGATCATACTTATGTGTGCTAGTATATTTAGCTTAATTAATTAATTAATTAAATTCTTAATCATTATAGCTTAATTAATTACTTAATTAATGAAAATAATAAATGCATAAATAAATCATTAAGCTAGTCCAAGTGCTGCAAGGTTTATTAAAAAGCTCATCTTTATTACTGCACATACTACAGTGCTTAGGTATAATAGTGCTTGAATAATGATCTGTATGCTACTTGACTCTTGCTATGGGCACTTAGAAAATTGTTCTATCTTTCATAGAAACAAATTGCAAGAGTTCCACTAGGAACAAAAATTATAATTCATTAACACATCTGGAAGGTCATATTTATAGACTTGCTAGGATGCCATGTCGATGGGTACATGTCAGTGTGGGAAATCCTACATTGACAAGATCCCGTCAACATAGTTAATTGAAGACTCTTCATCATACCCCCATAACTAAATGAAAACTTGCCCTTAAGTTTCTTACAAAATTGGGAAGGTATGGGATTATTGATTGACACACAACATAACAAAACTAACACTACAAAGAAAAACTAAGTACCCAAGTGTACGAATAAACATTAATTACAAAATTGTGGTGTTCATGACATAAAATTGAGCACCAAAACATGATTGAACAAAATTGGATAACACATCCTTTTATGGCATGAAGATAGTTAAAAATATTAGATGATCCTAGGTAGTGGAGGTTCCTAAGGTTCCGAAGGACCTTCTCCCACTCTAGGCGCACGTGATTGTTAAGGCATCTATGGTTATCCTACTATAGATACCACTTTTGGTGGAGGGTGAAAGATATCCAAAAATTTCTTCATCTTCTCCTCCTTACTCTAGGGATCATTCACAGTTCACACAACATTACTAATGTGCGTTTGAATGGGGATATCCCATAGATAGGGCATTACTAGGAACATATCCTTAACATTGATAAAATAGGTAGTGAATTGCTTACATTTGATATGAAATGCTCTGAGTGCATTTTACAACTTTTAGTAGTTTTTCATCCTCTTAGCTAGGTTCTTGGAAATTGATCTTTGATTAGGGAACTTTACCTTGAGAACCTCAGGTTCTAAATTTTTTATTGCAAGCTTCTACTTAGTGTCCTTGTAGTTCTTGAACTCTACCTCATACAACAAGTATGAGTTGGCCACTCGTTTCTCCAATTTAGACTATAGTCATCTTATAGTTAACATAGCTAGATTTTCATATTGGATATTGGCAAGCTCCATGTATCTTGTCATTTTCTCAATCTGCAACTCCTTCATGTGGATCTCCATTTTGTTATAAGCATCTATATCATTAATGATAGGTTGTCAAATCTCTCTTCCCTGCTAGAGTTGTTGAAGGGTCTCATTAAATTTTACCTTTATCAACTGGATGTGCTTTTCATTAACTTCTTTTTGTAGACTAACCTAATTCTTGTAGTGATTTTTGACTCTCTAAAAGTTAAGAGCCTTTGATTTTTGGATGGTTACTTTGATTGTAATCTTTTGACAAAGAGCATGAACCTCCTCCATGGAGAGGTTTCTATTTTCTTCTACCAATCTTCTCAGCTCAGTGTTCACTTTGGCTAACTACTCCTTCTATGGATAGATGAAATTTGTCATTTACTATTTTTGTGCATCAACATTTCATAGGCAATGATTCTTTGTAATCAAATGTACAATCTCCTAGCAGGTCTAATTCAAGGCCTTTTGAATTTTATGCTAAGCGACCTCTACCAAGGATCGATAGAACACCATCATCTTCATTGCACCATCAACTCCTTTAAATCTTGTGTGAAGCTATTCAAGAGCTTTATCCTTTGTCAATGTTGGCTTGAGGAATGCAAGATTGGCAATCTAGGCCCTTAGTTCGACAAGCTTTGCAACCAAGCATTCATTTAGCTCTTTGGTTGTTTTGAGTTGCCCCTCCAAAATGATGTTCTTGCCCCTTGCTTCTAGTAGCTCCGATTGAGTTGTAGTTATGTTGTTTGGAAGGTTGAAGTCATCCACAATCACTTACTTGGATCCCACTAGTTAATCCAGCAACTGTTCATGCTATTCTATGCTCAACTTGCCACTTACTGTCCCTGTGGATGTCTACACATCTTTAAGTGTAGAGATGTTTGGTACATATATTGTAGGTGTGTTTAGAGTTTTGGGAATTCTATCAACAACCACCTTTACTACTATCTCTTATACCTAGTGCTAAATCACCAAAACTATTGCCCCCTCACCCTTCTCCAAGTACATTAAAAAAGTAGCTACATTTCTAGAGACTTCTAGAAATTGTTGCTATTGTGAGAGGGATACTATTACCTCTCAGGTGCTAGGATTTGATCTTTTAGGCAACTAAATTCTTTGGGCTAAAAATATTGATCTACCTTCCTCCATTTGGCTAAAAATTTGAACCACTTCATTATGGTGACTCATCATCAACGAATACATAGATGGATCACCACCACTATTCCTACTTGTCTCTCTTGCTCACTATAGAGTCATTCTCAGAATTCATGTAATTATTTAGAAGTTGTAGGAATATTCGAAACTATTTTCCTAGTGCGTGGTGAGGGTGTTCGTTACTACTCTTCTTCTTGAATGACTTTTGTAGGGACCTTATCCTTCATCATCTCCATCCAGTTAGCAGATGGAGCACATCAAGTATCATTATTTGCATAGTGGGTTATCCCTCCCCTTTGACATAGTTTTCTGATGAGGCATGGAAAGGGGAGTGGATTCCTTTCACATTTGTTCTTCTTAAAATGCTTTTCTATCTCAAGATATATTAGCTATGGAAGGTTGATAGGGAATCTACTGCTTAAAGTGGCACACACACTAACGAAGAAGGTAATGATCTTACTTGGCCTCACCATTGGGTTGAGGTGAAAGGTTGCAATCTTGTAGTAGATTCTCTTTGTCAATGTGATCACACCATACTCCTTATAGTCAATACCATAATGCTATTGCAACCATTATTTTTGATTCTAGGATCTGCCTATATTGCAATCTTAGTGAGATTTGCTCCAATATTTGGCAATCCAAGTGCCGTTGAAATGGCCTACACTGAGTAGGACACAAAAATTTCCTTGATCTTGACCATTGAATTAGCCTACTTATTATTTTAGAATAAGAACATCTCTTCCATGTACCACTCCCTACTAGAAGTGATGATGGGCCACATGGGAGAGGTCTTTAATTGATCTTGTACTTCTTGAGGTGCTTACTCCAAGAAAGAGCCAAAATTCAACTCTTGGAGCACTATTTTTTGAACCTCCTTTGATTTGATTTGCTTAAGATAGGCTTCTATCAATGTCACCTCAAGGTTTGCTTATGGGGCTAGTGCCTCATCTTGGTGGCATTGCTTTGTCACTACTGGTTATTCTTGAATTTGATAGATAGATTTCACTTTCGACTCCTCCCTAAGATCTCCCGTAGCATGGGTTGTTGCTTATTCATCTTGGGCCTATTCTTGGCCCCTTCCCATTCATGGTTGTTTGTCATGTGGTTGTGATGGTCCTCCTTGTGTGTGCTTTCCCTTTGGTGCCATATGTGGTCACAACACATCCAAGGATTAGTATATATAATGTTTAACTTACAATGTTTTGACATCTCATCACATTAGTTACTTATACTTAGGCTAAGGTTGGACCACGGTAGATTGGTTGTTTTATTATTATTTTATTAAATTTTAAATTCAAAGCTTTACTAGAGCTAGTTGGAAGAGTCTAACTTTTGTAATTTGATGCTTTCATTTTGGTTTCTTTGTTAAAACTTTATGGGAGTTAGAAACATTAAGAAAAATTTTCTATCAAAAACTTTAGATTTTGGTCCCCATGACTAAGAGCTTACCTCTAGCAGCTATCTGTTCAAAGAACGGAGTGATTTGAGTAAGTGGGTAGGAAGATATGGCTTTTGGAAGGTTTTGGGCTTTGAAAACTATAAAAATTCCTTTGGCATTTGAAATGAAATGTGAAAAATTCAAAGTGTGGATGTGTATATATAAACTATTTTTATGCTTCATTGATGATGTCTTATATATAGGGTTTTGCATATGTAGGAGGGCCATCAATAGGTACCCGTTTAGGAAGGTTGTAAACAAAATTCTTCAACTTGAATTTCTCAAAAAATACAAAGTGTAGAACAAAAATGTATAAAAAAATAGACAAAACTAAGGAGTCATGTAAATGATTAGCACATATGGCCATCTTCCCCATGACTGAGTTTGAAGGAGGAGATCCAAAAGATTAAGCGAGGTTGTTCATTTGTTGAGGTGTTGCTTCCATTGGCTTGCTTGGACTCATGGAAAGGTTTTATTTATTGAATGTTGACCAATTATTTTTTGTTTGGGCTCTGAGGTTTGTAAATTAACATGGCCTTAGAAGGAAGAGTTTCGTGAATAATATAAGGCCCCTTCCACAATGTTTGAAATTTTGTTGATTTTGGAACATGTGTGGGATTCTAGTAGAGGACCTTATCTCTAGGTTAAAATTTGACTTTAATTATTCTTAGGTCATGTCATTGCTTATTAAATGCCTCATGTACTTCATTCAAGGATAGGGCCACTAATCAATTTCAATCTAGCACATTAACGTTGATCAATCATTATTTTTGTGCTAGAGTCACATCAAGATCTAGGTCCCAAGTTGTTGAAAGTGTATGGAGCTTGGATTGAATAGGAAGTGTTATTAGCTTCCTATACACTAGCTCATAGGGAGAGTAGCCTATAGGAAGTTTCCATGTTAAGTAGTAGGCCTAGAGGGCATCGTTGAGTTTTGTGCTCTAGTCTAATAGTTCTTGTTAAGATCTCTGTAATCTCTTTGTTAGTAACCTCTACTTAACCATTAGCTTGGGGGTGGTAGGGTGTTGTTAATTTATGTTCAACCCCCAAGCATTGTATAAGCTTACAAAAAGTGATGCCTATGAAATGGGCTCCCTTGTTAGAAATTAGTGCATGTGGCATCCCAAACTTGTTTATAATGTGTTGTTGAAAAAACCAAGTAGTAGTTGATGATGTATAGTACATGATGGCTACTGCTCCTACCCATTTAGTGCAATAGTCAATAGTGAAAATAATGTATGTGTTTCCGTTGGACATGGGTGTGATGGAACCCATAAATTTTATGATTCGTATGTCAAAGGGCTTTAGTGGTTGGATCGACTATTGAGGTTCCTCCATTTGCATTGTCATCCCACCATCTCATTAACAATGTTCACACGATCAGATAAATTAGTGGACATCCTTGAAGATTGTTGACCAATAGTACTCTACCATCAGAATTTTAATGGCCATGTATCTCCTTACATAGTGGCCTTCATAAGAGCCCTCATGAGCATCTTGGAGAATGCATAGTTGATTAGTATGAAGGACACACCAATGAACTAGGTCATCATTGCACACCTTGTAAAGGTTTTTTTTTGATTTCCATGAAGCGCTTGGCTTGATGAAGAAACTATTTTTTCTTCCTGTGATCTAGATCTTATGGCATCTCTTGAGTAAGAAGATAACTGAGCATGCCATCATACCATTTTGGTTCTACAGTCACTTCATCATTAATTATTCCACATTAGCTTTGCTCTAGAAATTCATAGTAGATGTTGTGAAATTTTAGTACCCAAACCACCTATAGCTTTCATGCTATGATTTCTACTATAGGGGGGATAAAGGCAACATTGAATTCCTTAGGAGTTTTGGATTTAAAAACCTAGAAAATGACTTTAAACTTGCAATAAAAGTAGATCTGGTCATTAAATTGTTCTCAAGCAACACCAATGCTAGCCTCCCAACTACTTCTATGTTGGGTTTGGCAAANCTACCAATTTTCTTGGCTTCAAAAAATGAGGGAAAGGCAACTTACAGAAGAGTTGAACCACCCATTCAGAAACTAGAGAATAAAGTTTTGATAATAAGGAAAAAATAGGGGAGGTAGAAATATCAATGCTAGATTTGGGTTGTAAAGTTTATAGTAAGTGTTGTGAAAAGCCAAAACCCAACCACCTGCAACTTTCATAGTACAATTTTAGCCACAAGGGGGATAGATTAGCATTGATTCTTCAAAGGTTTTGGTTATAAAAAATAATAAAAAGCTTGCAAATGGCAACAAAAATAACAAATCTAGTCACAAAATTTAGGCAAATGTCCTACTTCTAGCCCCAAGAAAAACTACTACAACTGAAAACCTTGATCACTAGAAAAAAATAAGGATCCTTGGTGTAGCAATTTTCCAACCCTAAATCCTCAAGGCCTTCATAAGAAAAATGGGATTCAAGATGACTTGGCTGGTTTTGTAGATCAACTAGGGACTTATGAAATGTAAAATGTGGGAATACAAACAAATCTTAATAATGCATAGGAAATAAATTTATTTTGAACACAAAACTCAAAACTCAAAACTTTATTAAGAAAGAATAAAGCATAAGATAGAGAAATGTGTCCAAATGATTCTTGGATAACGATAAAGGGGGCTCACTTATCCAAGAGTTCAAAGCTTGTTGAAGTCAATGTGATCTGCTCAATGATCCAAGTGCTAAGATACTTCTAATGGTAACGAACCTTCCTTTACTACTACAACCTCAGATTTGTAAGTTGGGTCACTACTGGGGAGTAATAAAAGTGGAAAATTTGAATGCTAGATTGCTTCAAGCTAAGGTTTGGGAATCCTAGAAGTGTAGTTTTAACATCCAAAATCCATAAATCTCAAGGCTACAATGCTTCCACATTGAGGTTCAAGAGAATGCAAGTATGGGAACTTGCAAGATCTATTGAGTACATAAGAATGCCTCAACTGTGTGGAAAAATGGCTGAAATTTTGCTGAGAATTTGTTTAATAGTGTAAAGTGTTGAATCTTGTCAAAAAATTTGAACCTTAATAAAAATTGCTGGAATCTGTAAATGATGTCTAAGGTTGGTTTTATAGGTTCTTTTGGGCCATGAATGAGGTTACAAAATGCTACAAAAATGACTAAAAAATGGCCACTAAGCTACTACAAATTAGCTGCCAAATTTAGGTGTGATGGATGCCCAAATTTGGGGGTTACTATACATAGTAAGTGCTTCCACCTATGGTCATTTTGTTTACTATAAATAGTAACTAGGGCACACCTTCCATGATGGAGATGAATCTTCTACACTGAGCTTTCCACCATACTTTTTGAAGTGGCTAGTCAATGTTGAAGTACATGAAGTGATGAATTTTGGCTTTTGTGGCTTCCATGCTAGGGGATTGAATTTTGAATGCTAAGGATGAAGAATCCACACTAGGAAAACCTTCAACTCTAAGGGGGAAAATTTTCCAAGCAATGCATGTGGTATCCACATTGGGGGATGGGAAAGTTTCAAAAATCCTCACCCTTCCATGTTGGGGGTAGGTGAGCTCTACCTCCCTTGCATGTGTTTCCAACGTAGAAAAATGTATACCCCCCATAAAACCCATTAAATTACCTTTTTTGGCATTTAAAAAGGCATTTTTAACCCTCCCAAGCCCAAATATAGACACTAGGTGACGTTTTTCACTTGGGGAATGAGGCTTTTACCAATTGTGAAGCATTTTAAGCTCCAAAAGTATGAGAAATTTCCCACTGTGGGTTACAATTTTCAAATTTTCAATGAAGTTTTACCTTGAGTTTCATGGGGTGAAAGCTACATGATGAAGATTCACAATAATATGAAAATTTTTGTGGTTTTTGAATGGCCCCTCTTTGTTGGTGCCTAGAGGATTAACTTGAGAGGAACCAACAAAGAATACAAAACACCACTGCATATTATAATGTTACAATGCATATAGGTCACATGAGAATCAGGTTATCCAAGAAACTAAGGTTGCAAGTCTAAGGCTATGGTGGGCCATGGTATGAATTTAAGGCCCTAGTAGGTTGTGTTGCCAATTTAAGGTTGTAGCAGGCCATTGAAAGTAGGCTCACTTATTGATGATCATTGGCTATATGTAGTATGGCTTTGGATAGGAATGATTGACTAGATTGGCCAACTAATTTTCATCCATGTTAGCTATTCTAAATGCTCCATTCCTATATGATCTAGTAACAAGGAAGTGTCCATCCTAGTTAGTTGAGAATTTTTCTACATGCTCATAAATGCCCTTGAGGACTAGGTCCCCCTCCTTGATCTTATGCATGGTCAAGTCATGGTGACGTTGTCACTTCTACCTATTTTGATAGTACTTGATATGAGTAAGTGCTTGCATACATCTCTCCTCCACCGAATCCAAGGCTACTATCTGTAACTCCTTATTTTGCTTTTTGTTGATGAAGTTGATCAAGGCTACTTAGAGCAATGACCCCTATAATTCAAGAGGTAAAAAAGCTTCCAAATCATAAACAAGGCCATAAGGGATCATGCCAATTTCCATGTGATACATTGTTCTATATTCCCATAGTGCATGGAAAAGTTGCTCTTGCCACTTCCATTTGCTATTGTTGAGCATCTTTTTGAGCAAGTTGATGATGACCTTGTTGCTTGCTTCGGCTTGTCCAATGACTTGAGGATAGTAAGGTGGCAAGAAAGAATGCTTAATGCCTAGGTTGTGATAGAAATCCTTGGTTTCTTAGCTACTAAATTAAGGTTCATTATCCATAACTATGGTCATGGGTATGCCAAAACAAGCTACAATGTTATCTAGGATAAATTTGCAAACTTGTTCACATGTGGTCTTCCTTGGGGAAATAGCCTCAACCAACTTGGTAAAGTATTTGGTTGTGGTGATGATGAAGTTATGTTCTAAGAAATACTTAGGTGTTATAGGTCCAATTATATCAAACCCCCATCATTAAAATGACAATGTTATCTAGGCTGTATGTAACTCAGTTGGTGATACATGTATCAAGTTGCTATATTGTTGGCATGTGTTACATCGCTTAACCATTTTCAAGTAATCATTTTCCATAAGATATCAAGAGTAGCCTAACCATATAATCTTAGTAGCCATGGCTCTAGGTCCTATATGTCCTCCACAAACATCATCATGAACCTCCTATAGGACTATTTTAACTTTGTTTTACTTAAGCAGTTTAGGAGTATGCCATCATGGGATCATCGACATAATGTGTTATTACATACAATGACATACTACTTCAATTACTTGCATATGGCATCCTTTTGAGTAGTAGTCAAGTCTTGAGAGGACTCACCATGCATAATGTAAAATTTGGTATCATCATACCACTCCTTGGAAGGAGAATTATGGACAATGGCGACAAAGGTATCATTAGTGTTCTATGTGATAGAAGTAGTGCAAACTACAATTAGGGTGGGAAACTTTCTAAACACATCTGGTGTCACACTAAGGGCTAATTTTGCAATTACATCAACTATGTCATTTTCATCTTGAGGTATGTAATGGATATCAACATCTATGAATTGTTGCTTCCTTAGACCACAGTAAGATTATAAGTGCTTAGCTTTGCATGCATATACTTTTGTTACTTCGTTAACCATGAGTTGTGAATCACATTTGATGACTAGGCATCTAATTCCAAGATCATAAGCTACCATCATCTCTTTGATCAAATCCTCATATTCTACTATGTTGTTGGTACATGGGAACCCAAAATGATAAGCAAGGGATCAAATTTCACTAGATGGAAATGTTACAATGGTAGCAGCACTATCCCCATGGATGGTTGAAGCTTCATCAAAGTTCATGACAACATAACCCTTGGGCACTTAGCTAACTATGTTAATGTGTTCATTAGGAAACTCAGGATCTATGGCTACTTGATCATCAATACGTAAAACTATCAGTTGTATGACTATGGCTTGATCCTTTTGTTAAGGATTCAAAGATGTAATGAAGGTTGAACTCCATGGTTATGGCTTTCCATTAGGCTATATGGCTACTTTCATAGATATTGGTCATTATGGCTCTAAGTATGTTGTCCTTGCAAATTACATTAACTTGACTTCTAAAGAGGTAGTGTCTCCATTTCTTTAAAGAGAAGACTAGTGCTAGATAATACTTCTCCACTTTAGTGTATCGGGTCTTGTGGGTAACTAATGCATGGCTAAGGTAGTATATGGACATTTCTACTCCATCATCATGTTTCTAATAGAGTAGAGAGGAAATGGTTGTATTAGATATGGTGAGATAAATATAAACAAATTTACCCTCTTATGGAGGATAGACTGTTAGTAGATGGGTCAACTCTTGCTTAAGGCTATCAAAGGCCTCTTAGCATTGAGCTATCCACTCATAGTGAACTCCTTTCTTAAGCAAGTGTTGCAAGGGTTATAACTTATCCATAAGCCTAGTGATAAACCTATAAATAAATTGTAATCTACCATGTAATCCTTGAAGTTCTTTAAGGTTTTTAGGTGCTACTAATTTGGATATGGCCTTAACCTTATCAGGATCTATGCATATCCCTGCTTCAGAGACTACAAAGCCAAGCATCTTACTAGTCTTAACACCAAAGACATACTTCTTAGGATTTAGCCTAAGCTCATATTTGAGGCATCATTTAAGCACAAGATCTAGGTCATTAGCATGGTCATTGGATATCCTAGGCTTCATAGCTATGTCATCTACATAATCATTAAGAAAACCTAACATGTAATCATTGAAGATATAGGTCATGGCTCTTTTGTATGTCACTATGATGCTCTTAAGTCCAAAGGGCATCATGGTATAATAAAAATTACCCCATGGGATCATAAAGATTGTGCTAAGTTGGTGCTTTGGGTTGATCCTAATTTGGTTATATCTTGAGAATCCATCCATAAAGGACAATAAGGCATGTCTAACTATAGTATTAATAAGTTGATCAATACTAGGCAAAAGGAACTCATCCTTGATAGTTTCTTTATTTAGGTCTTGAAAATCAATGAAAATATGGATACTCCTATTTTTCGTAGGGACTAACACTATGTTGGATACCCATTTTGTGTAATCAATAGCCCTAATGAAACCTAATTTGTAAAGCTTTGAGATTTCATCATGAACTACCAAGGCCAAATAATCTCTAATCTTGTACAATTTTTACTTGACTGGTCTAATGTTAGGATCTAGTATGATGTTGTGTTGGACTAGACATGGATCTAGGCCTAACATATCTTCATATGATCAAGAAAATGCCTTAATGTTTTTTTGTAAGACTTTGATGATATCTTGGGCACATTGAGGCTCTAGTGAGGAACTTAGTTTTCTCGTCACCATTGTGTGTTGTGATAGGAATCTCAACTAGAGAGTGCTTAGTTATGTCTCTTGTTTCTAAGTTAAGGGTTTTGACTAGGCTTTTCTGCCATTTTAGAGGTTTCTCTATTCAGGCTATGTGGTCTACAAGATTTTTAGGCTCAAGATCTAGGCAAGTAGGGTTAATACACCATTTAATATCACCATGAGGTCCATGTAAATACAAAGGCAAATTGATTTTCTTCCAAGTACTCATACTTTGATCTTGCATGTCAACCAAAAGCATATTAAGTTGCACTTGGATAAAAGTGAATAAATAATGTTAAAATGCTATAAAACACATGCAAATTTAATGCAATTAAGGACATCCAAGATCATTAGTGAGATAAGGTCAATTCAGAACAGTGCAATAGAGGTGAACAAAGATCACATAAAGGTCAAAAAAGGGGGAATATGAGGCTAAAAATGGTCAATAAAGGCAACCATTTTTCCACTTTTAGGCTTGAGCTATCCATGATGCCAATTTATAGTCTTGGTGGACTATGATGCCAATTTCAGGCCTTAGCAAACCATGATCATAGGGTGTCAAAGGATGGTCAAGGAAGGTCAAATACCACTATTTGATACCATTTAAAGGACAAAAAAAGGTAAATTGAGCTGTAATAAGATAAAAAATGAACATATAAGGCTTTATAAAGACCATAGAAGGTTAACCAAATCATCAAGGCAACATAAGTTTAAAAACAAGCTAAAGCATTATGTAACAAGGCAAACATCAAGAAAAGTATGCTATATATGATAAATGTTGGCTAATATAGGTAAATAATGGTTAGGTTTTGCTAGTTTTAGGCCTTAGTGGGCCATGTTTTGTGGCTATAGAGCTATTATTTAAGTTCAGACATTAATCAAGGCTATTTTCTAGGCTATTTGGACCCAAAAATCAAGTGTTTTGAGGCTTCTATGCTAGGCTCAATGTAGAAATAGGGATCCTTAACATGGAAACCAAGGAAAATAGGCTTTGGGATGCTCAAAGGTCCAAAATTTAGGTTCCAAGACCTTCCTAAGGTAGTGTAGGGTTAAATCCATCAAAATTGGGCACTCTAGAGGTTTGTAAATGTCAAAAAGCACATTATGAAGCATTTCCCCCTTGTTCCCATGCTAGCTAGCATGGAAAAGAGGGGGTTTAGTATGGAGAACAAAAATAAAAGTAAAAATGAGGTGAATCATGGTCAAACAGGTAGCTAGAGGTTATATCTAGAAATTTTGCATCTTCTAGCTTTGTTTTGAGGCAATTTGAGGTAATTTTTAGTGTTAATATGTGTCAAACTACCTTCACCCCTTTTTTGATGTTGATCATAGTATTCTCAATGTGAGAAAATATGGGGACATTTTTTTATGGATTTGAAGTGATTTAGGGGCACTATGGCCACGTTTCTAGGCCCCTAGGGCTATAGGCTTCAATTCCACAAGTTTCTAGCTAATGTTGGGCACGTTTGAAGGTTGTTTAAGGGTACTTAAGGTCTTCCCATTTGTTCCCACATTGGGGGAGTTTATCTAAGGTGGAAGAATGGGAGGAATTGATTTTAGATATTGAAATGAGAATAGACAATCAAAATCTTAAGGCTATGAGGTCCTAGGCTTCTTCAGTGTAGATCTTTAGCTAAGAGTGCCATCTTGTCTTAAAAATTGGAAAAGTAGCTTTTTGCCCTTATATCCATGCTAGGGAAGTTATTATAGTGTGTAAGGAGTGAGAATCCTAGATCTAGGCCAATTCAGATCATAATTGGTTGTGAATGTTGCATCCCAGAGTTACTAGGATCAAAGGCTATGGATCATTGTCAAAATTTAGCAATTTTGGACATCCCTAAGTGGCTCTTTTGCTTCATCCATTTTTTCCATGCTAGGGATGGAGAAATCAGAATGGAAAACTAGGGGAAACCATGTTTTGACCATATATGATTAATCTTGTAAAGTTTAAGGTCTCCAATTACTGCTACCAAGGTTCTAGAGTGCATGAAAGGTCATTTAATATCATTGTAAGATGTTTAGGAGTCCCAAAAAAGTTTCCCCTTGTGTTTTCCATGCTAGGGATACTATCCTTAGCATGGAAAAGACATTCCTAGTGTGGAGGAATCATTAAACTAAGATCTAGATCAAATAAGACCTCAATCATCTATGCATGTCAGCTTGTGGCGTTATTAGGGTTGAGGTCTAGGAGTTGGTGTTAAATTTTGGTCATTTGGGTATTTCTTAGCATTTT
Source organism: Gnetum montanum (assembly GCA_015680685.1). Classification (NCBI taxonomy): domain Eukaryota; kingdom Viridiplantae; phylum Streptophyta; class Gnetopsida; order Gnetales; family Gnetaceae; genus Gnetum; species Gnetum montanum. Next base: position 34,872 of record MNCI01004650.1, read on the forward strand.
TTGTGATTCTCCACATTTTTCCATGCTAGGACTAGGATTCTCAATGTTGAAAACTAGGGAAAATAATTTTTAGCATTTTGACGTTAGTTTCTTGAAGTTTGAAGGCTTTAAATGATGTCGGCAGGGTCCTATAGCACATGCAAGTTCAGTTAATGTTGTTTTGAGGTAGTTATTGATCCCAGATGGGTCTCCCCATTAATTTCCACACTCCAAATCATGGAGGGGAAAATTCCTAGCATGGAAACATCTTGAAACTAAGATCTAGCCTAGTTTTAACTTCAATCAAGCATGCATGTCAACCTTTGGGGTTGCTGGGTCCAAAGACTAGGGCTTGGGGTTAAAATTGGTTAGTTTATTGGTTTTCCAAGTGGTCATTGAGCTTCCCCCTCTTTTTCCATGCTGGCGATAGCATGAATAGCATGAAAAATTTTGGGAAAATAGAGGTTTATACTTTTACATCATTTTTGATTATGCATGTAGGTCCTTGAGGTTGCTAGTAACAATGGTTAATGCCTCGTGTTAAAATTCTACTTTTTTGAAGATTGATTTGTGGTTTTTAGGCTTCTCCTATTTTTCCATGTTAGGGATTCCATGCTGAGTGTGGAAAACTTGGGAAAAGCTTTTTGAATCTTTGTGGTTACTTTCGATCAGGCATGGAGGCTTCTTAGATTACTAGTATTGATTATTGATACTTGATGTTAAAATTTGATCTTTCCAAGGGTCATTAGGTAATTTTTGAGCTTCCCCAAATTTTTTCATGCTAGGGCTTCCATGGTCAATGTGGAAAATTATGGGGAAAGCTTTTTGGCCATTTCTAATCACTTTTGGTCATGCATGTAGGCTTCTAAGGCTCCCAATGTTGACTGCTAAAATCTGATGTCAAAATGTGGTTATTTCAAGGATAATTAGACAAGTTTTTAGCTTTCCACATTTTTTCACATTGGGGCCTCCATGCTTAATGTGGAAAATTAGGGGAAGGTATTTTTAGGTTTTCATAATCATTTTGGTTATGCATGAGTGTTCGTTGGGTTGTTGTCAGTAGCCAACAGTGCCTATAATCAAGATCTAGTTATTTTGAAGGCTGTGAGGGGGTGTTTAGGCTTCCTTCTTTTTATCCATGCTGATGGTGGAAGGCTCAGCATGGAAGAGGTATCCCTTAGTGAAGAAAGTTAGATCTAGGTAAAATTGATTGCTGATCAACCATGCATGTCAACCTTTAGGGTTATTGATGTCGATGGTCAATGTTGGGTGTTAAGATTTGATAATTTGAGGGCTTGTAAGGGCCTAATGTAATATCCCCCTTTTCTTCCATGCTAGGAAAGATGACCTCAGTGTGTATGAGAGGAGGATGATAGTTTTGTGCTATATTTGACCACTTTTGGGGCTTTTAAAAGCTCTAGAGGGTTTCAGTAGGGTTTAGGGGACACTATGCATCAAGAAATGGTCATTAGGTAATCCATTTAGTTTATTTCTGGATTTCCCCCATATATACATACTAAGGATGAGAGGATCAATGTGAAAGAATCCTCCCTTAGTTTGGAAGAAATTGGAACCTATATTTCAACAAATTTTGACTAGGTTTGGTGGGGTTCCCAGGTTGCCAGGGATGCTTGGAGGGGTTCTAGGTTATGTGGGGTCCAATTTGGAGTCAAACTTGTGCTAGATGAGTATTGGAAGGTAAGAGTGAGTGTTACCACCCTTCTTTCACACTAGGCAATACTACCTTAGCATGAAAATCCATGGTGTCTAGCCTTGCTCATGTCTTACCCACTTTTCGAAACTCAGGGTTGGAAAAGAGAAGTTTGGGTCACTAAAAATAGAAAATATTTGTAATTCTAATGATTTTGTAAAATAATAGGCATGTTTTGACACTGGGCTTGGTATTCCTAGTGTGTATGCATGTGGTTAAGGTTTCCATAATGTTTTAAGTGTCAAAATTAGTAAAACGCTCAACATTGATGCAAGTTTTGGTTAAGAGTGAAGGTGTAGATTGGGGCCCACAATTCAAAAATTTAAAATTTTGAAAAGGGAATTTTTTCCTACCCAAAACCAACATGAATTAGAATTTCCCCATTTGTACTTTAGTACACATGTAGTTATGGTGCACTGAATTCGCCATTGGGATTTTAAGTTGTGCATTTAGGTTTTAGATGTGATTTTGTTATGAAATCTTAGAAGTTTTCATCACAATTTTTAGTCTACATAAATAGTGCATTGAAGGAGAGCTCTAGTAGAGGTTCTTATGGTAGCAGCAACTAATTCTTATCATGGAAGCCCCCCACCTTCCTCATAGCTAGCATTGATCTATCATCCTCCTCAGTTTTCAACCATTCCCAATGTTGAGCCTGCCATGGTACCAAGGCAACAAGGGGGAAAGAGATGAAATCATACAACTCAAAAGGTGGATGAAAATTCCTAGGACCTAGAAGAAGTACCTAGGGCCATATCCATTTGGGATTTTTCTGTTACTACTTTAAGGTAGGGAGTTCTACCTATTTGTGCCTTTGTTTCTTGTGGTTTCTCTAGTTTTTTGCTTCCTATGTGTTGAGGCCATTTTTTCATATCTACTTTTGTGGAGAGATTAAAATGGAATTTTGATGAAATAACACCTCCTATTTTGGATAATTCTATGTAGTTCTATAATTTTTTCATTGCTTTAGCATTCGTAGATTTGATTTTGAAAATAGGATTTGCTATTTCATGCTTTTTTTCCAAAATTTTGGGGTGTGGCCATTTTTTAGATTTAGGCATTAGGATTTGTTAAAATTAAATTTTAACAAAATCCTACCCCATTATTTTGATGTGGATTTTAATGGGTTTTAATGTTTTTGGCTATTGCAACTATTTCCATGGCTATATGAAATCTAGGTTTTAAGGTTTTTGAAGTTTTGATATGAAAAAGCAAGCAAAGATGCATGTTTATTTTCTTGGGAGAATAGGTACACATTTGTAAAATTGAAGTTTATGGGTTTTTATCCCTTAATTTAAGCTTTTCAATGGCTATTATCTCATTTAAATTAACCTTGAAACAAAGAAGTTATGGCTATTTTCCTAACATTACACAATTAGGTTGTTTATGCTGCTTTTGTAATTTAATGTAATTTTGTAAATTTTTTCTAAGGAAATAGAAAATGTTTTGGCTATTTTCTAGTTATTTCTGCATAGATATTAGCTTCAGCTTTCTAATGGAGGTGAAATCACTTCAATTAGACTCAAAAAAAAATTTCTATGAATTTTTTACTAAGCATGTTTAATAAGGATGTTTGTGTCATTTTCAGATTATTGTCCAAATTGACAAATTTTTCATGCATAAATGGCAAAGGTTTTGAATTGTTTCTAAGAATGGCTACATAGGGCTCTATTTCAACTTTCAAATCATGGTGGAATAACTTTTTTTGTAGTTCAAATGATTTTTTATGAACTTTTTGGCTATGGTTGTGTGAATAAAGGCAAAAATCATGGTTGTAGTACATTAACCATTTGGAAGTGGAAGTGGTTGATATGTATAACTTATGTTTTTATTTTATGAACATGTAAAATTAATGTCTAATTTTTCTTTTTCAAGAAGAGTAAAAGATTTTTCTATTTTAAATAAGCTTTTACTATGGCTATATGGCTTTTTCTAAGTTTATTATGTTTTTTCAAAATTTGTGCATGGCTTAGATTATTTTTCTAAATTTATGCATGACTTGCATAATTTAAATGATTTTTCTAAATTTATGCATAATTTGTATGTTTTTTTCAAGTTCATGCATAACTTAGATGCTTTTTTTAAATTTATGCATAATTTAGGCTAAGTCTTAGTTTTAGCTATAAAGGCTATAAAATATGGCAACAATGCTTCTAGAAAATTTCATAAACTAATTTATAAAAACATATAAGAGCTATTTATAAAGGTTAATTTCACCTTTGACTTAGGAAGCATTTTTAAAAATTTGTTAATAAATTTCCATTAGTCATGATGTAAGGTTATGCAAGCTTGTAATAATGTTTTCTTATGGAATTACTTAGACTAATTTAAAAAAAAAACATCTTAGAGCTTTCTACAAAGGCTAATTTCACCTTTTACAAGATGTGTTTTCCAAATTTGTTAAGTAATTTCAATCAGTCATAATGTTTTTATGCTCTGCTTCATGCAAGGTCTTCTTGAGGCCTATCCTCATCATAGTGGAGCTAGTTAGTATCTTGTGCTTATTGGTCATCCTAAGTTTAACACTCCACCAAATGACATACCTTTTGGAAAACTCTTATTGTGGTTTTGACCTAGGGCAAGGGAATTCCTTACCTACCTCCTTAGGAACTTTAGTGTAATGTTATGGTCACACTTGTTCATGGACATAGTTAGGGTTGTTATGGAGACCCTATTACCTTGGGCATTTAGCATGATTGCCAAAATACATTACTAACAAGCCATGTACTAAGACTGTAGGGGGACTAGCAAATGCCATAAGTCCATGTTACCTTTTAGAGATCTAGACGATGCTAGAGTATAGTTGGTATAATACTAATAATACTGTGATGGTGGTGCATAGAGCCCACACATTATTCTAGAACCCACTTGGCACTGTGTATCATCTCCAAGGATAAACATGATTATTATAATGATTTTATGTTGTTGTCTTGATTACCTTCCCTAACTTCATTAATTTAAAAACTTCTTGTAGGTACAAGGTCAATAATCAAGGCTTGATTATCAATGACCAAACCCTAGTAGTGGCTCAAACTATTTTGGACAAATTCACTAAGAGTCCTCAAATCAGGACTGCTATGTATCAATAGTTAAGAAGGGACTTTGATGAATATGCCATTAGGTTTAACCATGTATATAAAAACTATGAGGATGACAGGACAATGCACAACTAATGGGTAGATGCCAATAGCATGAATTAGACCATTGTAGCTAGAACCTCAACACCATAGAAGAAAAGGAAAGGTAAACGTATAACTTCTAGTGTTTTATGGCTCTAGGTGTTCTATTGCTTTTCTTGGTTGTTAAAAATGTTCATATTGATGCTAACCTTTGAGTATTACTTCACAAGATTTTTCACCTTGGCTAATGTCACTTAATAAAGGGCATTATAATTGATTGGGTGGCTACTTTGGCAACTACGCTTTGAGAAGAGATCCTTAGACTTCATGTTAACACCTCTATGATAATCCATATTCACTTTGCATTTTTTATAGGTTATCTAAAGAGGTCTTTGGAGTTTGTGGTTGTGTATAGGAATGAATGATGGATTTCCCAAGACCCAAGCCAACCTTCTAGGCCAAGGATAAAGCACATTTATCCAATAGTGTAGGCTTAGAAACCACCAAAGGGGATGGATGGTACGTTATCCATCACCACAAAGAATCCTGATGTCAAATAGTATGAGTCTCCTAGTAGAACCGATGATGATGATCCCCTCTCATTTCCTACTAGTGTCCAGGATGCTAGACAATGGTGCATTGAGGTCAAAGGGGCAACTAGGAAGAAACTCAATAGGCCTATGGAGAAGGCATTCCTACATTAAATTAGCCTATCCTAAAGAAGCTTAAGTTTAAGCTTAAGCCATCACAACAGGTAGTTAAAGGTATGCTTTTCTCAAATTTGACTATTTCATGTTTTAAAATTTTATAGATACTTTATGGTTTCAAGTGCTAACCAATTTTCTATGTGTTATGGTTGTAGATAAACATAAGGTTATAGTAGCCAAAGTTGCTACGAAGGTAGAATAAATATGTGTAGAAGAGGCACTCCTAAAGCAACCTATGGTTGAAGGACTTGCTGATGTAGGTATAGATGATCTAGATGCCTTGTTTGGTGAGGCAGAACTAGATACCTCTCCCATCATCATCTCAAAGGAAGGAGAGGAGGAGAAGCTAGGTATGCCTATGCCTTAAAATTTTCATTATATCTCATTGGTTATCTTTGGCTATCATCCTAACCTTTCAATGATTTTTATGCTTATAGTAGTTCCTGAACCACCAATGCTAGCTCTTGTCCCTAAGTTTCATGTGAAACCATGGTTAGAGACTCTCATAAAGTGGAGTTTTTGCATGGGATGGTTAAGGACATCATCAATTAGTTGCATAAGGTTGCACCTGGGATAGGTAAGGATTTTGTTTTATGTGTCTCAGTTGTGGGCTTTGCTTGTGTTATAACTATCTTAGGTTTTATCTTATGGTTGTATTTTATGCTTTTGTAGTGCCTTCCATGGAATGGGACCCTAGTAGAGACATGGAGATAGACTCCTTACCTAAGCTTCCCTTTGATGTGTCTAGTGTACTCGTGAAGTTGTATAAGACCACTACTGATTTAGCGATGTTGTGTGCAAAAACTTCATGGAAGCTAGAGAGGTCCAATGAATCCATATGGGAGGAAGTTGTGGCCTTAAGGGAAAAGACTCAAAGGCAAGAGAATATAATTAGAGATCTCAATGAGCATAAGGCCTTTGTGGAAGCCCAAGTGGCTAACTCAGGGGAATTACAAACTAAGGAGATCACGTGGGCCTGCTACTAGTATGTTGTTCAGGAGAAAGTAGTGGTCCTATGGGAGATGGTAGAACAACATATGTATATGGACCTTATCTAACAAAATGTTGAGGACTAGAAGGATCATTGTGCTTGGGTCTTGGAGTGGAAGAAGACATAAAAAGTCCACAAGCAATAGTATAAGGCTAATTGTGGGGGCTACCTAAAAGGGCTCAAGGAGGAGATGGTTGAATGATGCAAGAGAGAGTTGTTCATTCAGGGGATGCAAGTGGAGAGTGCTAATCAACTTTGTAAAAGTACTTCCAAGGTGGAGAAATTCCATACTCTTTAGATTACCGTTGTTGTAGGTGAGACCTCTATAGTTGCTACTTGTCATGAGCCTCCTACTTGGACTCCTATAGATGGGACTGACATTCTTTTTGGCATTGATCTTGGGGATGTTGACTGGGTTAACATGATGAAGTACTAGATCCTCCATCATATAGAGAAAGGCCTTTCCCATTTACCCCGAAGTTTAATGGAGTCAAAATCTCCATAGGTTTGATATATTTTATGTTTCAGTCCTTGTTTTAAGTTATGATTTTGATTATGGGTTACTAACTAGCTATATGTTGTTACACTTTAGGCCTTTGAAGACATTGGTCGCCATAGTGGTGAGGGTGGGAATGACCCACCACTTCCTCCTCTAGATGCCACTCAGTAGCCTCCTTTAGTTTAGCTTGTTTGCTATTTGTTTTTATTTTTATGTTGATAGATATGGTTAGCCAAAACTATGTTATGGATGGTTATTCTTTGACATTTTTGCCAAAGTGTGGCCATGGCTATGTATGTTATGGACATTTTAACTTTAAATTTAAATTTTGATTTTATTTTTAGCTATATGCATCTATAGTAGTAGTGAACATTGAAAATGGCTATATTCATGTTTTTGGTTATGGCTAATTGACAATAGGAAGTGTCATAATAAACAAGAGGTTTTCTAGTTTAGGTCATTGCAGGCATAAGTTATATTGCACAATTGTGGCTATGTTGCTAGTTTAAGGTCATGGTAGCCCATAATGTCAATTTAAGCTCTTAGTGGACCATAGTGCCAATTTAATGTCTTAAAATATAATAGTGTTAGTTTAACATCTTTGTGTATGTTGATGCTAGTTTACCATCTTAGCAAACATTGGTGCCAGTTTAACATCTTAGCAGATGAGGTCTAGAAGAGACACTTTTTTTGATGTTTAAAACGTAAAGAAAGGTTGCAGCAAATAGGTAAAAATGCAAAATAACTTAGGCTATACGCATATGCTACATGCATCAAGAGTAAAACAAAAATTATATAAAAACATATAGTACACTGTAAATGAAAAGTAAGACTATATGGCTATCAGTGCATCTAGTTGTAGAGGCATGGAAAGGTTAAGGTAAACCTCACTTATGTAGATTCTTCCTAATCTTTGCAAGATTAGGGAGTAAATAAGGCCTACCCTACATAAGCTTATATTTGCCATCCCCTTTGCTTATGATGTTAAAAGGGATTTCATTCCATAATGTATCCCATTTTTTATCATTATCATCATTGGCTATCTTGGGTTTTTGCTCTTCATGGCTAAGAGCTTCTTCTTAAAGGTTTAATTTCGACACCTATTCTATGTCTACATTGCTGATAGCTAAGGGAGTTGGATTATCATCATGAATGATGATTTCACCTTCCTCATAAGGAAGGTGAATTTCTTGATGGATGGGTGAGGACCAAACTCATAACTAAGCTAACTAAGGTCTTCCTAGGATCAAGTTGAATCTTGGTGTTTCTTCCACCACCAAGAAGTTTTCAGTTGTACAAAATTGTTCTCTAGCTACAAAATCTAAGGAGATAGACCCATTGAAGACAACTCTTAATAAATTTAAGAACTTGAGAGTTGTGGTGATTGTAGGTTGTACTTGCTCAATTAAGCCTAAGCATTCAAAGATGGTGCATGGGATGACATTGGTTGTAGCTCCATCATCAACATGCACCTAATGTATTTTAAATTCTCCTATGCATATGGTTATGAATAAAGGGGCTATAGTCACTTTTCCATTCTAGGGATTAACAATAATTTTTCTATCACAAAATGTTAATGGTGTTGACTTCTCCTTGCTTGGTAATGGAGGAATCATCACTGCATGGATGGCTTCATCATTAGCAAGAATATCCTCACTAATGGGTATGGAAGTTACCATTGTAACTAGCCCCTCATGATGTGTGGTCAAAGTCATGATTAGGTCATACAAGCTTAGGGTTGTTTTTTTCTACTTAAGAGATTGCTTAACTTGGTCCATTACACTGAGGAAGTTTTTGTCATTGGTCATGGGCTTTTCACCCTAGTTGTGTGTTACTTCCTCCATGCATCCCAAAATGTGGACTTGGGTTTTAAGTTTTTATTGTTGTAGCTCTTTCTTGTTGCTTTGATTATGGACTTTGGTGTTCTCCCGTGGCTTGTTGGTTGAAGAGGTTGGGACAAAGGAGGTCATGGGTATAGCTAAAACGGAAGTGGACTTCAGTGGACTCACTTTCGTTCATGCCTCTGTATGCTTGTCTTCCTTGTTGTTGGACTTTTGTGTATGCCTCATCCTTTATTTGGTTGTTGATTTTTGGTGGTCAGCTATAGGCTATAAGGAAGAGGTAGTAGCATTCACCATCATAGGGGGTTGTTGTATGGTTGGTTAGGCTATGACTATTTGGGTTGTATAGGGTTGGAAGACCTTAATGACAAAAGGTTCCATTGGAGGCATTCATGATGATACTCTTATAATGAAGGGGCATCTTGAGCTATTGGAAGTCAAAGAAGCCTTTTCATTGTATAAGGGTACTTGGATCATGAATGGTTCTCTTATAGGTCTTTGCTTGTCATTGATGTTGAATGCTAAAATAACATAGGAACTATCATTAGGATTCAATGGGTCTTTATAGACCTCCATCGATTGGTTTTGAGGTTGAACTTGGTTAGAAGCATCTAAGACCAACTTCCTCCTATCTATCATCCTTTGCAAGTCATCCTTTAGTGCAAGGTAGAAGTCTATATCATGACTAGGTAGTTGGTGATAATGGTAGAAGTAGTTTAGCTTGGAGTATCTAGGCAACTATGGATCATCCTTTGTTGCCTGAGTGGAATCTTTGGCTATTTCACATAGTCACTCATGTTTCTTTTGAGTAGCTTTGGTCATTTGTTTGTGTTGCATGCATCCACTTCTTAATAGTTGGTCTAGCAACTTAGATGGTTTTAATGGCAACATAGTGTATTTAAACCTATCCTTCCTTTTGATGTTAGGTATATTTGTTGTTAATGTAGTTGTCCTAGAAGTTGATGGTTGGTTATTATGGTCATTGGTGGGGGCCTTGGGTAGGTTGACCTTTGACCCTTGGTTTGTGATCTTGGTTTCCTTGATTACAGTTGCTATGATAGTATTGTTTTTTTTTTCACTTTTCTTTTTCTCTTTGAGTGTGTTGATTTTTATATGCTATATAGGCTAGACCATGACTAGCCTCTATGGAATCCTCTATATTTTTAATTTACGAGAATGCTTAGCTAAGAGATTGTGAATCAAGGTAGTAGAGTTTAGACTTGATGAAGTCATTAACTACTCCCTTGAATGTGAACAACAAGTGGGCTTCAGCTATGGGCTTTGGTATTTCAATTAATAGTCCATTCCATCACTAAATGAATTTCTCTATGAGTTCTAAGGGCTCCTACTTGACCTTCATGAGTTGGTCAAGCATTATGTCAGGCTTCATGTTATACTTGAAGTGGTTGATAAATTGGGCTTCTAGGTCCTCTAAAGAGGATATGGATCCTCTGGGAAATGCATGATACCAATCAAATGCTTCCCTAGTCAAAGACATAGGGAAAATCCTCATGATGGTATGAGGCCATGCCTGTAAGAGTAAACATTTAGATTAGAAGGTAATAAGGTGAGAATTATGGTTACTTTCTCCATTATATTTACTAAATTAGGGAATGGGGGCACTAGGAGGAAGTGTCAAGGATGGGACTAGAAGACTTATGGGATCATCCTAGTAGAAGTCTATAATTTTGACAGTTTGTCTGGTAGAGGATTTAAGCCTCTTCAACTCCTCCATTAGGTCTTGGATAATTTATAAGGCTTGATCTAAGACTTGTGGTGGCCACAACTTTATGTGGCATCTATTATGAGGCTTGTGGCCTTGTTATGGATTACATGATAAAAGGAAGAGGTTGTGTTATGGTTGTGGCTTATGGACCAAACAAAGAAAAAGATGTTTGTGTCAGTACTTGAGGCACAAATGGGACAAATGGGGTATATGACCCTTGTGTTGCTTGGGGTCCTATGGTGGACTATACATGTGTGGTTAATAGATTTGTGATGGTAAAAACCACCAATGATGATTTTATGTATCAAGACTATGTTATAAATGATATTGATGTGCTATAGTTGGTAACTTGTGGCATTGGCTGAGTGTGATGTGTGGCTATAATTGACATGGGATCTAATGTAGTAGGGTAGGAAGGAGTGGAAGATGGTGGCACCATGTCCATGGAGAAAACAAAATCATTAGAGGAAGGTGCTATGACTTTGGGGGATGTTTGTTCGAACAATACTCCCAAGATGTTTTCAAGCTCAAATTCTGCCTTAAGGTCATCCTCCTTTTCTTATTGTTCCTCAATGCTAGGCTTGTCATCTTCCTCTTCCATGATAATCAATTAGGCTAGGATGCTAGAATAAATGTTGTTAAGAGGAATTTTGTCATACATGGAAGGGATGTACTCTTTTTCACTCATGTATGAGCTCAAACTTCCTTTTTTCCTTAGCTTCAATTTATGAAATTAGTATGCCTACCTATATTTTAGCACAAATGAAGTTATAAAAATCTTCATTTATGGCTACAAAATCAGGACTTCCCCCTCTAATCCTCAAAGATTGACTACACTCAATGATGGCAAGGTCTTTGGGATCATATATCCTCATGGCTTGTTGGCTATGATCTTTGCTAGTGAGGGTGAAGGGCAATTTCATGGATTTTTGGAAAGACATGGCTATAGTGCTAAGAATGGCTTAACAATAGGCTATAAATTGTAAAATAGGAGTAAATCCTAATGAATGGAATTCAAAAACTCTCAAAGGAAATGAAAATGGCAAAAAATGATGTACTTACTATAATTAGCGAGTGGGGGATGAGGGGGGTTTACCCCTTTACCAAAAATGGGACATAGGAAATGTTGGTTTCAAATCTCACCTAAGTTAGCTTCCCAACTACCTCTATGTTAGGTATGGTAGGGGGTGGAAGGAAAGAAGGGGGGTAAGATATTGAAAACCTCACACCTTCTTATTTCAATGTTAGAGAGNTCCAATTGCTTCCATGTTGGGTATGTCAAAAGGGGGGAGGGACAAGAAGCCAGGGGGCAAGGGGGTGGGTGAGATGATTGAAATGTCACACCTCCTACTACAACATTGATGAGGAAAAGGTTTAAAACCAAAGTGAAAAGTTGGTGTTTTTTCACTAAAATTAATTTTTCAATTTTCTTAGCTTTTAAAAATGGGGGGAAGCCAACTTATGGAAGAGTTGAACCATCCACTTTAGAAAGTAGAGAATAAAGTTTTGGTAGTAAAAAGAAAAAATAGGGCGTGGGGGGAAGAGATATCAATGCTACCTTTGGGTTCTAAAATTCATAGCAAGTGCTGTGAAAAGTTAAAATCCAACCACCTAAAAATTCCACACTATAGTTTTGGCCATAGGGGGGAAAGATTAGTGTTGATTCTTCAAAGGTTTTGGTTGCAAAAAATAAGGAAAAGCTTGCAAATGGAAACCAAAAGAACAAATCTAGTCACAAAATTTAGGTGAAGGTCCTCCTTTTAGTGCCAAGAAAAATTGATGCAATTGAAAACCTTGGTTGTTGGAAAAAAACCAAGGATCCTTGGTGTAGTAGTTCCCCAACCCCAAATCCCTAGGGCCTCCATGAGAAAAATGTGATTCAAGGTACCCTAGTTGGTCTAGCAAATCAACCAAGGACTTATGAAATGTAAAATGTGGGAATATAAACAAATCTAAATAATGCATAGAAAATAAATTTAATTTTGAACATAAAACTCAAAACATAAAAATTTATTAAGAAAGAATAAAGAATAAGTTAGTGAAATGTGTACAAATGGTGCCTAGATGAGTAGAAAGGGGGTTCACTTATGTAAGAGTTCAAAGCCCATTGAAACCAATGTGATATGCTCCATGATCTAGGTGCTAAGACACTCCTAATACTATCAAACTTTCCTTCACTACTACAATCTCAGATTTGTAAGTTTGGTCACTACTAGGGGGTGAGAAAAGTGAAAAATCTAGATGCTAGATTACTCTAAATAGGGGTTTTCAAATCCCAAAAGTGTAGTGTTGATAACCAAAATCCACAAATCTAATGGCTATAATGCTTCAATGTTGGGGTTCAAGAAAATGCAAGTATGAAAACTTGTAAGAGCTCTTGAGCACCTAAGAATGCCTCAGGTGTATAAAAGAATGATTGAACTTTTGCTAAGAATTTACTTAAGAGTGTAAAGTGCTGACTCTTGTCAAAAATGTTGAACCTTGTTGAAAATTGCTAGAACTTGTAAATGGTGTTTGAGGTTGGTTTTTATAGGTTCTTTAGAAAATGGAGCTACAAAATGGCTATAAATTGGCTGCCAATTTAGGTAAGATGGGTGGCCAAATTTGGGGGTTACTATACATAGTAAGTGATTCCTCTTATGGTAATTCCATTTACTATAAATAGTAACCAAGGCACACCTTCTATGCTGGAGATGAATCTTCTACGTTGAGCTATCCACCATGCTTTCTAAAGTGGCTGGTCAACATTAAAGTGCATGAAGTGATGAATTTTGGGTTTTGTGGCTTCCACATTAGGGGATTGAATTTTTCACATTGGGGGGACACTTCCACTCTAAGGGTAAAAAGTTTCTAGTCTATGCATGTTGTCTTCATGTTTGGGGGGGGGGGGTGGAGAAGTTTCCAAAAGTCCTATCCTTCCCTGCTAGGGATAGGTGAGATCTACCCCCTACTTGTGTTTCTAAAGTAGAAAAATGTATACTCTCCCCCCTCATAAAACTCATCAAATTGCCTTTTCTAGCATCAAAAGGAATTTTTGACTATGCCCCCCCAAGCCCAAATATAGATACTAGGTGACTTTTTCACTTGGGGAATGAGGCTTTGACCACTTGTGTAGCATTTTTCAGCCCCAAAAATTAAAGTATGTGAAATTGTCCACTATGGATTACAATTTTTACATTTTCAATGAAGTTTTACCTCTAGTTTTAGGGGGTGAAAGAAAAATGATGAAGATTTTCTATAACATGCAAATTTTTGTGGCATTTCAACCATTAGATGGCTCTTTTGCCAATTGAGCCATAGGTTTGTCTCCACACATCATTTTAATACTTGCTCAAGGTGGTTCAAAGCTTACTTGAATGTAGCACTGTAAGTGGAAATGTCATCCATGAAGACTTTCATCCCACTACCAATTTGCTACTAAAAGAGGCTCAAGACCAAGTGTTGGAATGTGGTAGGAGCATTGCATAGAGAAAAAGCTACCTTCCAATATGTAAAAGTCCCCAGGGGACTCATGAATGTACTTTTGGCCTATCATCTAGTGCAATTTGAATTTGGTTATAGCCACCTTAATCATCCAAAAAGCTATAATAGTAATGTCCAAAAATGATGTCCAACACTTGATCAACAAATGACAATGAAAAATGATCTTTAAATGTTATCATGTTTAACAGCTTGAAATTGATACAAACCTATCACTTGACATCTTTCTTTGGCACAATCATGAGTGGACAGATCCTCTCACTATCCACAATAGGATAGATGAACCTTGCCTTGAGCAATTATTCTATCTCCTACTTAACAATTTTCTTGAATTTGGGGTTCAACTGCTGCTGTGGTTACTTCCTTGGTTTCATGGCCAGATTGGTATAAATACAATTTTGGCATATTCATGGATCAATCTTAGTGAGTTCATAATATGACCAAGAAAAGGTTGTTGGCCATCTATTAACCACTTTCAATAGTCTCACTTTTATTTAGGAGCAAGTTTAGCATTGATTATAGTTGGTTTTTTATTTTTCAAAAATGCATATTCTAGGTTGGTAGTTAGAGTTTTTAACTCTAGGGTCTCTTGTTTAAACTTTTTAGGGATTTCCAACTCTTCCCAATAGGTATAATTATTTTTAGCATCAAGGAGTTGGTGATGAACTTGCTCTAGTTCATCCATTCCTATGATAGGTGCATGTTAGGCTCTTAATTGGTTCCATAAAAATTATGTTGCTCTCAAAATTAACTATCAACCATTGGGTGCCTTCTTGTTTTGTCACTTCTATGTACAAGCACCTTTGAATATTTTCCTCATTTTCACATTACTTGCATGCAAAAAATGGATGCTCTTTTTATAGATGAAAGTTTCTACATGCAATTGCACCCTATATTGTTGTATGTAATGCATGGAACTCATTTCTTCTTGATCTTTTCAAATGCATTTTTCTTCAAAATTTCTAGGGAAAGATCTCTTATGTCCATTCTTGCATCAATAGTACTTAGTCATACCCTTCCCATAATGATTGGAAAATCCCCCTTGCAATTCTCAACTTTAATCATTAGGAAATCAGCATGATAAGACCACCCATAGATAATGGTCACAATATCTTCTACTAGTCCCAATGGAACAATGATGGACTAGTTTGCCAATTCTAATATGATATTTCTCTTCTTGAGAGGTGATAGGTTCCAGGTAGTACACATCTCATGGAAAATCAAATTAATACTAGAACATAAATCCAAAAGAGATTTGCATGGTTCATTCCAAGCAATTTGTAAATAGATAAGGGGGCTTCTAGGATCAGCTAATTTTCTAAGAAGGTTTCCAACCTTGACCTAGTCAAATATGATATGAGTTAACATAATAGTGTTGATCTTGGAAGGCATTTAGGTTTATGGGCTCTTGATTTGATGATTTCAAGAGGATGAGGAAGGAGAAGGGTGACTAGACACATGAGTGTGTAAGGACTTAAGAGGATTATTGAGTTAGAAGAATGGTCATTTGTGAGATTTAGGTTCTAAACCACCTAGTTTATTAACCATTTGTAGATTAACAATCCTTGTAGTATTATGTTGTTGTGGTTGAGCTGGAAGCTCATCCTGCATGGATGGAGTAGGTGGTAGTTGTGTTACGGATGGATGAATAAGTGCATGCACATAAGGAGGGTATGGATGAAATCTAGGATCCCTCATAGGAGTTGGAGAATGAATTTAGTGATATTCAAGAGTGTGGTAGTGATGCTAGAAAGGAGAAACATAACTAGGAGAGTCACGTGGAGATAGATATTTCTAAACATAGTACCCATACAAATCTAGCTGCTTGTAAGGGTATTGCTACCATGGTAGTGGCATCCCCCATGACTGTGGTTGCTACCACTACTGATATTGCTCATATGGTTGTGGTGGAGTTTCACTTAGATAATAGGATTGTTTGCTAGTGGAACTACCTAGGATTTCTTTGAGGATAAGGAAGTCTTCTAGGTATTTTCCTTTTTGGTAGTCATGGATTCAAAGCATAAACCCTAGATTCCTATAAGTGTCGCACAACAGGGCAACATCTCTTAGGATTTTCATAGTGGCAAATGTCAAACCCACCATCATCATCTAATTCAATCTTCACAACTTATTCTACTACAGTAGCTTTTCCCTTGCCCATTTGATAGGCACATTTAGCTTCTTTATAGCTCCTATAGTCACAATCACTACCATGCTCTCTTAATTCATCTATGATTTTTAGAGTAGTTTGGAATTTTTCATCTAATGAATCCCACATTTTATCAACCTTAGCCAAAATTTCAGGTATAGATTTTTGGATCAATAAGATCTTTCATTGCACCACCTCATCAAGAGGTGACTCCTCTTCACTATCACAAAAGCAAACCTCCTTCTTTTTGATGGAAGGATCTTTGTTATATTCTTCTGCACTTTTGCAAGTCTCCATCTTCTTTTGCTACTTGCTTAATCAACCTTTGTATATGATGGGTTCTTAATTTTGACATTCTTTCTTGGGCATAGACCCCAAGGATCCTTCATGTTTCTAAGCAAAGCCCATCTATGATGTGATGAAGTTGTTCCCTCTAAGAGTAACCATGGCCATGACATTAGTGTAATAATAAATAATATCTACCCATGATGGCATCCAAGGGTTTATGTATTCCTGGCTTCCATCCTTAGATTTTCCTTCATAGGTTTGACACTTTGGAGTAGGTTCGATACTTTCATTAAATAGTTCTAGCATTGTACTCCATTGATGAATTGACTTTGGTTCCAACGGTCAGTACTAGCTTTCTGCTTTCGTGATGAGTGTTCTAGGGAACAACTTGAGCTTTTGCCAATCATTTTCAATATTTTGTAAGGCATAGACATTGCAAAAGGCTTGCAGATGTGTTTGAGGATTTGAGTTATATTCCCCCCTCAAATCTAGGGATATTGTTCATGTCTAGCTACTTAATTCAGTTATCTTGTAGGAATTCTAATAGCCTCTATGATGATAAGCATATTTCAAGTGGCCAACAAAGCTTCATCATCATGATCTTGATGACACCTGTGATGTCCTTTGTCATCCTTTTGTTCATGATGGTCTCTACAATTATCATTGTTATCCTACTACATGTGGTTCTTTTCAAATTCAAAGGAGAAAGCTAATCTAGATGAAGAGGATGAAGAGGGAGAAGAATTGTCATCACCATGATGTCTACCACTACCTATCCATTTGTCATAGCCATGATCCTTGGAGTTATCATCATTGTGCTTGTTTGAGTTCTTTCTTAAACTCCCTTTCTTAGAGCTCCCATGACCATAGAACTCACTATTACTAGAACCTATATTGTTGACTGCTGATTTAGGATTTGGGTATAGCTCCCCTTCACTAGAGTCAAGAGGTGGAGAGTCTGCATGTTGAGAACCCTTAGAAAGAGGTTCCTCATCATCCCTTTAATTTAGCATGAATAAGGGATTAGTGAACTATTTTTCCTTCATGGATTTGTGATGCTTTTTCTATTGCCGATCTTGTATTGGAGGTCATGATCTTCCACAATGTACTCTCTGTGAAGCTTCTCGATGCCCAACCTTGTAAGAGTTTGAAGTAGAATCTTGGGAATTGATCAGTCAGACAAGATCGGTTAGGTAGTAATACAACATTCCCCTACATGTCTTACTACTGCATTTGTTCATCCTGATGGAGTACATAAGTGAAATTAGGTACAAACTCATGAGGATGAGTGTACACTACTTTGCGTTATTGTGGTACTATTGACATAGAATCATCTCGCCTATGAGAAGAAAAAGATATTTTTGTTAGAAATAGTTTCTCAGTGTGTGTAGTATAATTTTGATTAATCGTTATGATTTAAATTTGTTGGGTTTAATTCAAAAATGTTGATTAATTTTCACTAATCCTAGATTGATAACACACAATACTAACTAAGAATCCCTGGCAATGGCATCAATGATGAGCAAGGTACCCCTATGGCCAATCATATGAATCACTAAGGCATTCACATGTGATCTAGTTGAATTCTATGGATTCCTAGTATTCTTGTATACAAGATTCAATCTAGAAGGTGAATCTAATCATGGAATAATTGTTGTCTTCTCAACTACACTTGTGAGGCTCAGTTGTATGGTTAAGTGTAATTGAGCCATGATTTTTATTATTTTATATTTTGTTCACCTAAGGTTGGTAATACATTGAGAATAAATTGATTAACTAATTCAACTAATTTTATTTCTAATTAACAGCTAGCTATTCTAACATAAGCATCTAATCAACTTTCCATACAAATCCTGAACACATACAACACTACTGGGAGATCAAGTGTTAAGTGCTACTAGGATTACCAAGTGTTATATGTATGCTCGAAGTGGTTGTACTCATGTGTGCTAGTTTATTTAGCTTCATTAATTAATTACTTGAAGTCTTAATCATTCTAGCTTTATTAATTTCTTAATTAATAAAGATAATCAATGCATAAATAAATCATTAAACTAGTCCAAGTGTTACAAGGTTTATCAAAAAGCTCATCTTTATTGCTGCACACACTACAGTGCTTAGGTACAACACTGCTTGAATAAAGATCTGTACACTTCTTGACTCCTACTCTGGGCATATTAGACATTTTTGCACAAATTTCCATGTCTACAAAATATTGGTGACATCCTCCCACCACAATCCTCGTAGATGGATTGGCCTCTTGGCCAAAATAAGTGATCCTTCATTAAAGGAAAAATCATCTTTCTAAACATCCTTTTTGTTTGGTATTTCAAAAGTTCATCAAAATTAGTTAGGTCCAATATTAAAAGTATTTAAACTTGTTTAGCATTTTTTTGCATTTTTTTATGCAAGTCTCACATATAAACCTTCTAAGCAAGGTCCTCACCCTACCTAGATTATTGGATTTCAAAAGGAAAGATATTATTAGTCTAATAATATTGAAGATATGACTAAAAAATGAGATACTAAGAAGTAATTTCTTTATTGTGATATAACGAAACTTTATAAAATTACTATGAACAAGCTACTGTAGTATATATGAGGTAATTCAGAAGTAAAGGAAAAATTATATTAAATAATTATCTTTAGCAAGCATTAGAAAAGTCAACATTGTTACTCAGATGATGTGAAAAGTAAACAAAGGCTCCCACATTAGGGATAGGTGTAAGTAAAGAAGCATGTCTAGTGACAAAAATTTTCAATAACAAATTGAAACATTGGCACTCTTAATAAAAAGACCTCTAAAATTACTGATGCCACAAAAAGACATAGATCTACATTACCTTCCTTCAAAAAATAAGATAGAAAGGGAAGAAAGCTAAAGATTTAGGTAAGGCTTACAAACTCTTTTACTTAGAAAAAGAAAATCATCAAAATGGAGGGGGTATCATCATTGATTAATCTGTCAAAGATAAAGTGGCATAAGTGTATTGCCATGGTTATTGAATTATGGGCATAAAATTTTTGCTTTGAAATTAGATCATCAATGTCATCAATGTATATGCTCCACAAATTAGCCTAGAAAATTTCATCAAGCATAATTTTTTGGTTTTTATAGATAAAAGGAAGTACAAGATGAAATCCCTTACCATATGTTGTTTTCAGATGATATTGTGTTGATGGATACAACTCAAGAAAATATTACTCTTATAATGGAGAAGTGGAGATATACTTTAGAATCAAAAAGCTAAAAGTTAGTAGAAGTAAGATAAAATGTATGAAATGTAATTTTAATAGTAGCATAAACAATGGCAAAATAAAAATGATAATTCAAGGAAAAAAGGTTCCTCATTGCAAATAATTTTGCTACCTAGGATCAATCCTTCAATCAAATGGTGAAATTGATAAGGATATAAGAAATAGAATTGAGGTAGAATGGTCAAAATGGAGATAGGCTAGTGGTGCTCTATTTGATAAAAGACTACCATTAAAATTGAAGAGAAAATTTTATAGGACAACAACTAGGCCTACTATCTTATATAGTTTTGAATATTAGGTAGTATAAAAGAGGTATGAACAGCAAATCAATGTGGCAAAAATGTGAATACTTCAATGGATGTTAAATGTTACTGAAAGAGATACACTATATAATGCAGACATCAAATAAAGACTTGGAGTGGCTTTTATTTTAGAAAAGCTACAAGAATGGTTACTTAAAATAATTCATAAATGTGTAAAGAAGATTAGACAATGAGCTTATAAACAAAGGTTGCTACATCACTATTTTAGGAAAGCCACTAAAGGAAGACCAAAGAAGATATGAGAAAAAAAAAATAATTGAAGTTGATTTGAAGAAACTATAAATAAATAAAGACCTAGCTCTTTATAGAGACAATAATAAAAAAGAACTCATGTAACCAACCCCATTTTGTTGGGGCGAGGCTAGGATAATGATGGTGATGATAATGATGATTAAAAAAGGCATTGAACTTATTTATAGGTGTTAGCTATCTTTCATTAAGTTTAGCAAGATTGAGTTCTTAATCTTTTAGAATTGAAACACAAAGATAACTTAAAAATTCACCATATTCCATAAGAAAAGAAAACCTATCATTTATATAGCAAAAGGGTGGTTGAAGATGAAGATCACATGTCTATTCAATATCATATCATCTGTTGGAGCATATTTGCCTATCACTACTTTAAGATTGAAACAAACAAATAACTTAAGATTCTAGTGTTTAGGTAGTCAAAGGACGATTAAGTATGAATATTATAAATTTCTTCAATGGCCTTTGTAACGTTAAAAGCAGAATTGGTCATATATGATATATCATACTTATGGTTGGAAATTGATACTCTTAAATCTATATTTTTATCTTAACTTGTAATGTAATGTAAAGTAAGGTTAAAGTATTTGATTTCATGTATTAAAATAGGTTAAAATATGAAACACCCAACAACCTTACAAGGTGTTGGTTTCCTGTGCTCTCCCCATTCCAAAACGGATGCGAGTAACTGCCATTACTAAGAGGAGTGGCTAACGTTAAAGCAGTGGTGGATGGAAGCGGCTGCCATTCCTAATATGAGTGGCTACCGTTAAAGCAATGGTTGACCATCATAGTTCCCATTACAACAGTAGTGGGCCATCATAGCCGGTCACCCCAATTGTACCATTTTCTTCACTTCTTGCTCTCCGCATGTGGAACTTCATAAAAGGACGGATGTTTCAATTCTTGCAATGGTTGGTTGCACATACTGTATTTCCACCGTGGAAATGAACGCAACATCTTTGTAGTTGGGTGTTCGAGTTTCTATTTCACCCTTTAACAACATCTGCGCTGTTGCTACTGACTGTTCACCGTTCTGTTACACCGCAGCTGGCGCTCCTGCTGCTGCTGCCATGCCGTTGAGCTAGTGCAGATCCATCTTCTGCTGCTGCTAAGGCTGTGCTGCATATCTATCTTTTGGTGTTGCTTTCATCATGCTGCTCCTGCTGTGCCTACACTTCCTATCAAAATGGTGAATTTGAAAGAAGATAGTGTCATCTTATTTAGAGAACAATTGTTTCATGAAGGCACATAGAATTAGGATTGTTCTACAAATTTAGTGTCATCTTATTTAGAGAACAATTGTTTCATGAAGGGACATAGAATTAGGATTGTTCTACAAATTTAATCTTGGACCAAATGGAAAGTTACATTCAGAAAATTGGAAAAAACATTTTGGGTAAAACAAAAGGCAAAAAATATATCCCAAAGGAGACATAGTGGTGGAGTGATGAAGTGCAAAATGATATCCAAAACAACAAGAAATGCTTTAAGGAATTGCAGCAAAGTGGTAGCAAAAAAGGGTGATATACAAAATGGTAAAGGAGGCAACAGTAGCAGTACCCAAAGCCAAACATAAGGTCTTAGATAGCTTTTATGACAAATTAGGGACACAGGAACAAGAAAAATCTATTTATAAATGGGCAAAAATTAGGAACAAGAAGTGTAAGAACACTATTATATCAAAGGCATGGAGAAAGTAGACCAAAGAATTTTGATAAAAGAGAATGAAATTTTAGATAGGTAGAAATATTTTTATCAGGAACTATTAAATGAAGAATTCTCAAAAGAAGACATCGAAGAAGAAGACCAAATTTTGGTTTGGTTAATGAACTTTTCTTCTTTGAGTAAAGACAACTATATCAAAGATGAAAAATAGAAAACTTATTGAACTAGATAACATTGCTATAGAAGTTTAGAAATTATTGGGAGATATAGAAGTTTTTTGGCTAATAGAATTATGTAACAAAATTTTGAAGGATGGAGAAATACCCAACAATTAGAGAAAAAGCGTTGTTGTTCTCATTAACAAAAATAAATGAAACATACAAAATTGTGCAAAGTATAGAGGGATTAAGCTTATGAGTCCTACTATGAAGCTTTGGGAGAGAGTTATAGGGTAGTGTCTCACAATTGAATCAACAGTTTTAAAAAAATCAATTTGGATTTATGCCACGGAGATCTACAAGATAGGTTATTTTCTTGATATGATAATTGATAGAGAAATTAATAAAACATAAACAAATCTACATATGATATTCATTGACTTAGAAAAAACATATGATAAAGTACCTAGTGATATTATTTGATGGACCTTGTAAAGGAAAAACATCTCTAATAAATATATTAGATTGATTTAAGATATGTATAAAGGAGGTACCTCTAAAATTAGAATAGTTTGTGGAATAACATCAAATTTTCTAGTCATAGCACGTCTACATCAAGGGTTTGTGCTTAGCTTGTATATATTTGCCATCATTATAGATGAATTAACAAAAGAAACACAAAATGAAATCCCATGGTGTATGCCATTTGTAGATGATATTGTGTTGGTGGATATAGCTTGAGAAAATATTACTTCTAGAATAAAAAAGTGGGTACATGCTTTAGAGCCAAAATGCTTGAAAATTAGTAGAGTTAATATAGAATATATGGAATTCAATTTTAAGAACAACATAAATAGTGAAAAAATGAAAGTGACAATTCAAGTTAAAAAGATCCTTCACTGCAAATAGTTTCATTACTTAGGATCAATCCTCTAATCAAATAATTTGATAAAGATATCAGAAATAGAATTGAGGTAAGATGGTCAAAATAAACAGAGGCTAGTGGTGTTCTATGTGATAAATAGATACTAATAAAATTAAAGGGAAAATTTTACAAAATAGTAATAAGGCTTACTATCTTATATAGTAGTGAATGTTGGGCAATACAAAAGAGGCATGAACAACAAATCAATGTGGCAAAAATGCAAATGCTTTGATGAATGTTCAATGCTACTAGAAGTGATAAACTACATAATATAGATATCTCATGAAGACTTAGAGTGGATTCTATTTTAGATAAACTACAAGTATGATAACTTACACAGTTTGGACATATGCAAAGAGGATTAGACAATGAGCCTATAAATAAAAGTTGCTACATCACTAATCTAAGAAAGACACTGAAAGGAAGACCAAAGAAGATATGGAAAATAGTGTTGGAAGATAATTTGAAAAAACTACAAATAAAAAAAAAATCTAGATCTTCATAGAGGTTAATGGTGATAAAAAAGCTCATGTACTTGACCCCGTTTTGTTGGGACAAGGCTAGGATGATGATGATGATGAGTGATTATGAAATTATGGAAAAAGAAAAAATGTAGTAAATGGAAAAAATGTTAATTCTTGATATGATAGTATACATTTTATTTATTTCCAGTTTTTTTTACATATGCTTTCTAATGTCATAGAAAAAGTGAACAAATTGAATACAACTTTACATCAAAAAAATTTGAATAGTAGTGTATTAGAACCAACATTAGATTCCACAATTACAACCCTTAAAATGTGGTTTTTAAGATCTTATACATTTGTTTGCTGAAGAAAAATACATACGTCAATTTTAAGTTCATCTAACTATGGCTATTTGGAAATGAAATATGCTAATAAATGACATTGACATCAATTAAGAATGGTCAAAATTCCAAAAGATGAAATACAAATATCACATAAAATTCCATACATAGATACATCTTTAGAAAGTTACAATTTTTTATGAAGAAATTACATTAAAAAATTAATAGAGTATTTGAACGAAAGGTTTCTAGATGTCATCTTCTTTAGTTCTTTAAAACCATATGATCCATCATTTTATTTAGTAGATTTCGGGAATATAGAAAAAATTGTAAATGGTTGCCTAGAAAGAATTTTTAAAGTATTTTAAAAAAAATTTTAAAAAAATATAAAGATCATATAATTTGTTATGATGCATGTTTAAAGGAACGTTATTCATTTTTTGGTTGCC
Source organism: Gnetum montanum (assembly GCA_015680685.1). NCBI lineage: Eukaryota > Viridiplantae > Streptophyta > Gnetopsida > Gnetales > Gnetaceae > Gnetum > Gnetum montanum. The sequence goes on from MNCI01004650.1 coordinate 59,200, forward strand.
TATGACATAACTTTGAAGGTTTTTCAATGAAAGAAGTAAAGAGAACATTTTGTAATTTTGGTTTACACTCTAGCTATCTAAATTTATTTAAATTATGACAAGTAGTGATGATACTTACTAGTAGCACAAATTATCAAGAGAATATTTTCTAAAAAGATTTAATAAAACCATATTAAGGCCACAACTTTCAATTGCTACATTAGATGCTTTAATCAAAATCTTGCTAATGGTCTTGCAAAATTAAAGATAGATTTGCATAAAGTTTTTAACCTTTAGATTAATGTTAAAATAAACAAGGATAAACTAAAATGCAAGTTCTACAATAAAAAGTTTTTTGTTTCTAAATTTTATTTCATCAATTATTCTTATTTTGTAACATTCATTTTTTTCATATAAAAATATGTATTAAAGATGCTCTTATTAATTTGTAGNCAACTATTAAGTTTTGTGATGTTTAGATCACTAAGTCTAAGACATTAAAAATAGTTTGATAACTAATGAAATTAAGATAAACATACACCATGAATATTATATAACCCACTCTATTATGTGTACTATACCAAAGATATAAATAAGGGATGTAACAAAAAAAATACTATTAAACCAAGTATCTTCATTATTGTATTGTTTGTTGTGTTGGAAACCAAATTCAACACTTATATAGATGTAGTGGAACCATTACATCGAAACAGCAAAATGACACAACAAATAGTTAACATAGTTAAGAAATACAATTATCAATAACTAACTCTAAACTTTAATTCATATAAGATAAAACATCATAGATAGTATTATACATCATAGATGATGTATAGATATACTTATGGTGTGACCAAATATAGCTACTAACTAGCATGTTAAGCTTGCTAGAACATACCAAATTGTTAACATGACCCCTTAGGCTTAACCTAAAGATTAATAATGTCACTTTACTATCTACAACCAAATCCATCACATTCATAATATAAGTGATAATAAAAGTATTCCATTATTGCTAAACTCCACAATACCACATGAATTAGAGATTTATAGGCATATCCAACGATGTGAAGTAACACTCTAGAGTGAAAATCCTATTAGCATATTGCATTTCAAAAAATGAACACCATAAGACCTAAGGAATTACAAATTTAATCTCTAAATAGTAAAGCTAATATAAAAATTAACATAATATGATGGTGAACAATATTTTTTTTCTAAATGAATATTATAAATTATTTTGGTCATTTTAAAATGATTCTAGAAATGCAAGGAAAAAATGACTAGAAATATCATGGGTAGGTATCTCCTTCAAAAAATATTATAACATAACTAAATTTTAAACCATAAAAAAGAAACACATGCTTGTCATGCTAAGTTTTAAATGACTTCTGTGTCCAATAAAAGAGGTTATAGTAATGTTAATACAAATAGGAGAAATAATTAACTAGAATTGTTGATCAATAAAAGAGTCTATATTTACACTCATAATATAATTAAAAAAATTTAATGATGATATAGGCTATGATTTTAATGCAGAATCCTTCATTGTGGACTCTTCAAGAACTATAAAGATTTTAGAAGATGGTAGTTGAACATCTTGAGTTGGCTCTTTCACCTTAGGTTTAGTAGACATCTTTATCATCTTTTCTTGAATGTTATTTAAAGTAGCTAAGAGTGACAGTGGAATCATATTGTAGCTCATATCCCTTACCTAAGGAATATTTTAACAACTTTGTATAATGAGCTATAAATTTATTAACGAAAACCTATTTCTAAAAAATACTTGCCATGGCCTCTAAATTCTTCCACTTTGTGAGGATGATCTTTGATAAGTCATTCTTTTGAATAGTTATATCCTTCACATGGTTTTGTCGAGAACTAATCTCTTCTTGAAGTTTTAAAGACTTATTTAACATTGTTAGCTTATCATCCTCTAACTCCATGTTTTAGATTATCAATTCTTCTATTCTTCTTATAAGCTTCACCTCAATATTGAAACCCATAGTGTCTCTTGTTTGTTTTAGTATAGCTAATTGCTATGATTATTTGTTTGTATATTCCAATGCACCTTCAACCTCTTCCTTAAATATTAAAAATGCTTTGATATATTTTTTTCTTCATAAGTAAATGAAAAATATTTATTAAATGCCTTATTTTGCATCAAAGTAGCATAAAAAATTATCTTATTATTCCGTAGCATTGCACTGTAGGCTTCTACTTTGAAATAATGTTTCACCACAGTGTAATTCTTATACATCAAATCATATAGCAAATCATTACTTACCATGATGGAGTTTACTTTCAAGAGCCAACTAAGGTCTTTATTCACTATGCCTTTTATTACTACTAGAAAGTCATCTACATTTAAATCTCCAAAATATTTTCATACAACTTTATTATAAAATTTTTTCTCCATGGAACATTTCTTAATTAATGTCTTAAAGAAATTGATGTTCATCTTTACATGAACAATCTTATTCTCAAAACTATAGTGTTGCATTACCACATTCACTATAGATAGAGACAAGTAATCACACTCAATCTTACTGCACCCCTCTAACTATATATTAGTAGATTGCTTTAATTCTAGAATCTACATGATCATCTACTTAGGCTTAGAGAAGGCTTCAAGAAACAACAATGAAAAAACTTCTTATTTTCCTTCTTCACTATTGTAGTGCCCATAATACTTGAATTGTTAGATATATTGACAAAAGTAGAAAGAAGGTAGCCATAAGAGAAGTAACAAGAAAATATTGTGTAGTATGATAATGTTTTCCCTTTCATCTCCATCTTCAAAATTGACTGTTAGTTTACGTAGCTTCCTTAATTTATCACAACATAGAGTAGACTTAGTACAAATCATGGAATTAAATTTTTTCTATCTTTAATTGCTACATGATTGATGAGTGATGGAGTATCTAACACCCAACCATATGAGATATGAGTGTTCACATGCAATCCTGGTCGAACTCCATAGATAAGGCAATGTGTCTATACCAGTAATCAATTAGCATTCACAATCATTGTCTTCTCACATGAGTTACTAAAATCAATGCATATGGTTTAACTCATGGTGAAGTATATGATACTAATGTTGAATTGGCCATTAGGCTCCTAGTAAACATGAAGTAAAAGTAAAGGGTTCTAAGTCTAAGTGATAGTAAAACAAGTCTAAACTAGCCTATGCGATGAGCAGCTAGTCCTGATCTTCTGATCACACCTTGGATTTCATGCAACTACTACTAGGATTATCATGTATCATACTACTGGGCATATCAAGTGATAGTACTACTAGGTTACCAAGTAGTTATACTTACATGCTCGAGATCAGTTGTACTCATTCCCCTCAATGACATTAAAATTAAATTATAAGTAATTGAAAACATTAACTATGAAAATAGCAAATTATAAACTAATTGAAAATAGAAATAAAACTAAGTGTTTCTGCAATGATGTTTAGTAATCTTGATCTTTATTATTATGCATGCAATGCATCTAAGTACATCACACTCAAATAAAGATTCCATTCAATTTCAAAACATCATACTTTGAGCACACTGCTAAGTATTAAATTTAAAAAAATAAATCAAAAGAGTTATGGTACTATGCTATAAAATCTACTGCAAATTCATGTGCCTAATTGCTACTTATATAGGTTGGCATGCACCTTGCAATATCATTTATAAAATAATGTATGCTAAGATATGATAATGTCTCTACAACATCATAGATACTATAACATAATTATAATATCATTGCCACAAAATTTTTGGATTGATCATACCCCCATGACTAACTAAAAACTCATCCTTGAGTTAGAAAAAAATAAGGATGAAGTTCCTTACAAAATTGGGAGGTAGAATTACATGACACTAACTACTATATACTTTTCTCCCTAGTGCCATAGTGGAGCTTACAAAAATGAACACATGACATGACAATTTTGACAAAGAATGAAAAAAAAAATCTAGTGAGGTTGAATGTAGCCTTATGTTATTCTAGGTAGAGGTGGCTCTTCCATTGGTTTTTTCCCTTGGTCATTAGGCTTCTTAAATTGGTATCTATTTAAGGGTGCTTACAAATTCTCTTTTTCCATTCTTGGATTGTGAACCATCAATGCTCATGAACCAATGTTTGATGGATTTAGTACATTCCATGGACATGGCATTTGTAGAAACATCTAATTGACTTTAACGTACCACACTATAAACTATCATCTCTTTTCTTCAAAAGCTCTAGCCTTTTCTCTAAGTTCATGATGGTCTGTTAATCTTCAAGCTAGATTCGCTGCTACATCCTTTTACCCCTAGTAACAAACTTTAATTTCTTTTAGTTTTGAGTTTTCTACTTAAAGTTTATGTAAAGCATATTTTCTATCTACAAACTATTTTTCATATAAGGCATAGGTGGCTGCTACTTACTGTTTTAGCTCATTTTTGGGCCTACCTACTATTAACATGGCCAAATTAGCATAATGGAGGTTTGCTAACCCATGAATTCTTTCAATTCCTCTATTTGTAGGTCTTTATTTTTCACTTCCACTTGATACATTTGGGTCATGTTGCCCAAGATGGGTTGCTAATTAAGATTTTTTGCTATAATATAACTAATTTTGGTCTTTTCCATCTAGATCTCTTTCGTATTTATTTGCTTGTACATGCCTAGTTGGTCTTGAAAGTGTTCTTTGAGCCTCTCATGCTTCTTAATCTCATTTTGTCATGCACTGATTTTGATAGCTGATTTTTGTCTAATAACATGTACCTCTTGCATAGAGAGGGTTTTGTTTTATCTTGCAAGGTGGCTCACATCTTGGTTGACCCTCATCAATTTCTCTCTCAACTAATGGATTCTTTCTTGTAGAATAATTTTCTTCTTTTCTACTATGTTCAACCCCATGTTATTTGTAGAAAGTTATTTGTTTTCTTCCTGTAAGGCAATAAGTGCTTTAGCATGGGCATATCATTAGGCTTTGGCTAGTAAAGCATTTCATGCTATCTTTTCTTTCTCATCTCCTATGTCTTTATTATTCCTAAGGAGGAAATTGATTTGCTCAATTTTGAATTATGCTATCTAATCTAATGCTATGAATTGAGTTGGATCTCTCCTTTCTACTCTTAGGGCTACAAACTCTTCTTGTAATTGATGAAGCTCATTCTTAGCATGCTTTACCCTAGTTTTGATCGATCATAATTAAATTTTCTTTGGTGGTAATTAATTCATACTATGTTGCAATGACATCACTAAGAATATCAAAGAGATTTATCATAACTTGTCGTATGTGAAATAATCTATCTAACACATCTTCATGTTCTGCAAGAGTCATGGAGGTACCAACCATCATTTGAGCATATTTGGCTCTAGAAATATCATCTAGTGGAAAAATAGGTGTATTAAATGATTCTTTGATGTGATCTGTGATCACTTCTATAGCTCTTGCTTCATCATGGTGCTGGATGACCACAGTTGTGGCTCCTTCTCTACATTCCAACATCACTTGGAATGATGTGGCATTATCAGAAATCTATTGTGATCACTGGGACTTTCCTCCTAACTACAATGATATTTTTCCATTGGTAGTATTAATTGCAATGGTTGGTTTAACTACATCATCAATAACTTTAAATAGAGTGGCCTCTTCTCTTCTTCCCCAACTGATAGTTTCTATAATCTGATGCAGATGACTCATTAAAGGTCTATAATCTTGTAGTGGAAGTGGTAGAACTTGTGATTACTACTATTATTATCCTATGGCTTGGATAGTCTCATTAGTGCTTAGTTGTTCTTCTAATTGGTCCTTTTTTAGAGGCACTGACTTGAGCATAATGCATTATTTGTATACCCTAGGATGCCAGCTTGTTTACATAACTTCCAAATAAGGCAAGGGAATGGAAGTGTTAACTTTCCTACATTTTTCTCCTCAAATTACCTTTCAATTTCTATGATGTAGAGATGAGTGATGTTTACATTAAATTTTCCCATTAATATTGCACTCCCTCTGGCCACCTATGTAGAGATTCAATTTAATCTCTTAGTAGAAAACAAGTGATATGTGCCAATTTTAAAATAAATATATTCTTCTATAGTTAATTCACTATATTATTTATCTTCCTTGCCATATTCCCACTATAACCACAACTTCCTCCCATCTATTTTAGACCTGGTTGATATCTATGCCGCATTTACTTTTTGATTGGGCATATTCAATACCTCTATTATTCCCTTAACTGAGTAAGATACTAAGATTCCTTTGATTTTGATTGTAGCATTAGCTTCTCAATTCTATAAAAACTAGATTATTTCTCAATACTAAGATACCACTCTCCATTGTTTGTTAGAGTAGGCCATGAAGGAGATGATTGAAGTTGGGCCTTAACAGCTTCTAGAGCAAATTCCAAAAATGGACCAAAGTTGAGTTCCATGATGACTATTGACATGAGGGATTTCTCTGAAATAGATTGAAGGCATTCAAATGATAGTGTAAGTTGTTGTCCATGGACGGGCATTGGTGGAACATCTACTTTTGATTGAGCATATTGCTCTATGGTAGGTGTTTGTTGATAAATGCTAAAGGATTATGCCTCCTACTCTTCTTCTTCTTCCCAAAGTAGGCTTCAGCCCTTAATTCCATTGTATAACCACCCCTAAAATTTTCCTTAGGCAGTTAAGGAGTTAAGTGTAATGCATACTTATTTAGCAAGATACACATGTTAGTACAACCAAATTGGAAAAACAACTCTATGCTATAGAAAATCATAAGTTATGATTATTGAAATAGTGAGATGAAATGGGTTTAGAAGGGATTGTAGAAATTAAAACATGAGGTGTCTTACCATAAGCATAATGAATTCTTGTGTTTTATTAGTAGCTAAGGTAATAATTAGCCTTTTTATCCAAGATTCAACCTAAGTCCAAACTACATTCTAGTGACATCACATTGTTTCATCTCTTGGAATTACAATCGTAAGACTATCAATGTTACAAGGAGTATCTTCACTTGGTATAGTTTCCAAGGAAGAAGTTTATTTATGGAACTTTTATTTTTTATTTTTACATTTATAAGAATCCACCTACCTTCAAGCATGGGTAACATGTCTTTCCAGTGGAACCCCTAGACACTTATTTTGTATTCTTTATTTATTATTTGTGTCAACCCTTATAAGGTAGCACTTAGTTTACTCACTCTTCCATTTTTCATTAGATCTAAAAGGATATAATACAACCTTAGTAACATGATGGAAATTACAATAATAATCCAAAAGGAATCCATAAGTTCCCTTGATGCAACACCCTTTTCATCCCCCTTAGTTCTTCACTTTTTTGTCCAAGCATAATGATCATACGTTTATTCTTAGTTTGATGATGGAAAGAATATCATTATGGCCATGGTAAGAACCTCTTATTATTGGAATGGATGGATGGATAATGTGGGTTGACTATGCAAATAATCTATTTTTTATGACTTGATTTCATAAGGAAATCTTCACATTATTGGGCTACATCTTTCCTTTATTTAATTGTGTTTTATTAATGATCAAAACATTATTTAGAAATGGTTTGAAAAAAATTATAAAATAAATAGGAAAGATGGTAAAAATTATGAAAAAGTATAAAGAATTGAAAAAATATTAATGAATGTAAAAAATTGAAGAAATGAGAAAGTATAAAAAAATGAGAAAAGCGTAAAAGAATGCAAAAAATGAAAAGAAAATGAAAATTAAAAAGCACTTATGAATTCCTAGATCATGATAGGGTGTCTGCCCCATGACTAAACTCTTGGGAAAGTGTTTAGAAAATGCTCCCTAGATCTCCTGGATCATGACTTTGGCTAGTTCTCTTATCATCTTTAAGATTTTAACTTTGTTATGATTATCCCATGTGATCTTGATGGTAGTTGAGTTTTGATCATCTAAGTTCTTGTTTTAATTTTCCATTGGTATGTGTTTATGAGTTAATACTTCCATTTCCAAGGCCTTAGTTGGAGTCATTTTCTTTAGAGAGGAATTAGTAAGTGGTTCCTGTGTATCCATGCATATGTTCAATAAATTAAGGTTCTTAGTTAGTGGCCATGGGATGTCTTTTGGTTTTGTGGCTTCTGCTCTTCTTTATGCACACATTTTTGTTTCATTATTACTATGTATTGGTATGGTGTCTATGTTAGTATTTTGAATACTCTATCCACTATTACACCCATCTCTTTTAGTAGTTATGCATGGAATTCTTTGTGTATGGATGACACCATGTTTGTCCTCTTTTGAGATCTCCATGGATAAATCTCTCATGTCTAGCCTAGCATCAATGGTACTAAGCCATGACCTCCCCATTATGATTGGATATTTCTTATCAATATCCTTCACATTGATCACCAAGAAGTTTGTTGGGTAGGACCACCCATTGATAGTGGTCACTACATCATCAATTTATTCCAAAGGGATGATAATAGATAGATCTACAACCTCCAACCGAATGTTGCAGTTCTTGAATTGTGGTAGGTTCCATGTTTGGATGTATCATAGGAGATTAAATTTAGTCTAGAACTTGAGTGTAATAGAGCCTTGCACAATAGATTCCCAGCTACCTATAGATACATCAAAGAAACTCTTAGGTCAATTCGCTTCTATGAAAGTGGCCCTACCTTAATCCAATTGGTAATAACTATAGTGAGCATGATAGTTTGTATTTTTAAGCTTGATGATGATGGAAGCTTGTCAAGAGTGAGAAGACCTATTTTAGGAGAAGATGATCTTAATAAAGCTTCCATCTTGCCAACCTTCTCTAGAATCATCCTAAAGAAAAGATGTTTTATTATTTTGCCCTTAGCATTACTAGTAAGATCTTCTATTCATACATTTACTACTGTTGTAGCTTTCATCTACTATGACTATGATGGTAATTCACCTTACATTGCAGATGGTGGCACTAGTGGCAAAGTATGAGTTGGATTAGAATTTGAAAGATCAGCTACTTGTGGATGCATGTGCAAGTTTGGATTAGTCCTTGATGGCATTAGTTGATGATATTCTGTTGGGTGATATTGTGGATTTTGAACAGTTGTGCTCACCAGTGAGATTAGAAACTAGACATAGTATCTACAAGGATAAGGTTGTTGATATGGATACTATTGATGCAATGGTGGCATGGTACATGATTGTGGCTACTTCCACTACTAATGGTACTTATCCTATGACTGAGGTAAAGCTCCACAAGGATAGTAAGTTGGTTGAGGTTGTTGTTTATAGTTTCCTTGAGGATAAGGTAAGCATTTGGTATTTGTTTTTGAACAAATCATGGGTTAAGTATGTATGCCCCAGTTTCTTGTAGATGTACCATGACTAGACAACATCTCTTATGATGTTTTTATTGGCACATGATGCAACCTTCATCATTTGTAAAGCTGGTGTCTGAGTGCCTAGCTACCAAAGCAACTTTGTTCTTTTGTCCAAATATCTTCTTCTTCTCTTTATCTCTGCCTATGTTGAGTACTTATTCTACTTTCTCCTCCATAATCTTTAGTGTTGTTGTACATCATTCATCTACCAAATTCCACATTTTCACTACCTATGCTACTATATTGACAACAAATTTCTAAATTTGTAGGATCTCTTTCCTGATGATCTAGTCCAAGGTTTCTTCCTCTTGGGTATCACACACCCATGAATCTCCTTTCCAAATTGATGGATCCTTATTATATTCTTTAGTTGATTCCATTTTTTAAGTTCTCCTTCTTTTGCCATTCCATTGATGAGTCTTTGAATTTGATGGATGATTAATTCTGATAGTCTTCCTTGGGCATAAGCCCCAAGGATCTCTTTTGTTTTGCTTCTTAGCCCATCTATGATGTGCCTTAGCTATTCCTTTGATGAAAATCCATGGCCTAGGTATTTGTGTAACAGTTAATAATATATACCCATTACTACATCAAGGGTCTCATGAGTCCCTTGTTTCTAGTTCTAGATTTGTTTTCTAGATTTAACACTCATGAATAGGTATGATATTTATCATTAAAGATTTCAAGCATGGTACTCTTGCATCTAATGGAATTAGGTTTCAGTGACCTATACTAGCTTTTTTCTTCCTTCACAAGTCTCCTAGGAAATAGCTTTAATTTCTACTAATCACTCTCTATGTTTTGAAGGGCATAGGCATCATGGAATGCTTGAAGGTATTGCTAAGGATGAATGTTGTAACCTCCTTCAAATCAGGGCATGTTATTCATATCTAGCCATTTGATTCGGTTGTCTCTCATGTTCCTAGTTGGTATGTAGAACACTTCCTAAATTTGATCATGTTTTGAGTTGCCATAAGGGATTTGTCATCATGATCAAGTTTAAAGGCTCTATGGTAGTGATGACCCATTCTATGCTCATGCCTCTCTTAATCCCCTCTACTATCTCTATGCCTTCTTCTTTAATACTCCTCATCTTTTGACTTAAAATACCTTGAGGATTAATCATAATGACCATGAGCTCTTCTTCTTTCCCTATCAAATTCTTGGTACTTATGCTATCTCCTATCATATTCCTCTAATGATCATGATGAAGCAGAGGAGGTAGTAGGAGAATGATGCTAGTTGGTTCTTCTTTGATGACTCTTGTGAGTTTCTTTGTAAGACTTAGCAAGATCCCTTGGACTAGAGTCTCACATGTATCTTGAGTTGGTAACCTCCCCTTTATGTATCTCTAGTATAGTAGAGTGAAGTTGGGCTTCAAAAAGTTCCTCTCGTTTAATGATAGGTGTCTTTGATGGCTCCTCATAGTTCTAGTGAAGTTGTTCTAAAATGAACTGATCATCAAGCTCTTCTATGACAATAGATGTGTTGGCTTCCCTCCCTTTGGTATAGACATGTTTGACCTCCATAGTAGCATCTTTCTTTATCTACTCCCTTGTAGGTCTATAGGGTCTATTTATGTGTTGAGTCACATGATACCCTTCTTGAATCTAGTCCAAGTGCATTCTCCTTAGATCGGCTTGTAGCATGTTTAGTGTTGCACATACTAGAGGTAGGACTATGTTTCATTGCATGTCTCTCCACCTTACTTGTTTGTCTTGATGGAATATGAAGGTAAAGTCTAGATAGTATGAATCAATGTGAGCATAAGTAATATGTGTTTGCATTGGCATTCCCTAGTCCTCTTCATCAGCAATTCTATCACTACTCCTTATTTCCTTGGTAGGTAATAGTTGATCATTATGCGAAGACATGTCAGCATTTTGTGACAATTTGTATTAAGTGTGCTTTATATTAAGGTTGTGAAGATTAGAGTTAGGTTCTGATACAACAAACTTTTCCAGACTTATCTAATGCACTTCAATAGTTGGTGCCTAGGAAATACAACCTCTTTCAAATCATAATTACTTTTTACTATTTAAATGTAAAATTGGAGGAACCTTTTCTAAATTATGGAAAACATTGAGATCTTTTCAAATTGATAAATGAACTAACTATTGTTATAGGTCTTGAAGAAGTTATTGACCATCTTATCATTTATCAATACCACAAACTTAACAAATGATGATAAGCTAAATCTTTTCAATTCTACATTAAGGCCTTGCTTCACCAAATCCATGGCTTATGTAAAATCATAATAATGATATTCAACACTAACACTAGAGACCATATATCTAACATACCCTTCCTTAGATAAAAGTAGATTGAAATGTCTTATCTTGTTTGAGAATGCCTTATAATATGCAACCATTATAAAATGCAATTTTATCTTCTTGGTGTTAGCCTTTGAACCAAAAGCTTCATTGTGGAAATTTCCATAGTGACTTCATGCTTGGAATGTTAGCAGTGATGAATGTGTTGATGTGTTACTATGGGTGTGCTTAGATAAATTTGATGATACAATGTGTTCATTGAACTTCCTCTTTGATGAGCCCTATCCACAACATCTAACACCATGAGCCATTTTAATGAATAGTTTCTTCACAACCAAAAAACTAGAACCTTATAATTTAATACTTAAATAGAAAATAGAGATATTCTGAAACCCTAAGGATCTAGATTTAATCTTGATTTATTAACTCAAAAGGAAATGGTAAAATAGATGAAAATTATTAATTAGGAGCATAAATACAATAAAGTAATATAGCATAGAAAAATTTTATAATACTCATGTATATAATTAAGTAATATTTATTTAAGAAAAAGAGAAAATTGCACAACCACAAAAAGGTAGATGTTGAAAAATTCCACTAGTTACATTATTAAATAGTGTGTAAAATAATGATCCTAAAGATACTTATTTTGCCTCAATTGAAAATTTATAAATGAAATTATTCACATTTGAAGTTTATCATATTAAATAATAAAATTAAAAATAATAATCAAATAAAATATTAATATATAGTAAATAATATTAAATTTTCTTAAACATATAACATGCACTAAAATAACAAATGTTTATTGCAATCTCATTATGTTAATGGCACAAATGGCAAATTTGTATCTATCATTATTATTTATTCATCAAAATAGATACATGGCTAAATTATCCATAAAGTGTATAAGGTTTCTATTTTACAAAAATACAAAATATACAAGAATTATTTTTAAAGTTTAGAAGGTCCATGTTGTACAAAATTGATCCACTTTTTGTCTCAGTTTCCTCTTTCAATGATTCCCTGCCCACTTTGGGTTGTCTACATTGAAATGTAGGGGTAGTCAAAATCTCTCAAATAAGCAAGGTTATTATATTTCCCTCTTTATGAAGCATAAAGGTTCTAGGTTAAAATTCTTAGGATTTCCACAAATTTTCTAAAAATTCATAAGAAATCCAAAAATCCGAAGGATGTATATCTTATCCAAGCATCTTTGAATGCTAAGTTTTGGTTACCCTCACTACCAAAGGGACTCACCAAGAGCTCTTTGAATAACCTCACTACTATCATCAAATTATCCTTTAAATTATTTTAATATCCAAAAATATCACAAATTTATCTAGCAAAAATCTAAAGAGTATACATTTTGATGAGGCATATCCAAATGATAGGTCTTGGTTATCCTCACCACCAAAGGGACTCACTGATAGTTCTTGGAATAACCTCACTACTATCATCAAATTATCCATAAATTATTTTAATGTCCAAGATAGCCAAAAGTGACAAAAATCTAGTAGAATCTTAGCATAATAGTTAACATCATAGAAGAATAACATAAGATCAAAAAGTAGAGAGGAGAAATAGAAAATCCACAACAAATTAGGATAGTCATATGAAAAAAAAACTAAAATAATCTTTCTTAATTATGCTGATAGATCTATTTGAATCTTCTCAGTGCCTTCATTTTTTTAGCTAACACTCTTAGTTAATCTTTTATTTACTTAACCTATCAATTCCAAAACCCCTCTACAAACTGTAATGTGGTGTATCTAAGGCCTTAACTTATTTATAATGGAAAAAATACAAGAAACAAAGCTTAAATCAGCTTTCAAATGAAGAAGAAAGGACAAAAAATGTGTTTGAGGAAAAACATGTGATGAGCAATCAGTAGTCCCTATGCCCAACCATATAAATTACTAGCATTCACTAAGCAACCCAGTTAAATTTTGTAGACTTTAAGTCTCTAAATCTAGGCAGTGAATTTTAAGGACGTGATCATTGTCTTCCAAGTTCCACTTGTGAGGTTCAAGGGTATGGTTAAGTGTAATTGAGGCACATGATTTGTATCATTTTTATATTTTTTATTTAATTCACCAAAGTATAAAAAATAGAGTAATTAAATGCTAATTAATGTAGTAACTAATTAATGCCTAACAAATCTTAACATAAGTATCTATTCCCATCTTCTGTACACATTCTAAACATGTTGTAGCACTACTAGGTTACTAAGCATAGGAGCTACTAGGATTACTAAGTGTTAACGTATGCTTGAGATGGTCATACTTATGTACATTAAGTACTTTCTATTAATTAATTAATTAACTACATGAACATAAATTACATGAACAATAAATGTACTAAGGAAATATTAAGCTAAGTCCAAGTGTTGTTAGGTTTATGAAGAAAGCTCATCTTTATTTCTATTCACATCAAAGTGTCCATGTACATTAGTGCTCGAATAAAGATCCATACACCTCTCAACTCTTACTATTGGCACTTAGAAAATGATCTAACCCTTAAATAAACAAATTGTAAGAGTTTAGCCTAGCTATGAATGAATGAATGATATAAATGCAGCAAATGCACACATTTGTATAGGCAAGCCTAGACATTGCATCGATGCTTCAGACCATGCTTCAATGGGTACACATTAATGGAATCATGTTGATGTATACACATTGACAGGATTGCATCGATGTGAATGTGTTGAATTGGTCTAATCAACCATGACTAATTATACCCCCATGACTGAATGAAAATTCATCCTTAAGTGAACAAAAGGAGGAACAATTTTTCTACATAATTTTCAAAGGTATGAGATTATTGATTGACTAATTGACACACACACACTTACTCAAACTAATGCAAAGTTCCCAAATATACAACTTTACAATTTTTACAAAAATTAGTGTTCATGATAAAAAAATTTAACATTGTTACAAAAACTAATACCAAAACCCCTCTAATGGCTTGAAGATGAGGAAAAATCCAAATAGTCAAGGTAGTGGAGGTTCTTGAGATGTTGAAGGACCTTCTCCTAACTCTAGTGCACATAACTACGGTGGTTGAGGCTATCCGACTATAGCTGTGACTACTGATGGAAGACAAAAAGAGTCTAGAAATGCTTTCATCTTGTCCTCCTTACTCCAGAAATCATACATGGTCCACGTAGCATCACCAATATGGATTGGTATGGGAACATCCCACAAATAAGGCATTATAGAGAACAACTCTTTTGCATTGAAAAACCAAGTTGTGAAATATTTCCATTTGACATCGAATGTCCTGAAAGCATTTTTTAGCTCTTGGTAGTTACTCCTTCTATAGGCTAGGTTCTCAACTACTAACCATTGATTGATGAAGTGCTCTTTGAGAACATTGAGTTCAACATTAGTTATTTCTAATTTTCTTTGTCTTCTTATGATGCTTAAACTTAGCCTCATATAACAGGTACAAGCTAGCCACCTACTTCTCTAGTTCTAACGTTGGCCTCATGGTAGTCAACATTACTAAGTTTAGGTAACGGAGGTTGGCAAGCTCCATGAACTCCATCATCTCTTATATTTGTAGCTCTTTGAGGCAAATTTCTACCTTTTTGTACACATTTAGTTCATCAAAGATGGGTTGCCACACATCACCTTCTTATTGGACCTATTAGAGGACCTCATTTACTTTTGCTTTTGCAAGTTGGATATGCTTTTCATTGATTTATTTCTATAATTGTTCCTAATTCTTTTGAATTTGAGGGCCTCATTTTTTTAGATGAAAATTTCAATTACAAATTTCTAGTACAAAACACTGACCTCCTTCATCAAGAAATTTCAATTTTGTATTGCCAACCTCCTCAAGTCCATAGTTACCTTGACAAGCTAATCTTGCTATTGTCTTATATATTCAACCATTTGTTCTTTTTGAAGGTTAACATTATGTAGGTGATAGTTATCCTTGGTTAGAACTGCATTCTCCTTACAAAGCTTTGATAAGTCCTTATTAGCGTTGTAAGCCATTATTTCTACTATGGACTCATTAAAGACCATGGTCTCCTTGGCATTCTCAGATGCTTGAAGTTTTTCTTAAAGCTACAAAAAAGCTTCATCTCTAGTTATAGCCTAGCTAAGAATTATGGGATCAGCAAGGTGGGCTAATAATTCCACAACTTTAGTAGCCAAAAATAGTTTTTGTGGCTACCTTAAGTTGGACATTGGCAATGAGGTACTTGTCCTTAGCCTTCAACAATGTTAACTAGGTTATAGTGATGTCATCTAAAAAGTCAAAGACCTTCAAAATTAGTTGCCTAGTCCCCACCAGTTGTTCCAACAATTCTTCATGCTAGGCTATGTTGAATCTTTCACTTGCTGCTCTTGTTGACATTTGCACATCTTTGAATGTAGTAATATCTAGTATAGATGTCGCGAAAACATTGAGTGCTTTGTCCACTCTGTTAACCACCTCCTTGGCCACTGTTTACTGCCTTTGATGCAACATCACCAAGATAGTTGGCTCATTATCTTCCTCTAGGCACACCAAGAAGGTAGAGACATTTCCAAAGATCTCTAGAAATTATTATTATGGACACCATTACCTCCCAAGAATTGGCATTCAAGTGTGCAAGTGCTTGCATTTGCTAGGTAGAAAATGTTGGTATCATGTCCTCCAACTAGCTGGTAGTACATGTGACCTCATTTAGATGACTTAAGACTAGTCAATAGACAATTGAATCCCTACTTAGTCCTACTTGTTGCTACTACAAGAATTGCTCACATAGTTTCTACATGCGCTCCATGGTAGCACAAGCCTTTGACATTGTTTCTACATCTTGTCTTTCATCATTTGTGCTTAAGAGGTAGCAGGAGCATATTGGATGGTATCATTACAATAGCCGGCTATTCCTTCCCTTTTGCATAATTTTCAAATTAGGCATAAGAAGGGGAATGCCTTTCTCCCACACTCATTTTCCTTGAATCTTTTCTACATCTCAAGATAGATTAGTTGTCAAAGATTAACAAAAAATTTCCCACTCAATGTGGTGCATGCACAGGTAAAGAAAGTTGTCACCTTACTTGGCCTCATCATTGCATTGAGGTGGTAAGTTGCGACTTAAAGTATGCACACTCTACCATTTTGAGTGCACCATATTCCTTATGATCAACTCCATAGCACTTATGTTGAGATTTCTACCAAGGTTGCCATAGTTTCTAGCAACCTGAGCGCCTAAGAGATGGCCTACACTGAGTAGGACACATTAATGTCCTTGATTTTTAAAGTGGCATCATCTTGCCTATTATTCCAAAAGAGATAGGTTTCCCCCATGTACCATTTTCCACTAAAGGTAAGAACAGGCCACATGGGAGAAGTTTGCAACTAAGTTCTAACATTTTTTGAAGTAAATTTTAAGAAGGTACCAAAGTTTAGCTCTTGGAGAATCAAACATTGAATCTCCTTAGCCTTGATTATCCTAAGGCAAGCATCTGTCAACATAACCTCAAGGTTTGGCCTTTGTCTTGGTGCCTCATCCCAATGGGATTACTTTGTTTCAGCTTCAAGAATATGATCAAAATATTCCAGTTCAGGCTCCTTCCTAAGAGGTCCCATTACATGTGTTTTGGCTACTTGCTCATGGGACTATTTTGGTTATTAGCCCCTTCTAGTTTTGGGCTACTTGTTCCTTGGTTGGGATAGTCCCACCTAGTATCCACATTTGTGCCTTGGCCTAAGTACCATCTATAATCACAACATGACCAAATATTAGTGTTTAGTGTGTAACTTAAACATTTTTAATACCTTGCCTCTTTGGATTAGTTACACTTGGCTAAGTTGTGACCATGGCAGATTTGATTATTTTAATATTATTTTATTCTTATTTCTTTTACATGGTTACCAAAGTTTATTGGAAAGGTTTAACTCTCATGAATTAGTAATTTTAACATTATTTTATTATTTAAACCTTGTGGGAGTTAGAAAAAATTCAAAAACATTTTCATCAAAGACCTAAGGTTTATGGCCTCCATGACGTAGAGCTCATCTCTAGTAGTTGTGGGACTAAAAAATGAGGTTAATTGGACATGCAGTTTATGAGATATGGGCTCTAGAAGGTTCTGGGCTCTAAAAACTATAAAATCTCCTTAGGTGTTTGAGGCAAAATGTGCACTATATATAGCCAATTTTATATCATGTTGATGGGGCTGCATCGATGTAGGTGGCTGCATTGAAAAGATCCCATCAATGCAACTATTTGAGAAAATTTTTGACTTTAAAAATCAAGGAAAAACAAGAAAATTTTCAATAAAGTGAAGTCCAAAGGTAGCCAAATAAGCCTAGAAGATGATAAAATATGTGAAGGGGGCTAGATAATTCACAAAAAAGGAGATTTTATGCAAAGAATTTTAATGAAGGAGTGCACAACTAGATGTAACCGATGTGGAATGCAAAAGGTTTAAATGTAAAAATTCCTATAGGATGAGGATCAGAAGCAATCCAACGAAGGACTATGCAAGTAGATCCTCCCCATAGCAAGCTTATGTCCTTAATTCCCTTTCATGTCCTCAAACTGAGTCCATGGGCCACATGGATGATTAATGGTTATGGTTAGTTAAGGACCAAATCACTAATGAAACTATTAAATAATTTTGACAATATCAAACCAAGGCATTAAAATCGCATGAGAAAATGTAGTGAGGTGGGTTATGGAACACATAGGTGGATGAAATAAAGTGTGGAATGGAGTCTCGTATCATGGTCACATGAAGTCCCTTGTGGAGTTTGAGATTAATATGACTTGATAACATCCATCCTTGGTCTAAATTAAAATCAACCAATTTTAGTGACTTCGCATTGACACTCTTAGACTCATCCATGCACCCAAGGCACAAGAATATCCCCATAGATTAATTACCATTCTTAAAAAAGAAGAAAAGAGAAGCAAGAAGTGAGATGGGCCTTAGTTAGTGAGGACCTTCAAGCATGGATAACATATCTTTCTAGTTTCATAAATAATGCTTGTATCTCGTTATTTTTTCTTAGGGGTGTGCTTTGAATTGACATTATTTTTTGTTATTTATTTTTTGATGTTTTCGATGGAAACCACATCATGTAAAGATATAGCTTCATGCTATTGGTTACTAATGAAATGATGAGAAATCCATGGAAACACGCATGCACTAAAGAGGATAGGTAAGTACGAAGAGTGTTAAATCCCCTCACAGTCACACCCTTGTCTATTCATTTCATTCTTCCCAAGTTTGAAAACTATCAAGGTCATAAATTCATTAAAATTTTCATTTTAAGAAGGGTGCTCATACTTTCAAAAAAAGGAAACATCATAGAGTTATGTGGATTGGTGGATGACATGGACTTACTACTTACTATCATGAAAAGAAACTGTCTTAGTTAATAACATCAAAATTCAAAGATGCAATCCAAATATTAGCAATAAAATAACATTATAGTACAAACCACCATTAATTGATAGCAATAGTTGCACAAAGTCCTGATGGAAATAAAGGAAAACATAAGAAAAATTCCAAACTAAATAAAGTAAAATATAGAAGAAATTGAAAGATATTCAAGAAAGGAAAAATGTACTAGAAATGGTGTTAAAAATTGTGAAAAATAGAAGAATTGAAAAATTGAGGAGCCACTTTGTCTAATTTAGCATGGATGGCCATCTCCCCCATGATAGAGTTGGAAGGGAAAGATCTAAAAATTGAATGTGCTTGTCCATTCGTTGAAGTGTTGTAGTGCCTAGCTCTTTTGGGTTCTTAAAAAGGTTATACTTGTTGCATGTTGGCTAGTATCTTTTTGTTTGGAATTTTAGGTTTGTAAATTAACATGGCTCCAGAAGAAAAGGTTTTATAGATAATGTAAGACCCTTCCCATAACATTTGGAAATGAGTTCTTGGTGGCACATGTGTGATATTCTAATATATGACCTTATCTCCTGGTTGAAATTTCACTTTTCTAATTCTAAGGTCATGGCATTGTTTATTGAATACCTTATGCACTTCATTAGATGACAAGGGTATCAATCAATTCTCATCTAGCACATTGAGATTCATTAACCTTTCTTTCTATACTAGGATAATGTCAAGTCAAAGGTCACAAGTTGTTAACAATGTACAAAGCTCTACTTGGATAAGAAGAGTTGGTAGTTTTCTGTACATAACCTCCTAGGGAGAGTAACCAATAGGAAGTTTTCACATTGAGTGCTAGGTCTAAAGGGTGCCATTGAGTTGTGTGCTCCAATCCTTCCTATATTTACTAATTGTTCTTGTTAGTATTTTTGTGATCTCTCTATTCGTAACTTCTACTTAATCATTAGCTTAGAGATGGTAAGGTGTTGTTAGTTTATATTCAGCCTATAAGTGCTGCATAAGCATTTGAAAGGTAGTGCCTATAAAGTGAGTTCCATTATCATAAATAAGTGCATGTGGCATCCCAACCCTATTTACAACATGTTGTATAAATCAAGCAATTATAGTAGATGTGAATTAGTGAAAATTGTAACTTCTACCCACTTGGTAGAGTCATCAATAGGATCTATGATGTATGCCTTCCTATTAGACATGAGAGTGATAGAACCCATAAAATCGATGGCCCAAATATCAAAGGCCTCCAATGGTTAGATCCACTACTAAGGTCTCTCCATATGACCAATCATCCCACCATCATGTTGGAAACATTCACAAGAGTAGATGAAGTGATAAGTGTCCTTGAAAAGTATTGGCTAGTAATACCATGCCATGAGGATCTTAATGGGTATGCATATCCTAGCATAGTGGCCTCCATAAGGGCTCTCATGAGCATCTTAGAAAACACACAATTGATCATCATCAGGTACATACCATTGAATAAGGCCATTAGCAGACACCTTGTAAAGATATCCATTGATTTCTATGAAGTGTTTTACCTTGTAAAGAAACTATTATTTCTTTCTATTGTCCAATTCCTATGGCATCTCATAATTGACAAGGTAGGTAAGAATGTCATCATACTAATTAGTTTCAATGAGCACCTTTTCAATTATAGCCTTGGAAAAGATAAGATCATCATGAAATTGATCTAAAAGTGGGCTCTCCTCTTTAGTGTTCCATCTCAACCAAAACAAGTGATCAACAACCACGTTCTTAATTCCCTTTCAATCTACCATTGCTAGATCGAATTCTTGTAAGATCACTAGCCACCATATATCATGGGGGCTCATCATTGACTTATTTATTAGGAATCAAATTGTACTATGATCCATGTGCACAAACACCTTGTATCCAAGCACATAGTGCCTAAATTTTTCCACAACATACACCACTACCATTAGTTCCTTTTTCGTGGTGATGTAGTTCAATTGTATACATGAAATGGTTTTACTCTTATAGTGGATGTAGTAAGGATGTTTTTAATCATCTAACTACATGAGCTTGACTTCCAAGGCATAATTGGATGCATCTATCATGATCTGGAAGGGCTTGGACTAGTCCGGTGCTCATAGAATTAGAGTTTCCAAGATATTTTACTTGATTTGCTAGAATGCATGTCTACATTTCTTGGTCTAAAAAAATAGAAAATTTTTCTTTGTCAACTCCACCAATGGTTTGGTGATCTTAAAGAAATTCTTGATGAAATACCAGTAGTAGCTAGTGTGGACAATGAATGACTACACATCTTTGACTATTTCTAGTTATTGGATAATTCCTTAGATGACCTTTATTTTTTTAGGGTCCACCTTAATCCCTTTTTGATAAACTTTGTGTCTTAAAATAATGCCCTCCTAGACCGTCAGGTTGTTTTTTTGCCAATTAAGCCTAAGGTCTATCTCCATGCACGTTTTCAACACTTGCTCAAGATAGTCCAAGGCTTGCTCAAACGTAGCCCCATAGGTGGAGAAGTCATCCGTGAAGACTTCCACTTTTCTACTAATTTACTATTGAAAAATGCTTAGGATAAGGCATTTGAATGTTTTAGGGGCATTCCACAAGTTGAATGACATCTCTTTGTATGTGAATGTTCCTCAAGGACTCATGACTGTTATTTTGGCCTAGTCCTCATGTGCTATCTAGATTTGGTTATAGCCATTATAACCATCGAAAAAGCTATAATAGTGAAACACCATGAAATTTCAAGATCCTCTTGCTTCACCAAGGTTTTGGAATTTAGGAAAAGGCTTCAACAAGTGTAGTGTCATGATCATTGGGCAAGAAAATGTAAACACCGAAGATAGACTCTGTAGTCTAGCAAGTTTTCTACTTCCAAGACTAACAGACCCGATGGACTCTTTAGCCTGGCCACCTAGACTATTCACCTGGCTATCAGTCTAATTAGAAACTATGATAGGGGTTGTCGATGGTGCTTAGGACGAGTGAAAGAGTTCGACAAGTTTTCTAGTGAAGAAGTCTACTATGCTACACTATGCTGCGTAGCATAGAAAGCCTTCGAATCAATCAATCAAGTGTCCGAATACAAGTTTTAGCAAGATGTTCATGTAAGGAAAAGTCAAATTTTAGTCAACATAGGGTGCTATGCTATGTTACGCTACATAGTGTAGCAAGGGAAAAACATGCAAAGACTCCTTTGTCAACCCATTTTGGCAAAAAAGGGCTACATCTAACAACGTTGTTGCTTTAAAAACTAATCTATCTCAGTTAGCTCTTGAAACACAGGAAAGGTTTTCTCTTGTGAAGTCCCACAACTTTGACATAAATGCATGTTACATTGGCTGCTATGCTATGCTACACTACGTAGCGTAGCATAGCATAGCAAACATGCAAGTTAATAAATTGTTCTAAAACTTAACTTGGCATGCACCAAGGCTTCTGTCAAATGTTGTTGACTTCAAAGAAAGTTTCTTGTTCAAAGCAGTGGCTATGTTATGCTATGCTACATAGCATAGCAAAGCGTAGCAGGTGGCTATGCTATGCCAAATGTGCTATGCTACATAGCGTAACATAGCGTAGTAGGCAGCCACACTACTTCAATGTGCTTCATTTCTTGCTTGCATTGTTAGCACACTGGATTCCAGCATCTCCAGTATAGACAACATGGTCAAACCATAGCAAGTTCATAGGCAGTGTTGCACATCTACGCGGTGTGGGCACATCAGCATATTATGGGGTCTAGGACACATGGCACTTAAACCATGATTTTCTCTTGCTCCTGGTCCTATAGATACCCCAACAAAAAACACTCAAAGGGTTGGCATTTTGTTGGCATTTTGGGCATTACCACTTTCTAGTTGGCTTGTTTGTGGTATTGACAAAAGATAATTGGCTTGCTAGCATTTGGCATAATTGGCTTGTTGGCATTTTACATTGGTTGGCTTTTCTCTTGGCTTGCAAGTTTGCATTCAAGAGCATAGTTGGCACATTCCAAGTAGCTTGGCTACTCTTGAACTCTCTATGCACCTCTAGTGTTGTATAATTTGTCATACATCCTTCAAACAAAAAAAAAGAATCGAACCCGTGACCTTGCGACAGTGCATTTTCTTACCCAAGTATATTCTGTTATCTTGTCATTGGTATCACTATTTGGCATTATTTCCTTTACTCTTGCATTTATTGATTATCAATTTTACCTCACATATTTTGCATTCAAAACAACGTTCACGTAAGGTTAAGTTACACTAATTAAGTCCCTATATGCTCAACCAGACTGTTCAGGGTTCCCTGCTTCCATTTTATCTAGCATGGCCCTTGCATGGATCCAGGGTTAAACTATTTGCCCAAAGACCTCTTGGTGTTTCCAGCCACTGATATTTTTGGTCATCTAGCTTTTGGCATAAGAAGGAGGGCCTTTTAGTGCCCCTTTTGCAGATCATGGGTAGTCCTGCACGCTCTCTATATCCCATCACTTATTAGCGTAAATGTTACATCCTTATAGTTATTTACACATCCTGTGGTACAAGTTGGTTGCAACAACGGTTTCTTTGGAATCCTACAGGACAAAAAGCCTTCAATTGCCTCTTGATCTCTACTTTTTCTTTGTTTACAAACTGTTTTCAACTATGTAAAATGATTTCCTCAACCACCGCTATTACTACCTCAAACCTTGAGGTCCCTTTCTCAATTAATGGCACCACCAGTGATGAGTAACCACCTAGCCTAGTGCTAGGACCATGCCAATCTCTCAGGATCCAAAATTGATCACCTGAGAACTTAGTACAACATACCAAACTTTACAATTTTCTCTCTGCTAAGTTTCAGGCAATTCTACCCTTAGATGCTCAAGAACTTGAAGATAAATGTATCTTTGAGTTCCTTTACCATAATGGAAGGGAATTTATCCCTACTCCCGATGTACCCATTCCCCTAACAAAAACGTATCAGTGGATCTTTGATCATCTACTACAAGTCAGCAGGCCTAGGGAGTAGGACATCCTATCCCATCACGATGAGGCATTTCAAGATGGGCAAGAGGACCTAGATTCCCAATTCGAGGGTGGGGGTAAAACTAACCCTATGACCATCCCTCCCACCCTATCTTTCTAGTCAAATACTCTCTTCACAAATGCTCCCTTCATGATTATGTCTACCCCATTACAAACCGCAATTTCATCAACAATGGGTAGCTATGCCATGCCCTCGGCGTATCAACATTCCTATCCCTCCTTCTCATTTCTAGGTGTTATCCCACCATAATCTATTCCTCAATCCATCCCTTCATCTTACCAAGCACCAATCATAGCTATCCTACCTTACGTGCAAACAGTACCTACATCACAATTGCATAAAGTCTTTGCTTCCATTCCAGCATCTACACCTGTTCCATCATCAGCCGTGGGACCACCCCCAACCATGTGGTGGACCCGATTCACTTCCCCCCTACTTTGCAACCTTCCCAAATATTGCACTACACTCATCCTCAAATGTACTAGGCATCGTAAATAGTACAACCAAGAACGAGACTATGGTCTATCCCACCGATCACAACCTATCCTATGGCACCACCACCAGCTGCCACTCCAACAGCACCACCCACTAGGTGGTGGATAGCACAAACAACACCTTTCGTAGGGGCCACCCCAATGACACTAGCTATGAGCTAGGTCACTACCCCTACCACCCCACCAATGGTTGCTGTCCCTACAGCCCCACAACCATCTACATTGTCCTTGGGTCTAGACCAAGCATTCCAACTAATCTAGATCCTCATCGAAGAAATTAAGCATATGAAGGTTGTTGGTTTTGACATAGTATAAGTCATGGATTTCTACCATGATGATCCCATCAACCCAGTAGTCCCCATGCTCACATTACCCCTGGGATGCCACTTCCCCACTTTACAAAATACAATGAGGAGGGTGATCCTAATGCACATCTCATAACATTTAGATCTGATTCCCTTCTATTGCAACAATGGTCACACACCATCATCCACATCTTTGCTATTTCTCTGACAAGTAAAGCTTTGGACTGGTACTGCATGCTCCCATGCTCTTCTATCTCAACCCTAGAAGAGCTGCTGACTTAGTTCGTAACTCATTTCAAATATAACTTAAGACCAGAGATGATGTTGGATCAAGTAATGAGAATTAAGCAAGACACCTTGGAATCAGTCCAGAAATTTATACAGTGGTGGAGCACTACCCTGAATGAAATCCACAAGTCTATCGCAAAGGCCCTTCTACTAGCCATCTTCAAGGGTGCAGTGAATGACTTTATTAAGTCCAAACTGTACTACCTTGCTCCACAGACTCTTAGTCAAGATTTTGCCTAGACTAAGAGCATTCAAGATGCGGCTGAGGCAAGTAAAGATCTGACCTATGTTGCATATAAGAACATGTATATCAAGAAGAAC
Source organism: Gnetum montanum (assembly GCA_015680685.1). Taxonomy (NCBI): domain Eukaryota; kingdom Viridiplantae; phylum Streptophyta; class Gnetopsida; order Gnetales; family Gnetaceae; genus Gnetum; species Gnetum montanum. Next base: position 84,568 of record MNCI01004650.1, read on the forward strand.
AGAGAAAAGGGCAAGGCTGCAATAGCCACAATGGCTGCTGTGGAAAATGAAGCCAAGCCCAACAGCAAGAACAATAATAAGGTGGTCACCGCACCAACTAATCCTGCACCTAGCCCAAGTAACATGAATCAACCTTCAACCTCAACACTCAAAGCATCTGCCCCACCTAAGCCTAACCTCAAGTGTAAAGAGTGCTCTAAATACACCCCATTACCCGTCAAGCCTTCAAAACTCCTGAAGAAATTGCTAGGGACAGGGTATATTCAACACAAGAAGATGTCAAATGAGGAAACCAAAAGGCATAAACGGTACTGTGAACTCCTTAGGAACCCCTCCTTGGCTTTGCCCAACAAGCCCCCAGTTCCTAAGAATTTCAAGATAGAACAGTTTTGTGACTACCATCAACTATGTGGTCACTACATGGATTATTGTTTAGCGTTAAAGTATGACATCCAAAGAATGATTGATCAAGGGAAGTTGGTTCTATATGAAAGCAACCCCATACGTCCCAAGAATCAATCTATGCATGTTTACATAGACCCACTTAACGCTAACAATGCTGGTTACATCATCAACACTATCAGCGTGGATAGTAATACTAAATCACCTCAGCAACCATTTATGATTCACGTGCCTCAGCATAGTGCACTAACACCAGCAATGGCTAAAAAAACGCTACAGCAACCATTCATCCTAAGGGTTCCTCCTCAGACGTCTACCCTTGCACCTTTTGTAAACAAGACAGCACAACCGCCCACACTAACACTGCAAACATGATTCATCACCAGGGGGCCAAACCACTCAGCTGCCCCCACCCCACATAAGATAGCATTGTAGCCTTCTCATCCAAGGAAATGAGAAGAGCATTTGATAGGTGAAATGGTAATGAAACATACCACCCTAGGTCCTTCCAAGCCTACCCTCTCATCTTCTACATCTATGTCCATCTCGTTACCAAAAGTTAACGCTACTACACGCACGTGGTCATCACCACCTTGTCTAAAAGGATCCGACCCTAAACCTGAAACTGTTCCTCCTCAGGAAATTCGTCTCCTAGAATGAATGGAAGAGGAGAAGAGTAGTAAATAACAGGAAGGTAGACACGACCTTTTAAGCGCTCTCAGTCAAGTCAAGCAGGTTCTAAAACAAAAGAACACAATGTTGAGCCTTCATAACCTAATAATGACTTCCACTGCACACCATGAGGATCTAGGTCACATGTTAATGATAATATTAGTTTCTACTCTATACGCAGTTGCTTTATGACCCATCGTGGATTTGGTGAGATGTAAGGTTAAGAGGCTTTACCGTAGTATTCCAAACTCGCATGTTGGGCCAGCTCTCTCATCAAATAGTTAGTGTCAACAGAGATAGGTGCCTCATTCTCAGAGTGACATCACAATTCACTCAGTTATGCCAGCAGAGGAAAAAGTAATTTACTCAGTTATGCTTCCTCCTCCACTAGCATAACTAAGTGAATTGGGATGTCACTCTGAGAATGAGGCACCTATCTCTATCAACACTAACTATTTGACAAGAGAGCTGGCCCAACATGCCAGCTCAGAATACTGTGGTAAAGCCTCTCAGCCTTATGTCTCACCAAATCCACGATGGATCATAAAGTAGATGCATATAGCATAGCAACTCCACTACTTCCTATCTAGTTAACATTCATTCTACATTTATTTCTTCTTTGCTTCACATTCATCCATCTACACTAGGTGCCTAATTTATTCCTTTAAAGTGATTGCATATCATCCATTTACATTATACTATAGCTCACTAAGGCCTAAAACTAGCAAAACCCTTCCTTTACATTATGTCATCGCCCACTAAGGCATAAAATTGACAAAATCCTTCATATATATTACACCACTATGGTCCGCTAAGGCCTAAAACTGGCAAACTTCTTTACCCTGTGTTTACATGATGGCCCAAAATGGCCTAAAACTAATGACGGCCTAAAATGGCCTAAAACTAAAATGACGAAAAAGATAAAAATAGATAACATAGAAAATACAAAAGCTAGAATAAAATGAATCTTGTCATAATTCATTTTCCATTCAAAATCTCAATTAAATAATGTTTGCAATAGTCTTTCAAAAATATAAATGAGATCCCTCGCTATCATGCATCATCTCCCTTTGCATCATCCTCCTTTGCACCATTTTTCCTACCCTCAGAGGGCCTTGCTTCTTCATTAGGATTTTGTATCATAGAAAATGAAGTAGTGAACTAAATTCAGAGTAAAAACTAAAATAAGATAAATTGTTGCATCACCAAAAGTGACTAACCCAAGATAGCCCCACACCTATCTTAGGGGGTATGCGATCCAAGCAAGTCCCAAGGTGTTTCCAAACCTCCTCTTCAGTAATGTACGTCAAATACCTATTGCCCAAGTCAACATCTGCTGCAAATTTCTCCTTCTCAATAGCTGTCCATCTAGGCAGTCTTGGAGAAAAGGAGGCAGTGGTGGTCCCATCCATAGGTAAACTCACTTCCCATTTAGGAGATTCAGTGACCATCACTTGGTGCATGAACTTGTCGTAAGCCCCAGAAGCACCAATGACATCTAGGAATGCTTCATGTGTATACAAATTAACAGAAGCGTCTTGGTACTGTTTACAGTAAGTGGCATGTTCCAGGTTATACATATGCTTGTGGTTTTTCTGGGACTACCCACATTCATAAAATCTTGCACTATAATATTTCTAGTTGTGGTTCTTTTGGGCTAACAACTCCATTTTGTTTCCGTTGCTGTATTATTTCCCATGTGGCCTCATTGTTCCACCACATAGCCATCCAATATCTAGCATAATCAATGATGGTCATGTGCTAACTACCATCATTGGTACCCTAGGCCAAAAGAAACTCATTTCTAGAGCAGAGGTATTCCACCTCAGAGATTAAATTCACTTTCTCCTTCTCAAGCCTTTGGACCTATTTCCATAGGTCTTCATTGGCAAGCCTACTCTCCCACAAGGAGCATGCCAAGTATAGTGCACATTCGCTAACCTCTTCATATATGCAACGAGGTACTTTGGTCATTTCTGGTGGGAATGTAGGCACGATGTCAAGCTTAACTATTTGCTTAGGGTCCCACTTGAGGCAAGAGGCTATCAACCATTCAAAAAAAGGTATTAGTCCAAGTTAGCATAGCAAGGTTTAGCAAGTTAGCATAGCAAAGTTTAACAAGTTGGCATAGCAAGATTGAAGCAAGTTAGCATACCAAAGTTTAACAAGATAGCATAGAAAATTTTAGCAAGTTATTATAACAAATTTTAGCAGCTTAAAAGGCCTAGTGTAGCCACTTCATTCACCCACTTTTGGATCGATCCACTTTAGATGACTAATCATGTCGTCGATCACCCTCTCCATAAAGGAAAATTTGTTAGGGATCTTGGTCCATGGTCACAGATGGATGAAAGAAGGCCCTGGAGTGTCAACAGTGATGTCTACTACATAACAAAATGTGTTAGTTATGACTAAGAGGATGACAATAAAGCTGATGAGCAACATAAATGATAGTGTAAAGCTCCTACCCAGCAAACCCATAGGAGTGATAGTCGGGGGGGGGGGGGGGGGGCCCCCCNAAAAACTATCAAACATGATATCAAACTCACCAACATCGAGTTTTAGTTCACCTCCTTCTAGCTGACTTAACATTATCGTAGTGCCCTCTACGTTCATCTCTTGTTCTGGTGCTGAACTACCTTCGACAAAGGGATCATCAGCAAAGGCATATTTTGGGTTGACTAGGGCCTCTTCTTAATTCACTAGGGCCTTTTTCCCTATGGCACCCACCTCTTCCTCATCAGTAGGAGTGTCCTCCTCATTGGCAGGGACTTCCTTCTTGTTAGTAAGAACATCCTCCTCATCGTAAGGAGCCCTATCCTTTGCGGAAAGAGCCCCTTCTTTCTTGACCCGAGCCTTTTCCTCTGTGGTTGGAGCCCCCACATCCTTATTGGTCACCCATGTTTCAGGGGTTGTCACTTCTACTTCACCTTCTTCTTCTTCTTCTTCCTCTATTAATAAAGCGTGATCACGTTAGGAAAGAGCATACTGACTTAAAATAGATGCTACACTACTAAGCGTAGCATAGCGTAGTGAACATTAATTAAACAAATAAGTCAGCAAATAGAAAATAAACGGGAATTTACCAATGGAAGGTTGTATTCTATGGAGCTTGAATCGTAGTTTCTACTCCCCTTCTTCATCCATACAGGGAGGCTCCTCAGCCGGGCAAGACCTTTTGCATTGCAACCTGGTTTCCACTATCTCTGTAATGAGGTGTTTTTCCTATGATACACTACTCGTAGTAGTAGGGGGCACCTCTCCTATGCTGTGTTGGCCATGAAAGTTGCATGCCACCCGATCCTTGGTCGTTATTGAAAATAACTCCCCAATAGCTTCTGGGGGATCTTGGGACAGGGTGGTATAGAAGTCTTGGCAAATCCATAGTTTGGAAATCTACTCATGATCTTGTATCATCCAGATTCCATTCTCATGAACTACCAAAAATTCTGCAAAATGCCACAGGTAGGCCACAAAGAAGGCATGATGCACATTGAAATGAGATTCAGGATTCTTATGAAGGTTGACCATTTTAGCCTATAGACCTTTGCAAAGATGCTTGACCCAATTGTAATGGGCCCCCTCTTCCATGACCTCTCTCATTATCCAAGCTTGCTTGATCCCAATGATTTTTCCTTGGGAGAGTAGCTTTGGGAAAGCATGGGCACGGAAGACGAGGTAAACCTTCTTGGCCACTCTTAGCTTGGCCTCTTCAATATGGATCCTCTTGCAGCCCTTCTCCACTGCTAGCCATTCCTCAATTTTCCCCTGATGGTTTGCTTCCTTTTTGGTCTTTGCTCCTACGGGGAGACCATTAGAAGGGACATCGAAGAGATCTGTGAATAGTTGGTCATTAATCTCCAGCACCACTAGCACACCATGCACACATGTGTGGAAGTAGTCTACTCTTTGGAAAAAGGAGTTGGCTAGGGCAAGCATCTTGATAGTAGGGATGCTAGGGTTGATGGCCAAGAACAACTCCATGAACCTAGCATCCCAAAGGTTTCTGGTGAGTGATTCTAGGGCCCCATTGTAGAGCCAACATTGGGTCTCATCTACTTCCCCATACTTAAAATAAATGTTGGCCTTGCTATGCCCAGAGGTGATCACAGTGACCTCCAAGGATTTCTTCGCTACTATAGTAGTTTATAGAAAGAAAAATTAAAAAGTTAAAGTTAAACAAAAAATAGTAGAAAAATAGAAGAACACTCGAACATGCAAAAAATTCACAGTCTAGCGTACCAAGTTTAAACGATGATGGGAATGGTGGAAGATCCACCAACACATCCTAAATGGTGATCAGCCTAAGGGATGCCGAATCCTCATCCAACCAACTAACATCCTTACATTTATTGTAAAATTGGGCACACCAAGTTGGATAGGTTTTGTACCCACCCCCAAATTGGCCTATCATAGTGGTGTGCACGTTCCCAATAGAGGAAAACTCCCACAAAGCCATTTGTGCCAAAGCCGAGGTATCAGTATCACCATGAAGCCCACCCCTGTAGATAAAAAACTTGGTAACAAATAAGGAAAGCACATGCACTGTTAACATTTTTGCCTAGCGTAGCATGTGTTGAATAACCTAATAGACTATGTTTACAAAACTCACCCGCCGACAAAATAAATGGTTCTTGTTGGGTTCTAAAAACAAGTGCCCATGTGGCAAGAAACAAACAATGTATTGTATAAGTGGTAACACTTATACTTTGGCATTTTCCAGATCCAACTTAAGCATCTTAGGATTTTTGGGTGCTAGTTGGATCTTTCTACCTACTCACCCCTGATTGTCCCATCGGTCAGAAGTTTTAAAATACCATGGTTTGCCCTAAGAAATAGGGTTTCTGTAATTGAGGCTGCTGTCTCCATTGATAAGTGTGACCAAACGATCACACTAAAGTGCTAGAGAAGGAATTGTAGAAAGTCCCAAACACCTTCACGAAACTAGATCGCCTACTGCTCCACACATGCGTGGGGTGGAGGAACATTGGCCACTAGTTCACTCAAGTAGCACAAGACTCCTACAATTTCTAGGATAATTAGGATGGGTTTTAACATTACCCTACACAACAAAATGGCAAACATTAGCATCATTTTTGAGTGGAGTTTGCATGTAGCATAGCATGATTAACCATTTGCAAATAGCATAGCATAAGCATTTCCTTGCATGCAGCATAGCATAAGGCCCCGGTAGCAAATAACATAACATAACCCTCCCTTTACATGTAGCGTAGTAGAATCACAGGATCAATAACGTAGTAACATGATACTACTGACATGTTGGTCTAAAGATTCTACAACACACCAACCTAGCGTAACAAAATTTCTTAAATAAGAATTTCAAATTAGAAAAAATTTAATACACTATAGCTATTTCAACCAACCTGCTACGATACAAAATGACTTGTGCTACGCTATGTTAGACATGTGTTACGTTGTCAAATCTCGCGTATGGCCAAACCCTCCTAAGGGTCATACGCTATGCTATTCGCATAAAAAGTTTCTAGAATCAACTAAACCTCTATGGCTAGGTAGTCACAACAATGGTGGTTTGGGCAATACTGCATGCAACCTTAGAATAGTGTCCGTACACCCATCGCAGCCGAATTAGCAACAATGGTTGTGTAACAGCCAAGATGGCAATCAAAACGGTGACAGAAGATGCAGATTTCAAAATGAAAATCACAAAAATGAAGAAAATGATAACAGCAACTTAGAAAGCAAGGGTAGCATAGCAACTTACCAGGGCGACGGAGTCTCCACTTGTACTACGATGTGCGCCTGCTACAAATGCCCTAGGGTGTCTTTCACCTCATCCACCTTGACGAGCGCTAGGTGTTTGCATTCTCTTTTAGGTGCCATCATCTTGGTTGTAGATTCTTGTTAGTCTCTACACTAAACTACCTTGCTTGTTGATAGTATAACTGCTCTATGCTCTGAATATGGGCTCTGTGCTCTTACAATGAAAATGATGAGTTTACCAAGGGTAAACCCCCTATTTATAGCCAACGTTCTGAAAAGAACTTACCATTTTCACATCTCAATTAATGTGGAATGCTCTGTATAGCCTCGCACTCCCACCATAGTGTAGTAGCACTATTTGCTTTGTGGGAGGTGGGCCCAACTGTAAATTACGGTCTGCAAAGACCTGAAACTAATAGCAACTTACCTTTGCAAGAATAACCTGTTAGGGGTCCGCAAAGAACTTAAACTAATACTCCTTACCCTTGCAACAATAGCCTATTAGTAGTCTACAAGGACCTTAAGCTAATAGCAACTTACCTTTGAAAAAATAACCTATTAACGGTCCATAAAGATCTTAAACTAGTAGCAATTTACCTTCACAAAGATAACCTATAAGCGGTCCACAAAGACCTTAAACTAGCAGTTTTGATTCGTAGTTTTGGCTAGGTTAATGATCTGTAAAGACCTTAAATTAGCAGTTTTAACCCATGGTTTCAATCAAGTTAGCGGACCACAAAGACCTTAAACTAATAAACTAATACTATTAACTTACAAACCTAACCTATCAGTGGTCTGCAAAGACCTTAAACTATCAATTACGGCTTAGAATTTGACCAAGTTAGTGGTCTACAAAGACCTTAAACTAGCAGTCTTAAAATACAATTTTACATTCAGGCAGTCCACTACAACCTTAAACTAGTAGTTTGCAAACTTTGTATCATAGTTGATAATTTTTTTAATCATTTCACCTCTCATTATAAATTTGCAAATGTTTACTATACACCATTGCTATAGATAGGTATCACTTAACTTTGCTTTTATCTTGTTGTGGTAGGTTAAGCAAGAATGGCCATGCATCATGATTTGTCTTCACCTCTAGCCTTGACAGGCCCACATGGCGAGCTTACCAAATAATTGAACCTAGAGTCAATAGACTAGGAATTGTCTGTTGATAGCACTATTGCATCCTTAGAAACATCCCCAAACTAGCCCAAACACGTAGTCCAAGCATTAGATTTAGAGGCAAGGGATGTAACTAAGGACCCTCTCATTGAAACACCTATGACTATATCTAGGGGGAAAATAAAAACGTTAAAACTTAGTTCCCTCCTTGATTTGCAAATGCACAAAGATGTATCTAAAATCCTTCAAGATAACATCAAAGTATTTGTGTGGTCTTATAACGACATGCCAGGTTTAGATCCAAGGCTTATACAGCATAATATTGTCTTAGACCCATGCATGAAGGTAGTCAAACAAAAGGCTCGAAAGGTTAAACTAGAGATTGCACTAGTTGTACACGATGAAATCACTAATCTGTATCAAGCTGGTTTCACTCGGGTAGTTGATTACTCGAAATGGGTGTCGAACATCATTGTAGTTTCTAAGAAAATGAGAGGAATACAACTCTGTATAGACTTATGAGATCTGAACAAAGCAACGATTAAGGATGACTTCCCATTACTGAGTATTGATAAACTCATCAATACTACGGATAGTCACACTCTACTATCCTTCATGGATGGTGTCTCCAGCTATAATTAAATTCGTATCAATCAAGAGCATTAGTTAACAACCACTTTCATGACCCCATGGGGTACCTTCTATTACACTATGATGCCTTTTGTACTCAAGAATGCTGGAGCAACCTACCAAAGAGCCATGACATACATCTTTAGCGACTACATCCTAAAAACACTAAACGACTATGTGGATGACATAGTGGTGAAATCTAGAGAGGTTGTTGATCATACCAACAATCTAGGTGTAGTCCTCAAATGCTACTAGATGCATGATTTACACCTCAATCCAAAAACATGTGTCTTCGGTGTAAGAACCAAGCGCATGCGAGGGTTTATATTATTGGAGGTTGGAATATGAGTGGACCCTGACAAAGTTAACGCCATCATTAATCTAGCACCTCCTACAATCCTTAAAGAATTACGTGGGTTGCAAGGTAGAGTATAGTTCATTAGAAGGTTTATAGAAAAGTTGACTGGTAAGTTACACCCCATGAAACACTTACTAAAGAAAGGGGTTAACTTTGAATGGACAACACAATGCCAGCAAGCCTTCAATGACCTGAAGAAAGAGCTTTTACACCTCCCAACTTTTTACCCACCATAGAGGGATAAGCCTTTCTACATCTATCTTCTCACCTCAGACACATCTATCATGGCACTATTATGTTAAAGAAGAGATGACAGCTTTGATATTCCATTGTATTACCTAAGTCATGCATTGATAGCATACGAAGCAAAGTACAATGAGGTGGAAAGAAATTGCCTTGCCCTACTATTTACATTCAAGAAGTAAAGTTAACATAGTATGCAAAAGAAATGTAGTCCGGGCTATCACGAACAATATATACGAAAGTAATAGGATAGCCTAGTGGAAGGCAATAACTATAAAATTCGATTTGCATTATGTGACCCAATTGTCAGCTAAATGTCAAGCCATAGCTACACAACTTACGACCTCACTTGTTCGCAACCAAGCATTCATAAACCCCAAATTCTCTAACGATCATGTTAACACTATCAGTCCCACTGCATTTAGAGGCTACCTTACATTTCAACGGTGCCTCACCTACATGAGGTGGTAGTGGAGCATCCATCATTATGTTCCCCTCTGGGGATATTCAACCATTTTCTTATCGTTTTGCATTCCATTTTATGAACAACGTGGTAAAGTACGAAGGACTCCTCAGGGGCTTCTTAGCAGCCCGAGCATTAAAAATTCAACACCTGGCGATTCGAGGTGACTCACAACTTGTTGTTAATCAAATCACCGATGTCAATGCCTACAAAGCTATGCACCTAAAACCTATTGTGACCTATCTAAAAGTTTGCTTAAACAATTTGCCATGATGAACATTCAACACGTATAGTGTAATGAGAGCACCATAGTAAATGTCTTGGCCACCCTAGCATTAAATGTGCCACCACACATATTCATAAGTTTACCCACTTTGATAACCGAGTCTACAGAGCCTGTCACTCAAGCGGTAGACATCACCTTTGTAAGCATGGCTGAAACCCAAGAGTGATACTCTAACATTAAAGCGTACCTGTAACATGGTGAACCCCCACATGGATTAACATGTACTCAAAGGGATGCAATATGCAAGCATGCTCGACAATATGTACTCATGGGAGATAACACTTTATGCAAATGATCCTTTGATGGGATATTGCTGGCATGCATAAATGAGGGACAAGCCTAAAAGATCATCAATGAGGTCTATGAAGGACTATGTGGTGGACACATAGCTCCTAGGGCCATGGCAACAAAGATTAGATGCCTAGGGTATTACTGGCCTCACATGGAGCAAGAATTCCTTGCAAAGGTTAAGACCTGTGACACGTGCCAATGATATGCAAACCTCAAACACATTTCACCTACCAAGTTGCACCCAACGCAGATTAGCTGTTTCGCAGTGACCATCTCTAAGCATTCTGATGAGTGATCAGAAGCCTACAAATGAAAGATGCCCATGCATATCGACTCCCTCATAAGCACTTCGATGAGAGATCACACTATGATACATATTTCCCTTCCTAAAATTGTCCTCGTTGATCCACCCTTTCCCCTGTCCCTACATAACTATCCTGGCACTCTCAATCATAGCTAAGAGATATCTAGAAAATTACTGAAGAGCAATGTTAGCATCTTGTTTTTCTTAGTGTTTCATATTCTTTGTCGGTGCCTCTTGGGCCCATCCTCCAGACTTCAAAAAAGAGAGACCAATGAAATACCATAAAATTTTAAGACCCTCTTGCTTCACTAGCGTCTTAAAATTTAGGCAAAGGCTTTGAAAAGTGTAGCATCATGATCATTGGTTAAGAAAATGTAAACATTAAAGATAGACTATGCATTCTGGCAAGTTTTCTTATTCCAAAACTATTAGTCTTGATGGACTCTCTGACCTACCCATCTAGACTATTCACCTAGCTGTCATTTTAATTAGAAACTATGCTAGGGGTTGTCAATGGTGCTCAGGATGGGTGAAACAGTTTGGCAAGTTTTCTAGTGAAGAAGTATACTATGCTACACTATCCTACGTAGCATAGCAAGCCTTCAAATCAATTAATCAAGTGTCTGAATACAAGTTTTAGCAAGATGTTCGCACAAGGAAAAGTTAGAGTTCGATTAACATAGGGTGCTATGCTATGCTATGCTACATAGCATAGTAAGGGAAAAACATGCAAAGACTCCTCCATCAACCCATTTTGGTAAAAAAGGGCTGCATCTAATAGTGTTGTTGCTTCAAAAACTAATCTGTCTTAGTTAGCTCTTGAACCACAGGCAAGGTTTTCTCTTATGAAGCCCTGAAAATTTGACACAAATGCATGTTACATTGGCTACTACGCTATGCTACGCTACATAGCATAGCATAGTGTAGCAAACATGCAAGTCAATAAAGTATTCCAAAAGTTAACCCAACATGTGCCAAGGCTTCTGTCAAATGTTGTTGACTTCAAAGAAAGTTTCTTGTTCAAAGAAGTGGCTACGCTATGCTATGCTACATAGCATAGCGGGCAGCTACGCTGCTTCAATGTGCTTCATTTCTCACTTGCATTGTTAGCACACTAGTTTCTAGCATCTCTAGTATCGACAACATGGTCACAGTGTAGCAAGTTCATGACCAGTGTTGCACATCTATGCAATGTGGGCACGTCAGCATCTTGTGGGGTCTGTGACACATGGTACCTAAACTACATTTTTCTCTTGCTCCTGGCCCTATAAATACACCGATGAACAACACTCAAAGGGTTGTCATTTTGTTGGCATTTTTGGCATTAGCATTTTCTGGTTGGTTTTTTTTTGGCATTGACAAAAGATAATTGGCTTGCTAGCATCTGACATAATTGGCTTGTTGGCATTTTACATTGGTTGGATTTCCTGTTGGCTTACAACTTTGCATTCAAGAGCATAGTTGGCACATTCCAAGCAGCTTGGCTACTCTTGAACTCTCTGTGTCCGTTCAGTGTTGTATAATTTGTCATACATCCTTCAAAGAAAGCAAAGATTCGAACCTGCAACCTTGCGGCGGTGCATTTTCTTACCCGAGTTTATTTTGTTATCTCATCATTATTATCATTGTTTGGCATTATTTCCTTTACTCCTACATTTATTGATTATTGGTTTTACCTTGCATATTTTGCATTCAAAACAATATTCACGTAAGGTAAAGTTACACTGATTAAGTCCCTGTCTGATTGACCAGACTGTTCAAGACATCCTACTTCCATTTTATCTAGCACAGCCCTTACATGGATCTAGGGTTAAACTGTTCACCTGAAGACCTCTTAGTGTTTCTAGCCACTGACGTTTTTAGTCGTCACAAATAGTAATGCCCAAAAATGGTGTCCAACACCTAATCTACAAATGACAAAGGAAAATGATCCTTGAATGTTTCCATTTTCAACCACTTAAAATTGATGAAGATCCTCCATTTCCCACCTTTCTTTGGCATTATGACAAGTGGGCTAGCCCACTCACTATCCACAATGGGATAGATGAATCCTACCCTGAGGAATTTTTCAATCTTCTCTTTGATGATCTACTTTAGTTTAGGATTCAACCACTGCTGCAGTTGCCTCATTGGTTTTATAAAGAATTCTATGTAAATTTAATGTTGGCATATCCTTGGATCAATACTAGTTAGCTCACGATATGACCAAGCAAAGGATGTTTTCCATTTGTTGACCACCTTTAATAGCTTCTTTTTCTACATAAGAGCAAGGTTGGCATTCATAATGATTAGCTTGTTGTTTTCCAAAAAAGCATATTCCATTTTGGCTAGTAGATTTTTCAAGTTAATGGGCTTCTTCTTAAATCTCCCAAGGATTTCCAACTCTCCCTAATTGGTATCATCAGGTTCATCAGAGAGTTGATGATGGATTTGCTTCATTTTATTGATGCCTTCAATGTAGGCACTTTTTAGGATCTCAGTCTATTCCATGCATAGTGTTAAACTAATTTTACATTCAACTATAAGCCACTAGGTGCCCTTTTATTTTGTGGCTATTATGTATACCTTTGCACTTCTATGACATCTGCACACTGCCTGCATGGTATGATTGTTGTGCTTTAGACTGTCCATAATTTCTGCACATAGTGGCACTTGGTGTCATTATATGTGATGCGTGGAACATGCTTCCTCTCTATTTTTCCAAAGTCATTTTCCTTGAAAATATTAAAGGAGAGGTCTCTAATTCCCAGCCACATAATAATTGTACTTAGCCAAGCCCTTTCCATGATTATTGGGAATCTCCCCTTGTAGTTGTCGACTTAGATGATTAAGAAGTTTGCAAGATATGACCATCCATAGACAGTGGTTACAATGTCCTCCCTCAATCCCAAAGGGATATTCATGGATTAATTTGCTAACTCAAGACAAATGTTGCTCTTCATTAGAGGAGGTAGGTTCTAGGCTTTGGACATTTCATGAGAGATCAAATTAACACTAGAACATAAGTCTAGAAGAGCCTTGTAAGGCTCATTCTTAGAAATTTACAAGTAAATTAGAAAACTCCTAGGATCAAATCTTTTCCCAAGAAGGTAACAAGTCTTTATCCAATCTATGATTGTATGTGTGTCAACATGACAGTGTGTTCTTTGGGAAGCATTTGGTTTGAAGGGATATTAAAGGATGTTGCAATGGAGGAAGGAGAAGTAGGATTAACATCCACAACTGTTGGTTCAAAAGAAGGATCTTTTGTGAGGCTTAGTGTCTAAACCACTTGGCTGTCAGGTCAACTATAAGTTAAACCACTTTTGCTATAGTTGGGCTAGAATTTTTCCCTGCATGGATGGACAAAGTAATAATTGAGTTGAGGGTGGAGGTATAGGTATAGAAGGATGATGAAGATAATATGGGAATGGAGATTCCCCTTTGGAAGATTGTGCTCTATAATACTCAGGAGGATAGTAGCGGTGTTGGAAAGAGGCATGACTAGAAGAGTGACATAGAGAAATGGGCTACTAAACATAGTACCAATATGGATCTAGCTACTAGTAAGGGTACTATTGCCTTAGTAGTGGCATCCCACACAACTGTAGATTCTGCCACTATTGGTACTACTTGTGAGTTTGAGGTGGAGCTCCACTCCAATAGTATGCTTGTTGGTGATACTACTTGTAGTTTTCCTAAGGATAAGAGTACCTCCTAGGTGCTTGGCATTTTGTAAAATGAGGATTCAGAGCATACACCCTAGATTTCTACAAGTGTGACACAACTAGACAACATCCCTTAGGATACTTATATTAGAAAATGTCAAACCCATAATCATCATCTATTTTGGAATCCACAACCTTTTCAACGTCAATAGCTTTACCCTTATCCCTTTGATGGGCACATTTAGCTTCCTTCATTCTCCTTCGATCATGACCACTACCTTGCTCTTTGGACTTCTTTAATATTCTTAGAGTAGTTTAGAACTTTTTATTCAAAGAGTCCCACATTTTATCTACCTTGACTGATATTTTAGAAAAAGACTTTTGTATTTACAAGGTCTTATATTACACTACTTCATCAAGTGGTTCCTTCTCCTCATTGTCACAAAACCAAACCTTCCTTTGTGAATCAAATGGTCCCAATAGTACTCGTTTACACTTTCCCTTTTTCTCAAATCACCTTGTTCTTTGGAAACTTTCTCAATTAGCCTTTGGATCTAATGGAATATTAGCTCTAGAATCCTCCCTTAGGCATAGACCCCAAGATTTCTTTTTATTTTTTATTTAGAGCACATCTATGATATGGTGTAGTTACTCCCTTTGAAAAAAGTAGTGGCCTGGACATCTATGCAATAGAGAGTAACATCTACCCATGGCCACATCCAAGGATTCATGTGTTCCTTTCTTTCATCCTTGGATCTAATTTCTTAGGTTGAACACTCGAGAGTATGTTTGATACTTGTCATTAAAGAGTTCAAGCATCATTCTCCATCATCTAATTAATTTCGATTCTAAAGACTAGTGCCAGCTTTCAACCTTCTTGATGAGTGTCTTAGAGAATACCTTCAATTTCTGACATTCATTCTCAATGTTTTATAAGGCACATGCATCATGAAAAGCTTGGAGATGATTATGTGGATAAGAATTGTATCCTCCTTCAAACTTTGGGATATTGTTCATGTTTAATCATTTGATTGAGATATCTCTCACATGCCTTGTTGGAATCCTTACAACCTCTACAATGTTTAGCATATTTTTGGTTGTGAGCAAAGGCTCATCATAGTCATAGCCCTTGTGATGGCCATGATTCATATGATGCCATTTGCTATCCCTTCTTTCACTGTGGTTCACCTCCCTTGATTTCCCACACTTGTGGTCTCTAATATTTCAGTGGGGTCTACGTGTTGGCATATTTTGGCCATTTCATGGAACATGTTGCATGAGAGCAAGGAAAAAATTCCAAAGAGAAAATTAGATCTTACTAAAAAGGCTGATTTGAATACTAATTCACTGCCATAAGGAGGAAACACTAGCTATTGGTAATTGCCATAGGTAGTTATAATCAAGATGACAAGGATACAGCCTTTGTCATTATGGTTAAAGAACTAATGGCAATTGCCTCTAAAATTTCATTATTGAAGTCCACAGGAATTATTCTCTCATCTTCCGTAAGTATCTCTGAAATAGTCTCTCTTTTGTGCTCCGGAGGCATAAATGTATCATATTTTGATACATTCATTTGTAGCAGCAACAGTGGAATTTACTATACAACTCTATAGAATTTTGTTGGCAACAGTGTTAGTGGAGATT
Organism: Gnetum montanum; assembly: GCA_015680685.1. Taxonomy (NCBI): domain Eukaryota; kingdom Viridiplantae; phylum Streptophyta; class Gnetopsida; order Gnetales; family Gnetaceae; genus Gnetum; species Gnetum montanum. The sequence goes on from MNCI01004650.1 coordinate 100,378, forward strand.
ACTCTTACGCCATTGACCAAGATTATACATCTCATATTGAATATCGGTGGGTTGCTGGAGATCTTCGTAAAACCATACTTAAATGGGTAAATTCAATTTCTAAAGGGTACAAAGAGTCTATTTTAGTTGAAGATAAAGACCATTGCAATGAACATTGCTTGGCATTTTATGTCAATAACCCATTTGTTGTTCCAAAAATCGAGAAGCTGCGGAGGGATCTAAGGAATCATGGGCTCATATGTCATGTAATATACTGCAAAAAAGGTTCTCAACTTCATGTTATTTCTTTGTTAGCTTCACGTTCATAGGCTTTCAGGACATATATGGAGTGGACACGCCATGCCGGAGCTATTAAGGGAGGCAAGGCAGGGCTCATGGCTGACGCTACTCGGCAGCACTGTTCAAAACTGGAAGCTGCTCCCACTGAAGCTGTACAAGCATCCCTCCCATGGGGGCTTCTATGGATCACGCCGCAGATCCAAAATTTCATTCTTTCTCCGTTTGTCCGTGCGCAGCTCCCGTCTTACCTCGGCCACTCTCGCGACTCCCTCTATCGTCTCTACTGTCTCCTCCATTTTGTCTCCGCCCACTCAAACCCTAACAGCCAAAAATGATGCAGAATCGTGCAAGAAATGGTAGAATCGGCCTGGAAATCCAGCCTACGGTGCCGTGAGGGTTTTGACAAGAAATCTGTTGGGTGCCGATTTGTTTTTAGATAAACCCATAGCATGGATCATTCTTAACCGATGGTGATCCTCCTCTTGCGCCAGTGTCACACCTGTTCAGCCATTGTCGCTTCTCTGCCGTGGACCAGTCCCTAATCTGCGTAAAAATAAGAACAGAAAAACCCTCACTCACGCAGTTGTTGGAAACATAACAGGAAATTAGGGCAGTGCAGGATTCAACACCGGGTTTAGGAATTTCATAAAAAAAAACTTGGAGTGTGTCGCCTAGGATTTTGTATTTGGCATACATGTGGATGAGCTTGTTTCATAGAGATTTGTCTGGGAGAATTGCTGGATAGACCAAGGCTCTGTTTCTTGTGCAGCATTGCAACAGGCATAAATAAGTGGAATTTTCGATGTCCTGTGCGCTCTGCAATATAATGGCATCTTGCAGCCTTCCATTGTTGCAGAGATTTCTGATTTGTGTGTTTCTGTCCTCCAAAACCAGACTGCTGCATAGCCTCCGCATAACCCATCGAGAGGGGCCTGCCTCTTCTACATTAGCCTTCGCATGATTTTTCTATATCAATACTATCTACATGATTAAACTATAACTAAATTATATACTATCTACATAACGTGACACTCACTTGGTGTTGAAAATGTGAGAGTGCCACTCCATTTATGCATTCGGTTATTCACACTTACATATATATTTTTATATTAACCCATCCATGTATGCAACAATTACATGGTTGGTTACTATCT
>MNCI01004650.1:106481-116888 GCA_015680685.1 Gnetum montanum
AGCTTCACGTTCACAGGCTTTCAGGACATATATGGAGTGGACACGCCATGCCGGAGCTATTAAGGGAGGCAAGGCAGGGCTCATGGCTGACACTACTGGGCAGCGCTATTCAAAAATGGAAGCTGCTCCCACTGAAGCTGTACAAGCATCCCTCCCATGGGGGCTTCTATGGATCGTGCCGCGGATCCATAATTTCATTCTTTCTCCGTTTGCCCATGCGCAGCTCCCGTCTTACCTCATCCACTCTCGCGACTCCCTCTGTCGTCTCTACTGTCTCCTCCATTTTTTCTCCTCCCACTCAAATCCTAACAGCCAAAAATGATGCAGAATCATGCAAGAAATCGTAGAATCAGCCTGGAAATCCAGCCTACAGTGCCGTGAGGGTTTTGACAAGAAATCTGTTGGGTGCCGATTTTTTTTCAGATAAACCCATAGCATGGATCATTCTTAACCGACGGTGATCCTCCTCTTGCGCCGACGTCACACCTGTTCAGCCGTTGTCGCTTCTCTGCCACGGACCAGTCCCTAATCTGCGTAAATTTAAGAACAGAAAAATCCTCACTCACGCAGTTGTTGGAAACGTAACAGGAAATTAGGGCAGTGCAAGATTCAACACCGGGTTCAGGAATTTCATAAAAAAAAACTTGGAGTGCATCACCTGGGCTTCTGTATTTGGCATACATGTGGATGAGCTTGTTTCACAGAGATTTGTCTGGGAGAATTGCTGAATAGACTAGGGCTCTGTTTCTTGTGCAGCATTGTAGCAGGCATAAATAAGTGGAATTTTCGATGTGCTGTGCACTCTGCAATATAATGGCATCCTGCAGCCTTCCATTGTTGCAGAGATTTCTGATTTGTGTGTTTCTGTCCTCCAAAACCAGACCGCTGCATAGCCTCCACATAACCCATCGAGAGGGGCCTGCCTCTTCTACATTAGCCTTCGCATGATTTTTCTATATCAATNATTGAAGGCTACTAGTTAGCATTTGGGCTCTCACTTGGAGACAATTTGAGTCTTGGGGAGAAGAGCATTTTGTAAAGAAGAAAGTGTGAATGATTACTTGTAAGATGGCTTGCTAGAATAAAGATTTTAGCCTTTTTGTCATGGTCCTGTGAGGTATGCATTTCATTTTTTGTTTTTTTTTTAAATTGTTTAGCTAGTGGTTTAGATAGTATCATCCTTGGAAAGTAATTTTGGGATTTTTAGATTGCTCTTATTGTTCTTGTTGCCCGATAGAAATTTCTATTAAAATTTTTCTATAGAAGTGCTTGTGTTTAAAAGCCTTGAGAGCATTTTGGTAGTAAAGTTTGTTATTGTGCAACGTGTGGGAATTGCTATTGGGATTGTTGTAAGAGAGCCTCTGTTTGTAGTCACGCCGTTGAACAATTCAGTAGTCAAGAGGGTTCAGAAAATCTTTCGTATTTTGATGGGACCAGAATAGCTTCTTTTTATCTTTAAAGTGAATTCCCTTTGTATTTCAATCAAAAATTCTCAAGTCTTTTAAAGGTTCTTTTTGAATGCAATCGTTGACATCTATTATCTAGTCAAAATGGAGTCTCGTACGTGGTAGTTTACGCAGCAATTTTTGGTAGCATAATAGGATTGTCTTGAAGATATTGCTTGTTTGAGCCTTGGAAGTTTGAACAATTCGTAGATATTGAATTTGGGATAGCTTTATTGCGAAGTGTTTACTCGTGTCATTTTACCTTGTTTAAATATTTGAGGTCTACACAAATCTGCTTTCTTTTCTTTTCTGCTTATTTCCATCGAATCTTGCTCTATTTCTAGTTTTCTTGTGGAACTATCTCTTTCTCTGGGGAAAATTAGGAGTAGATTGCGGAGTTGTGCTCAAATGTTTTTGCAAAATTTTATTTGTTACAAGTAGGTATTATAAGGACCCCATAGACTAGGCAGTTGAACAAAATAGGAAATTTTCAAGAACTCACAGTACTTGGCAAAGTTGGCTGAATCTCTTTAAAGTAAGTCATTTGTAGTTTACATACAACACAATCGTTACATTTCTCACAACCGCACGCCGCAATAGCACACACACATACTCACATTAACTACTAAGTTTATTTGGAGGTATCTGGGCCTTGGTGTTGCCAGAGACCAGTAGGCACCTAAATCCTGTTCGAGGACACTCGTTGGTGGTCGCGTCCCAAACGGTCGCCAACACTACGATTGTCTCTATCACATTGATCACCTTCATAATAGTCTCTCCCTCTATAACTTTAGTTGGAGCTATAGGAGGAAGATGATGAGGATGATGAAGGTAAATAGGAAGGAGTACTAGCACCAAAATGGTGCCCACTACTTCCTCTTATTTGGTCCCATCCATGATCACCATGTTGTTTCTTTATTGTGTTGATTATCATTGTTCTTACCTTAAATCCCTCCTTTGGAGCCCCCATGGTCATGGAACTTATTCTTTCTCAAAATAGGTTTATTTATAGTTGACTATAAATTCTAGTTAAGGCTCCCTTTATTGAAGAGAAGGGAAGGATAATTAGTGTTTTGAGAATCCCCTAACAAGGGATCCTCTCCTTTCTTTTGGCCTAATAGGAGCAAGGGGTTTGTGAATGAATTTCCTTTTGATGCCTTGTAGCATGTTTCCATCTATCGATGTTTCCTTCATTATGCATCTAAGGGATGATAATCCTAGTAGTTGTGATCTTACACAATGTACTCAAATTAAGCCTTTGGATGCCCAATCTCATGAGATTGTGGAGCAACATCATAGGAACTGATCGATTAGGAGGTAACATGATGTTTCTATTAATGTCCCTCCACCACAATCATTCATTTTGGTGCAAGATGAAGGTGAAATCTGGAACATAATCATCTAGATAAGTATAGATCACTTTGCATTATTAGGGTACAAGTGGTTTCAGGCCTTCTTATCTTTAATTAGAAGTATTCTCAAACAATAATGAAGACTCTATCTTATGAAAATAAGCTATGTTAGTTCTTATGAAAACAATGTGCTTTTATTATTATTATTATTTGCTTAATTATTTTAACTTTAAGGTTTGTTACAACATTGTTATATAATTTAACTAACTTCTAGGAAGCACATGTAGCTAGCTAAAGTTTGCAACAATGGTGCCAATGATGAGTAGCAAGTAGTTCCTATGCCCAACCATATGAATCACTAGTGTTCACTAAGAAATTCAATTAAATTCTATAGACTTTAGCTCTATAAGTACACTTGATCTAGGTATTGAATTTCAAGGATGCAATTGTTGTCTTCCTAGTTCTACTTGTGAGGTGGTTAAGTGTAACTAAGGCACATGATTTGTATTAATTTTATATTTTTCATTTAATTCACCTAAGTGTAGAAAATAAAGTAATTAAATTCTAATTAATCTAGTAACTAATTAATTCCTAACTAATCCTAACATAAGTATCTATTTCCATCCACCATACACATCCAAAACACATTGCAATGCTACTTGGTTACCAATTGTAGATGGTGCTAGGATTACCAAGTGTTAACATATGCTCAAGATGGTTGTACTTATACACATTAATTAATTGCTATTAAATAATTAATTAAGTTCATGAATAATAAATGCATTGAGGAGATCTTAAGATAAGTCCAAGTGCTACAAGGTTTATGAAGAAAGCTCTTCTTTATTACTAGTCACATTGAAGTGTCTAGCTACATCAATGCTTGAATAAAGATTCATATACTTCTCAACTCCTACTACTAGTGCTTAAAAAATATTCTAACTCTTAAATAAATAGATTGCAAGAGTTTGGATAAGTTATGAATGAACAAATATCATAAATGCAGTAAGTGCATGCATTTATAGAGGCAAGACTGGATACTATGTCAATGCATGAAACCATGTGTTGACAAGATCACGTCAACGAGATTGCATTGATGCATTAACGTTGATAAGACTTCACATCAATGTGGGCCAATCAACTACAATGCATCAACATGATAGAACATGGCTCTAAAAAATATGACGATTGGCAAAAAAATAAGACAATAGAAAACAAGTGATAGAAGAGGCAATAGAAGAAATCATGTAAATAAGGCAATGAATAAAAAGTAATATGCATATATGCTATGCATAATATGCATATATATCATATATGAATTATGCACGTAACCATGTTTTTCCCATTTTTCCTATTCTATTTTCATTATTAAAGTTTTTTATTTTTTAATTATTTTTTCAACATAAATTATTTTCATAAGTGTATTTCTTGTTTTTCTCTTTTCTCTAATACTCACACACACAAATAGTCATAATCTACATACTAGGTCTCCAAATCAAATTTTATTTGAACCTACAAGATCCTTATCAAGTGCTCTACCTACTCATATGCTGAAATCTTGTCTAGGCATTACTTATCATGGTCACCTAATTTAAATTGCAAACTTTTTATGGTATTTTAGCAAACTAGAATATGTGATATCTCAAAAATTATAACTCTTATTCTAGTGAACCAAGAGTCAAAACCAATGTTTTCAAATGTCTAAAATAAATTGGTTGGATTAGATTTTTGGTAAGATATAATTCTAAGGTGCTTCCTTAACAAAGCTAATTTATACAATATTTTATCATAATTAAAGATGAACTCCAAATCCTAATTTAATGATAGAAGGTAATAAGGGATATGATTTGGATAGGATGAGGGTTCAAAATTGCTCCATGAACAGAGTATTATATATTCACATATGCACAATAAAATGAAAAGATTCATAATTAAATGTGCACAAAGAATAAAATATGCATAGCTAAATACTTGTAAAAGCATCATAACTAATAAAAAGAAAAACTTCTTCAAGTAATTGAATTTCAATACTTAATCATAAAATATTTAGAAGATCTATGACTAGGCTCCAATAGTACTAAAATATAGGATACAAAACTTTAACAAATACCTTATCAAGTAGATTACATTCACTTATGTAGGAAACTAATAACATCGTCATTAATAATAATAGTAATAACAATTATCTAATCTATTGAAATGCATTTTATAGCATTACAAATTTAATCATATGTATTACATAATTAAATTTATGTAAATTTCTAGGTTGTGATAGCCACAAAATAATTGAAGACTATCCTAGAGCCAATAGTACTATCCAAGTACAACTCCTTAACTCCAAGACTACTATCAATAACAATGGCAAAATCCATAGTCTTGGGGGATGCCATTACCAAACTAGGAATATTCCTATTACCATTCAAACCTTTATGGATACTATGTTCAACAACCTATTTCTTCTAATGGTTCTACTATCCATGCCTCAAGTTACTACTACTACTACCCTTCTAAATACCATCAACCCACAACATCTCCTATAGGATCACCATTCCATGCCTCTCATCATTCATCACATCCTCAATACTTTCATATTCCCATCCAACATATGCCACAACAAATAATGTAGGAAGAATTGGCATCAAAACCTTAAAAAAATTAGCATCAAAATCTCAATAAAAGAATGCCACTTGTGCTATGAACATAAAAAAGAATGATAGTGCATGTAGCCTTAAGCATAAGCCTAAAAAATGTCCTTTATTTAGAATGGTTTCCACATATGTAAATACAACTAGTAGACCTACTAGCTTATCAGAACTATTACAAGAACAACATGGTGTAAGCTCCTTCCTCACAAAAACAATGTCTTTTAATCCTACACAAAATCCAACAACCCTCCCCACTCTAAAACAAAATAGAAAAGCTAAACATGGTATTGTGGAGTGATGAGTTACCAAATAAGCAACTCGATATTGGAGCCCTAATATCGAATCCCCAATATTAGATACATGATATCGGATCAACCAAGCAACATCGGACACATCATGTCGGAGCCTATCTTGTTGTCTATAAATAAGAGACAAGGGTGCTTGGTTTTGGGTAGCATTTTTTCAATCCTTTAGCTAAACTCTTGTAGTTTTTCTCTTCGAGAGTTAGAATTATTTTTGAGCACCTACCGTAGCAGTCATAGAGTGAACAGATCTTTATTTGAGCATTGTGTACCTAAGCACACTTTGTGTTCAAAAATAAAGATAAACTTTGTGATAAACCTTGCAACATTGAAAATAGCTTAACTATTGCATTTAATGTTATTTACTATTATTTGATGCTATCATTAGTTAATCAATGTTATTTCTATAGAATTATTAATCATCAATGAATTAGCACACTCAGCATGACCACTTCGAGCATACGTGGAACACTTGGTAACCCAATAACGACTAGAATTTGGTATTATATGTGCATTCAAATGAGCATTTGCATTATTGCTGCGTGAGCATTACGTAACTCTGAGAGGTGGTATCAAAGCCTTGTTGCAGTTCTTCATTCTCCAAAGCCAAGGGTGGACATGAGGCTTTCTCGTAAGATCATTTTGAAGTGCTGTAAGACACGCAGTAACGGTTGATAGACAGACAATTAAGTCATGCAAGCTAGAAGCAGAGCACAGAGTAGGCACGTCTAATGGTGAGTTCTTCCAGAAGACCAACTCTAGGTTCCAATTCTACTTTCTCATATATTCAGCATTTATCTCAATATTAATCCTCATCAAATGCCATCACCACCTTGCCAAAATGATTTCTATCCAAAATCTTCATTGCACATGTTTGTATCTTTCTAGTCTATGCATTTTAGTGAATGTGATCTAAGTATTGCTAGTTCTAGTCTCCGTCTAGTTGCCCTTACTTTTTTTAACTCCAAGGGAGGTAGAGAAATGGAAAAAAGAAGGTTATCAATACATTCATCTCACTGAAATAGCTATACACCTTTATCCTCACTTCAACTATAGACTTCAAAAACCCTACTGGATAGCATTAATAGACAGACATTTTAAATCTTTCCAAGAAGTTATTATAATGCAAGCTAAAGGTCGATTAGTTTCAGATGCTTTGAGTATAACTATCCCAAATTTTACTCTTTCTCTTTCTGATCCACACTTATTTAATAGTTTAATGCTTATTACATATATTCTTGTTAATATTATAGATCATAGTGTGTATTGCATGATAGATACTAAATTAAGTTTAAAATTATTTAGCTTTGTTAGTATACAAACCCTTTTGCCAGTCGGGCAACAAGCTCTCTCTATTGGGACAAAAAATTTAGAATATGGGATGCATATTAATACAGAGGATCTCCCTATCCATAGGCTCTTCCCATATTTAGAAGATCCATTAGAAGAATATTATGAGCACAAAAAGCAAAGAAATCTTTGTTTAGGTCACCATCAAAATCCTGAAGGTATTATGTAGAACTACAACCACCAAAACTCCTGCCTTATGATCCATTGGCTCCAAAACCTACCAAACTAATAACTTTATTTAACAATAAGAAACCTTCCTATGCAGAAGAAGAAGAGAAAATACAGAGAATGGCGAAAATATTTAAATAATTAGGAATAAGAATGGATCCACAAAAAATAATTAAGAAGAAAGGGAAAAACTGGTAGTTGATGCCAAGGGAAAAACACATATAGAAGATGCATCGACATCTAGTTCTGATGATGACGTATCATGCTCTAGTAAACCATCACACTAGATCTATACTCATACGAATTTTCATAATGTTGATCAAGATATTAGATGTGTAGAATGTGATGAATTATTAAGGATTAACATGAATACGGAAGAACCAAAAGAAATAGCTCATATGATGCAATATAAGACTTCCACAGAACAACCTTCTGACATCATTAAGCTTCATAATTAGACAAACCACAAAATAGCTTATGTTAGTGATCAAAACTTAATGACATATGCAGAGGTTAGGGAAGTACAAAAGGATGTAAAGGAATTACATCAAATATGGGTACCTAAGAAAAAAGTGGAAAAATCTAAAGAAAAGAAAAAACCACAAACAGAAACTCTAGATCTAGAAGGTATTTACATAGATTCACCACTGGTCACTCCTCCTAAAGGAAAAAAGAAATCCAAATAGTGGGTTCAAAGAAGAAGACCAGTACATACGATTCCAAAGTCAGAAAAAGGAAAAGTAGAAGAAGAAATTAATGCAAATGAGGAAGATAATGAAACACTCTACATAGGTAGTGAAGGATCTTTAGATGATGAGGAGAAAAAACTGTTAACAAAATAGGGTTTAATCTTTCAGGATCCAAAAGATTTAACAGCTATGTAGGTGAGACAAACTTCAGAAAAACCACCACCATACTTTAGTATGGATAAAAAATCTATTAGGGAAAGACAAAAATAAATTGATAAAATTAGTGGATTTATCTCTAGATAGATTGTCTTAGAAAAAAAAAACATATGAACTTGTCATACTCAATGATACATTAAATTTTGAAGGTATGTTAAAATGATGGTGCAATTTCATAGAAGCACCTATACGTAAAAAGTTATTAAATAATCCTCATGTTATTTTCTTAAATGAAATCACTAAAGAATTCTTAGGTAACAAAGATGATAGAGATAGTGCTTATAGAATGCTATTTTATAGTTCAAGATTACACAAAATCCAAGACATATCTCCATTCCTTGACATTATGGAAGAATGGTACTATTATGGGAAACTCATACATGACATAGGTGTAAAAGAACATTTTCTAGGATGTTGATGAGTGGCGAGGTACCCCTACACTCAACCATACGAAAAGAGCATAGCACGTGTGATCTAGTCGAACTCAGCAAACTAAATGCCTAAACGCACCATGGAACACTTGGGGTTAATCATTCATTGTCTTCCCAAACTTACTTGTTGTTGTCATCGTGTATGGTTAAGTAAGTCCAAGGTATATGATATTTTTGGTCTTTTCAGGTTTATCTCCTATGCTAAAGGGTGAAGGGTTGAGAGAACTAACTACTATAACTAATGTACTAAGTCTAAATTAACTAGCGTCAGCATCCATTCCCACTTACCGTACACACCCTGAACTGTGCAACTGTGGCTACCAAATGCTAATCGTTACTGGGTTTACCACACGTAACGCACGTGCTCGAAGTGGTTGTCCTGAGGCACCTAACTAGCCTAAGTGTGACAAGCAACCAATTTCTTGACTAGCCGTACATATCCATAGATGCTCGTAATTAAGTCGTACTCATCCCATATTCTAGGAGATAAGGGTGAGAGAATCTAATCATGATGAGTAGCCGATTCCTTGGTTAGCCGTACACATTCATCAATGCTTGTAACCAAGTCGTACTCATGCCGCACTGCTAGGAAAGCAATAAATAACATTAAATAAACCTATCCATGTCCTGCAAGGTTTATCCACAAAGTTCATCTTTATTGCCGTACACAACTTGCGTTCAGGTACAAAGCTACTCGAATAAAGAACTGTTCACTTGGGGGACTCCTACTGCGGGCACATGGAAAATATTCTATCTCTGAGGTGATCAATCTACCAGAGCTTCGCTACTTCTAACCTCTATATGAAAATGAGGGGAGTTCTGCCTCTTATTTATAGATTTGACGATGGACCACATTATCGCATACGCGATATCACAGGGGATGCGATATCGCTGCTTGTGCATATCATATCTCATCATACCCCCATGACTGAATGAAAACTCGTCCTTGAGTTCCTTACAATAATATCGTGAAAGTATGGAATTATTGAGGGGAATGAAACTAATGGGATGACATGTGAACAAATCATTATTACAAGACTTGACAAAACTAGTGTTCATGACAATAAGGGTGAACACCTTATTACAATGACATGAGGCCTTTGTTGGCAGCTTGAGAGAAAGAAAGAGATAGAAAGAAGTGTTGCTGCTGCCAACACCAAGATTGCGCTTTTCATTGTCCATCCATAAGCGCACCATCAATCTTGCTCCTTGCATAGCTGCTTCAGCGCTGCTCCATTCTAAGTGTTTTGCTCTAGCTCCAAATCCAATCCATTGTTTATTTAATCGCCATCTGCACACATAACACAACGATACATTAGCAAGGGTAATTGAATCATTAAGTAATTAATACCTTGCTTTGGTGTAAGTCCATTGGCTAGGTTGTGGTATGGCTGATATGGACCTGGAAAGATGTTACTCATGACTACTGAAGGTATAGGAATTAGGAAGCAAATCAAAAAAAATTTCAGGGCTAGGAGAAAATCAAAAAAGTGGGCCCCGTACCCCCATGACTAATCGTGAACCTCCGATAGCGTTAGAATGAAGAAGGGAAAGGAGTAAGAAAGATAGATATAAAGGAAAAACTGAAAACATTAGTGAAATGGATGTCAAGATGGTAATGAACAAAATAATAATTAATTGTAAAATGTTAAGGAAAAGAAGTTAACTAATGCTCCAAATAGGAATGTCAGTGGATCCTCCCCAAAGCAGGCTCATGCCGTTAATGCCCTGACAGACCCACATTCAAAGAGTCCGTAGGCTCTGGGAATGTCTTTTGGAATAAGGGTTAAAGTCTTAACCGCACGAATTTAC
>MNCI01004650.1:117440-130513 GCA_015680685.1 Gnetum montanum
CATTGTGACTTAAAGGTAAAAACCAAACATTAGCAATCAATATGAAAATAGTTCATACCATCAGTCCGAACACTTATTATGGGATGAACTTACAAGGTGGATACACACACACACTCACACAAAAAATGGAAAAATTATAATGATGTTGTAAAGCAAAAACTAAAAAAGTTAAAGAAAGTTGTAAAACAAAAATTAGAAAAGTTAAAGAAATTTGTAAAACAAAAATGCGTAAGACAAAAATGTTGTAAAACAAAAATGTGTGAAACAAAAACTTAAAAGAACTGAGGGCCCCATATGATCAGCATAGGTGGCCATCTCCCCCATGACTGAGTTGTAAGGGAGAGATCTGAAATAGTGAGTGAGGTTGCCTGCTGGTGGAGGCGTAATTTGCACTAGTTGTTGCAGCTTCACAAAAAGGTTTTGTTTGTTGTACATTAACCAATAACCTTTTATCTGAGTTGTCAGGCTTATATATCATCATGGCTCCAGAGGGAAAGGTAGTATGAATAATATAAGGTCCTTCCCACAAGGTTCGAAACTTTGTACATTGGGGTACATGCGTGGGGTTCCAGTAAAGGACCATATCTCCTTGTTGGTAATTAAACCTCCAAATTCTTAAGTCATGACGTTGTTTACTATGTGCCTTGTGCAACTCATTTAATGATAGTGCAACTAATCTATTCTCTTCTAACATATTCAAAGTTGCTAGTTGTTGTTTTTGTGCTAGGTCGAGATCCAGGTGAAGTTCGCAAGCCATGGACAGTGTAGGGAGTTTTGGAAGTTTCCTGTACACTAGTTCATAGGGAGAATATCCTGTAGGGAGCTTCCAAGTGGAACGATACGCCCAAAGGGTGTCGTTCAGTTTCGTGCTCCATTCTCACCTAAATTTGCTAATTTTTCATGTTAATATTCTAGTAATCTCCCTATTAGTAACCTCAGCTTGACGATTAGCTTGGGGGTGGTAAGGTGTGGTTAGTTTATGGTCAACCCCTAAGCATTGCATCAACTTTCTAAAGGTTGCACCCGTAAAATGTGTTCCATTATCGAAAATAAGTGCACATGGCACACCAAACCTATTAACGGTTTTTTGTTGTACAAATCGTGCAGCTGTAGATGATGTGCAATTTGTTATAGCAGCTGCTTCAGCCCATTTGGTTAAGTAATCAACAACAACTATTATATATGCTTTTCCATTGGACATTGGTGTAATCGGTCCCATAAAATCTATCCCCCAGATGTCAAAGGGTTCTAAAGGCTAAATCCATTGTTGCGGACCCTCCATCCTAGCAATCATTCCCCCATCACGTTGGCAGTGCTCACAGGATTGGAAGAAATGATCGGCATCTTAAAATAGTGTTGGCCAATAATATCCTACAAGAAGGACTTTAGTAGTCATTCGTCTCCCAGCATAATGACCCCCACAGGGGCCCTCATGAGCATCCTAGAGAACTTTTAATTGATCTTGATTGGGTACACACCATTGAACCAAGCCATCAGGGTAGACTTTATAAAGTTGTCCCCCGATTTCCATGAAGTATTTGATTTTGTGAAGAAAATATTGTTTCTTCCTAAAGTCTAGTCTCTGTGGTATTTGTTGTGAAGTGAGATAAGTGAGAATGCTACTATAGTAGTTTACTTCTATGGGTTGATTATTTATTACACAAGAAAAGAGGGTTTCATTAGGAAAATGGTCAGATACTATATATTCATCCTCTTTGTTGTCCCAACGCAACCGAGATAGGTGATCGGCGACTACGTTCTTGGTGCCTTTGCGGTCTACAATAGTTAAATCAAACTCCTAAAGAATCACCAGCCAACGTATGATACGTGGGCTAACCATTGGCTTATTCATAAGGAACCTAATTGCACTATGATCTGTATGGATATAGACATTGTAACCCAATACATAGTGCCTAAATTTATCCAATGCAAACACAACAATCATTAATTCCTTTTCTGTAGTCGTGTAGTTAAGTTGTGCATCGGTGATACTCTTACTAGCACAGTGGATGTAATAAGGTCATTTTTATTCATCTAGTTGTGTCAGTATAGCTCCTAAGGCATAATTGGACGCATTGGTCATGATATGGAATAGTCTGGACCACTCAGGCACTTGTAGAATGGGAGTTTCCACAAGCCTCTGTTTGAGAGCTTGGAATGCTTGTTCACATTCCCTAGTCCATTCGAATGGTGCATCATTTTTTGTTAATTCTACCAACAGTTTGGCAACTTTGGAAAAGTTTGCAATAAACCTCCTATAGTAGCCAGTGTGTCTAAGGAATGACCTAACGTCTTTAACAGTTTCTGGTTGTCGGGTGATTCCTTGGATGACTTTAGTTTTTTCTGGATCTACCACAATTCCTAATTCCGAAATTTTGTGCCCCAACACGATGCCCTCTTAAACCATCAAATGGCTCTTCTGCCAGTTGAGCTTGAGGTTGGTTTCAACACATCGTTTCAATACTTTCTCTAACTAATTGAGGGCTTGGTCAAAGCTCGTCCCATAGGTGGAGAAGTCGTCCATGAAGACTTCTACTCCATTACCTATTTTCTGTTAAAAAATGCTTAGAACTAAACGTTGGAATGTGGCAGGTGCATTGCACAAGCCAAAATGCATTTGTTTATATGTGAACATTCCCCAAGGACTGGTGAACATTGTTTTGGCTTGGTCTTCTGGTGCAATTCGTATTTGGTTGTACCCACTATATCCTTCCAGAAAGCTATAATAGCGATGCCCTGCTATAGTGTCTAAGACTTGGTCCACAAATGGCAGTGGGAAATGGTCTTTGAATGTTGCCATATTTAATAGCCTAAAATCTATACATACCCTCCATTTACCTCCTTTTTCTGGTATGATGACAAGAGGACTAACCCATTCGCTGTCAGCAATAGGGTAAATGAACCCTGCTTTGAGAAGTTTCTCTAGTTCCTCTTTTACTATTTGTTTTAGTTTTAGGTTCAATCGCCTCTAGGGTTGCTTGCAAGGTTTCATAGAGGGGTCTATATAAATCCTATACTGGCATATCCAAGGATCTATTCCAGTTAATTCAGGGTACGACCAAGCAAAGGCGGTTGACCACTTTTTTATCACCCTTAGCAAACTTTCTTTTTGCATGGGTACGAGCTTTGCGTTGATGATCACCGATTTTTCATTTTTAAGGGTCACGTATTCCAGACCGGTGGGTAACGATTTTAACTCTAGGGGCTCTTGTTTAAACTCCTCAGGAATCTCCAACTTCACCCAATTAATATCTTCGGAGTTAAAGGCTGGAAGTTGGCAACGGACTTGCTCTAATATGTCTGCACTTTTAAAGTAAGCACTAGTTATTCCCTCAGCTAGTTCCATGCAGGTAGTTGGGTTGTTATCTTTATCAGCCATCAGCCACTGGGTGCTTTCTTGTTGTGTGGCTGTTGCATATAGGCACTTTTGTATATCAATTTCCCATGCACATCGATCACATGCAGGCAATGTTAAACTTTGCATTACCCATGATTTCTTCATGCCAGGACACCCTGTGTCACTATATGCGATGCATGGAACTCTTTTCCTCTCAATTTTCCCAAACGTATTTGCCTTGGATATTTCTAGGGAAAGGTTGTGAATTCCTAAGCATGCGTCGATTGTATTTAGCCACTCCCTTCCCATTATAATTGGGAAATCCCCTTTGTCATTGTTTATTTGGATCACTAGGAAATCAGCTGGATATGACCATCCACCGACAGTGGTAACAATGTCCTCAACCTGTCTCAAAGGAACAGTGATGGATTGGTCAGCCAGCTCTAGGCAAATGTTGCTCTTCTTAAGTGGAGGTAGGTTCTAGGTTTTATACAGTTTTTGTGAGATTAAGTTGACCCCGGAACCTGATTCAAGAAGAGCCTTATGGGGTTCATTCCTAACAACTTGGAGGTAAACTAAGGGGACTCCAGGATCCAATAATTTCTCTGGAAGGTGGCCGACCTTGATCTAGTCAGTTACTGTATGTGTTAACATAACTGTATGCATTGGATGTGATTTCGCTGCTAGAGGATTTCCCGAAATTGTGTTGGGCACGGGGGGTGTTAGGATGCTTAACCGCTTGTGAAGGCGAAGGCTTGGTTGGATTGTTGGTCCTAAGGAAGGGTCTTCTTAGTGAACGATTATTACAAGCAATCGATATTGGAGGATTGGGAGCCTTCGCAGGATTAGGTTGTCGTGGTTGAGTGGGATTTACTCTAGGCTTTGTTGGAGCGGTTGGTGGTGTGGCCACAGGCGCAAGAGATGCGGATGGATTTGGAGGATATCATGGGTATGGGACATTTCTCGAAGTAGAAGGAGTCCTAAAATATTTCTGAACTTGGTAGTAACATGGAGGTTTTATGTGACCCGTAGAGTCACCTGGGGAAATTGGCTACTACGCATAATATCCATAAGGGTTAGGCTGTCGGTAAGGGTACTGTTGTTTTGGCCATGGCATCCCCCATGACTGTGGGTATTTCCATTGCTGATGCTGTCCAATGGGTTGAGGTGGAGTTCCACTTGGATAATACATTAGTGGTTGGTGGAACTACCTTGGGTTACCTTGTGGATAAGACAACCTTCAGGGTGTTTTCCATTGATTAAGTCTTAGATTTACTGCATACACCCCAGACTCCTGTAGATGTGAGATAATGGGGCAACATCCCTTAGGATGTTCATAGTAGTAGACCTCACATCCACCATCATCGTCTGTGCCAGAATCTGCAGCCACATCGGAGTTAGTGATTTTTCCCTTACCCTTGTTATGTGCAGGGCTTAAATCTCTCCTCTTGTTCTTTCCTTTGTTACTACTTTGCTCTACCTTAGACTCTTCTACAATTTTCAAGACTGTTTCTATTCTTGAGTCCAAGGAATCCCACATCTGGTCTATCTTAAATTTTGGATCGGCAAGGTTTTCCGATTCACCAACTCTTTGATTGGTGACTTATACTCTTCATCACAAAATTTCACTCCCTTCTTTCGAAGCAAGGGATCGTGGTTGTACTCCTCTGCACTTTCCCTCTTACGTAGCTCATCCTCTTCTTGCGCTACTTGTTTCAACAAACTTTCAACTTCATGGGCTCTAAGTTGGAAAAGTCTCCCTTGGGCGTAAGTCCCAAGAGTTCTTATCGTTTCATTCCTTAGCCCATCCACGATGTGGAGAAGTTGATCCCACTTAGCGTACCCATGGCCTGAGCAATGATGTAGCAATGTATAGTAGCAGGCCATGGTAGCATCTAAGGGTTCATAAGCACCTTTTTTCCAGCCTTGGATCTGCTTACGCAAATTGGACACTCTAGAGTACGATTGATATTTTTTGTTGAACAGTTCAAGCATCGTACTCCACCTCCTGATGGTTTCTGGTTCTAAGGACCAGTACTAGCTCTCTGCTTCTTTGGTGAGTGTCATTGGGAACAACTTAAGCTTATACCACTCACTGTCTATATTCTGCAAGTCACAAGCATCGTGGAATGCCTGCAAATGATTTTGTGGATCAACATTGTATCCCCTTTCAAATCGTGGGATGTTGTTCATGTCTAATCATTTGATCCGACTATCCTTCAAATGCCTTGTGGGAATCCTAACTGCCTCTGTGATATCAAGCATACTTCGGATTACAAGTAGGGGTTTGTCCTGATTATCTCTGTCATGATGTCTATGATGTCTTTATGGTGGTTCCCTACTCTCCCTACGTCCTTACCCTTCTCCTCTCTCTCGACTTTCTCGTCAAGGTCTTTCATCCTTTTTACTTTTATCCTCCCCTTTATGTTCATGGTGGCTGCACCCAGATGTGGAAGGAGAGGGTGAGTGATGTGAAGAAGGGGAAGAAGAAGGGGAACCATTACCATGATGATGTTTCTTGCCTTCTATTCGGCTGCTACAGCCCCAATCGTTGTGACAATCAAAGTGCCCGTCCTTAGCATGAGTGGTTGTTCCCTCTATGAACAGTTGGTGTTCACGGGTAGTAGAACCAGGGATATGGATCGTTGATCTTATGTTCTGATACCCTTCCTCCTCACCATCGTTAGGAGGGGGAACATCCTTTGCTAAAGAACCCATGACAAGGGGTTTCTCATCTCCTATTTCGCTAAGGACGTGCGGGGCTTTGCCCTTCAGAAAAGTATGTTGACTCTCCTACCTTAAGTCTCGAATACATTGGGCATCTTTGGGATAATAATCCCTCATGTCAAAATCATCCACAACGTATTTAGTGTAATGTTCTTGCATGCCAATCTGTACCAAGGCATGGAAAAGCATGTTAGGGACTAATCAATCTGGGGATAACACAATGTTACCTTGCAAATCTCTCCACCGAAGTTGTTCGTCTTGATGGAGAACAAAAGTAAAATCTGGAATATACTCATCGGGATGAGTATATGTCATCTTATATTGTTGAGGTACTAGCTGATCTTGGTTATGTCTTTTATGTTGCCGACTGTCTCTAGTATGATCCTTAGGTGGTGAGTTGCTCTTATGAGAAGAAAGCATTTTGATTGGTGTGCTATATGACCATTATAAAACTTTTTTTTTGATTAACCTGAAGGTTCGTTAAGGCTCACAACGATGTGAGTGATATCCCTTATGTTCTATTAGGCGCACAAACACTTAGTCCCTAGCAACGACACCAATGATGAGTGGCGAGGTACCCCTACACTCAACCATACAAAACGAGTGTAGCACGTGCAATCCGATCGAACTCTACAAACTAAATGCCTAAACACCCCATGGAACACTTGGGGTTAATCATTCCTTGTCTTCTCAGACTTACTTTTTGTTGTCACGGTGTATGGTTAAGTAAGTCTGAGGTATATGATTTTTTTGGTCTTTTCAAGTTTATCTCCTATGCTAAAGGATGAAGGGTTGAGAGAACTAACTACTCTAACTAATTTCCTAAGTCTAAATTAACTAGCGTCATCATCCGTTCCCACTTACCGTACACACCCTGAATTGTGCAATTGTGGCTACCAAACGCTAATCGTTACTGGGATTATCACATGTAACGCATGTGCTCGAAGTGGTCATACTGAGGCACCTAACTAGCCTAAGTGTGACGAGTAGCTGATTCCGTGACTAGCCGTACACATCCGTAGATGCTCGTAATCAAGTTGTACTCATCCCATGTTCTAGGAGATAAGGGTGGGAGAATCTAATCGCGATGAGTAGCCGATTCCTTGGTTAGCCGTACACATTCGTCAATGCTCCTAACCAAGTTGTACTCATGCCGTGCTGCTAGGAAAGCAATAAATAAATTAAATAAACCTATCCATGTACTGCAACGTTTATCCACAAAGTTCATCTTTATTTCCGTACACAACTTGCGTTCAAGTACAAAGCTGCTCGAATAAAGAATCGTTCACTTGGGGAACTCCTACTATGGGCACATGAAAAATATTCTATCTCTGGGGTGATCAATCCACTAGAGCTTCACTACTTCTAACCTCTATATGAAAATGACGGGAGTGCCGCCTCTTATTTATAGATTTGATGATGAACCGCGATATCGCGTACGCGATATCGCAGGGAACAACGTGATATCGCAAGGGATGCGATATCGCAGTGACCGCGATATCGTGGCTAGTGCATATCGCATCTCATTAGATGTCTTCCAACACCATTTGCTAGCTACTATAGAGGTCAGCTTCAAAATGAGAAAAAATATCTCGAAGAGATGAGTTTTAGCACCATTCATTAGTTCCTAGAAAAGGTTACGAAGGATCTATGTGTCCAACAAAAAACACAGAAGTTAGTAGGTTTGCTTACTAAACAAATAGGTAAAGACTTATGTTTACAAATGTGTCCTGAGGATAACTTTTTGCAATTAATTAAAAATAGAAAACATAAAAATGAGCCATGTGAGTGTAGACTAATACAACGTTATTCATGTAAGTATTCCAAACCCAAGAAAGTCTAGAAAAATAAATCTCAATCATAAATAAAATGCAAAAATTGGCCGCAAAAGCCATTTAAAGGGATGTTCAAATGGAAAAAAGGGCCATACAAATCTAAAGAAGTTAGATGTTTTATCTACTCAGGGAAACACTATTCTAGTCAATGTTCAAAGAAAAATGATCATCTGCATAAGATCAATTTTATTGAAACAATGAAAATTACAGAGGATGATTTCTTCTTAACATATGACTTTGACTTATCTTTTTCAAATAGGGATATTTATCTTGAGTCATCAGATCAATAATCTAGCGAAGTAGAATTTGAAGAAATTCCATCTTACCATAATGAACCAGGAGTAGTTGATTATGATACTAATTCTTCAAGTTACATGTACCATGTTTATATGAATGAAGGATCGGAAAGTGATGACCTCTATGAATGAGATCCAACTTATTCCCTGTTAAAAAGCCAACTTAGACAATTAGAGAAAAAATGGCAAAAAGTTCCTCTAGAAGACTTACACAAGTTTAAGGCCTATAAATAAAAAGTAAAAAATAAAAAAAATGAGATAGAGGCTCATAAAAAAATTATTGAAGAATCAATAGGGCTATATCAAGATTCTCAAAATCCTAATGAAGAAGAGTTTTTAGAAGACACTCATAATTCTAGAGAACCAATCATACAGGAAGTTTCTGCCAATGTCCAAACATCTATGTGGTGATAATTCCACATAAAACAACTCAAAAAATATCTCCAACAAGTCATAGAAGAATTAGAACAATTAGAACAACAAGAAGAAAGTTGGCAGCAATACAAATATGAAAAAGAAACAAAACAGGTAAGTGTCATTCTAGAAGTCAATTACCTGCCTTTTCCTTTACAATATCATGGCCTAAATACCATAGATATCAAATAGACTATTTCTTCGATACAGGGGTAGAGGTTTTTCTCACTCAAGAAGAAACTATACCTCTCTATTTTTGGGAAGAAAAAGAGCCATCTCACATTTCTTTCAGCATCCAAAAAAGACTTCTAACGAAACAAGCTAAACTCCTTGTATTAATGACAAATAATAAAATAGTATATTTTAAGGTTTTCCAATTTCTTTTGCCTCCATATGATTGGTTAATAGGTTCTAATAATTTACAAAATTATAATATAGCAATTACAAAACAATTCATCTGCTTAGATAATTATAGTTTTACTAAGATAAATGCTAGATAGCAATTTAAACACCAAAAAATCCCAAAAATAAATTCCAAAAGAGAAACATGGATTGTCAATCAAATTGAAGTGCATCAACTAAGTTTTTAGGATATCAAAACACAACTGTTACAATTTTCCAATGATGATCCCATAGTCTTTTGACACAAAAAGGAACACTAGTGCCAAATTGACTTACAAGAAGGAGTAAAGGTAAAGGCTACAACCCAACATATAGGGATGTCCCCTAGTCTTAGAAAAGAATGTAAATCAGAAATTCAAGAATATTTACAACGAAAATTAATTAGACCAAGCACTAGCATGTTTGCTTGTGCTGCTTTCTTTGTGAATAAACAAGCTGAATTAGTCAGGGGCAAAAAATGATTAGTTGTTAATTATAAACCCTTGAATGATATAATTAAGTCTGTTCAACATCATATTCCCAAAAAAGATGATTTGTTTCAATGTCTGCCTCATACTAATATCTATTCCAAGTTTGAATTGAAATCAAGTTTCTGGTAGATACAAGTCCATGAAACAAATCGTTAGAAAATTGCATTCACAGTCCCAGGAGGACTTTACGAATGGAATGTTTTACCCTTTGGTATAAAACTGGCTCCATCCATTTTTCAGAATATGATGGATTCTATTTTCCATTCTTATCCATTCATATTAGCATATATAGATGATATATTAGTTCTTAGGAAATCTATAAAAGAACATATAGAGCATTTAAAGGTTTTTGCTGATCTTGTAAAAAAAATGGTCTTGTCCTTTCACCCAAAAAAATGAAAATTAGACAACCACAGATAGAGTTTTTAGGATTAAAAATTTTAGTAAGAATCATTTAGTTGCAACCTCATATTATACAAAGTATAATTAAATTTCCAAACATATTAGAAAATAGATTACAAATTCAATGCTTCTTAGGTTGTATAAATTATGTTTCTGGTTTCTTTAAAGACATTTCCCAAGAACGAGATGTGCTTAATCAGCTGTTACAAAAACATTCTCCTCCATGGAATGATCGATGCACTGAGGTTGTCAAAAAGATTAAGCAAGTTTGTCAAAATTTTCCCCCACTATTTCTCCCAAGAAAAGGAAAATCTATTCTTGAAACAGATGCCTCTAAAATGTTTTGGGGAGCCACATTGAAACAAGAATAGAACCATACCATTAGAATATTTAGGTATGCCTCAGGCAAGTTTAATGAAGCACAACAAAAACATCACAGTTCACATAAAGAGCTACTTGCCATCGTTAAATGTATTGAAAAATTCTGATTATTTTTCC
The DNA here is from genome assembly GCA_015680685.1 of Gnetum montanum. Lineage (NCBI taxonomy): Eukaryota > Viridiplantae > Streptophyta > Gnetopsida > Gnetales > Gnetaceae > Gnetum > Gnetum montanum. Next base: position 127,822 of record MNCI01004650.1, read on the forward strand.
AACCACAACGATTTATTATCAGAAGAAATTTGAAGCATTTTGACAAGTACCTACAGTCCAAAAATCTCTCTAAGGTGGCTCATACATGGCTTATTCGATGGATTTTGTTTTTAGCTAACTTTGAATTTGATAGTGAATATCTTGAAGGGAATAAAAATTGCTTAGCTGATTTTTTTACTAGGGAATTCCAGTTCCCTAGTCCTACTAATGTTTAAAGTCTGTACAAAATTATTATGAGGTGAAAGATGGAATCTTCATTCTTCTAGGCGTTTACGTCCATGTACTACTCATGAAAGGTTTCTTAGTTTTTCGTAGTATTTTGCTGAGACTACCTAACATCAACATAGCTGGGAAGAATTCTACTCATTAACTAAAATCCATCAACCTGAATCATCCATCCCTCAAAGAATTTTTACTGCTTATTCTGCTCCTTATATCTAAACCACTAGAACAACTATTCCCTCTTCCTACATCCATTTAGCTACCAATGTCAAAATCAGTCACCTTGATTTTGAAAGATGGGATAATAATGGTTGTCTTAACTAGCCATACTATCAACCCAGTGATTTCCATTTTTACCGTATTGAGTTTAATCCTCAATCCATGCCATCTACTAATTCCACAATGTTTTGATCCTAGTGTACACATTTTGGTCATGCCCCTGTTCATCTTCCTCCAAATTATCTAGGATATCTCAGGGCATGCCTGGCTGAACATCATGGCAATTTTTCATTCTATAGTAGTGCTACAACTGTGGCCTGGAATTTCATACATATGGCCTCCATTCCTATTTATTTTCTTGTCACATGTATCACTAAAAGAACTGACTAGCAGAACACATGGGGCCAAGCATTCTATTAGGATGTGTATATGGCCAATATGTATGAAATCTAGCATCATTGTCATGTCAACATGAAAGTGCCTTATATGCTAGAATTGTATTATCAAAACTGCTGTATTGAAAAATATCATGTTGCAGGGAGAAAAGAACCCAAAATCTATCTAGTTGGACTTCACTCAGAGGGATCCTATGCCAGTATAAGTAGCATGCCTTTAGATTCTTCAGAGCATCATGATTTTAGTTCGGATGACTTTCATAATAGAGTAGTTGATTTAGAAGGAGAGGATGTTGACTTCGGTCCAAATAGTCCTCCATCACGCTGAAAATGTTGTTTGCCACAATCTCAATAATGTTGAACTGAATCTTAAAAACTAGATCATCCCAACTAGCTTCCAATATCTTAAGTCAGTCCATAATGCTATAAATAGTAGTGTAGTAGCATAAGCAAAGGGCATAAGAAAGAAGCATAGGTGAGTAGTAGTAAGTTTGCAAGTGTGAGTTTGTAAGTCTACAAATGTGAGTCTAAGTCTGCAAGGAGAAGATATCAGTTTCTTGATGCTCTCTGCTCAGAAACTAAGCATTCTCTCCTCTATTGAAAGAGAAATCATTCTTTGGTGTGCCTTGCTCAAGGACAAGCATTCCTTTCAGTCTTTGTAATTCTATTTGTGTGCAATAAAATGCTATGTGCTTGTGTATCTCTGTGCTGTTATATGTGCATTCAAATGAGCGTTTGCATTATTGTTGCGTGAGCATTGTGTAACTTTGTTACACTAGTTCAGGATGTGTTTGGAGAGTGGGAACGCATGCTGGTGTTAGGATTTGATTAACATTATAGTTAGAAAAACTCATTAGTTAACTAAATATTTTCATTTCACACACTTAGGAGACTAAGATAGAAAATATAAAAAACATAAAAAATCATATACCTCGAGTTTACTTAAGCATACAATTGTGCCTTAAAAGTAAGCTTGGGAAGACAATGAATACATAACGCATCCTTGTTTTGTGTAGGTACATAAGCACTTAATCCTTGGAGTTCGACTGGATTGCATGTGAATGCTTGTATTCGTATGGTTGGGCGTAGCGGTACCTTGCCACTCATCATGAAGAGATAGATAATTCCATACATTAACAATAATGATAATGGATGTAGCTATGGGCTAAAAGTTAAAAGTATTCATACAATTCCTATACCAACCCATAACAAACTTGAGAAACAAGTGTGTGTGCAAAACCATGTCTACACAATAGTCACTACACCAAAATACACATAGTGGCTAGAAAATGAGAATACCAAACAATCCAAAAGATACATGGAAGCATCCAATACACTTATCAACTATTATCCTAAAAAAATGAACCAAATAGAAAACTCAGAGAATGGCATATTACATTTTGACTATACACTAGAAGAAAATGTTAAACAAGAAGACTAAACAACTAACCTATAAAATCAAAAAGGAAACATAACTAGACCTTGTAAAAGGAAAACACCTTTTACTCTAGTTGAATATGTCTTTAAATGACTAAAACCTAATTATCATCAATGTTAAATGTACTAATAAGCAAAAACATAAATCACTAAAGATGATAAATGAGAAAGTTATGGTTTTTAACTAAGGGAATATATGGTCCATCCTCTAAATGCTTGCCCATGAGTTTAGTTATAGGGGAGATGCTCCATCTTGAATCAAGAACTAATAAGTGCATTTTTACTTTTTGTTTTACAATTTTTTATCATTTTTCTATTTCTTTAAAATTTTCTAATTCTTAATACATTTTTCATTTCTTGTTATTTTTTCTTTTCTTTATAACTTTCTCTTTTCTTAAGTCATTTCCTTTGTGTTTTAT
>MNCI01004650.1:130992-173865 GCA_015680685.1 Gnetum montanum
GTAATTAATGAAATAAAACTACTACCTTGTTTTCTTTTGTTTAGTGATGTTTTCATATGGTTGTAATGGTCCTATGGTGTTAAGTTTGGGATGATGCAATGCGATGTTACTAGTAAAAGTATGGACTTGATTTGAAACTTGGACATACAAGTATGATGATCATATTACTCACAAGTAACACAAGAATCTATTATAGACATGGTAAGGTACCTCACATCCTAATCTCTACCATCCCTTCTTATTCCATTAATCACCTCACTGTTGCATGCAATTAAGTGCCTAATGGTTTTGTATAATATAGTGGAGGATCCCAACCAAGGTGATTGTATGTTGTTTAGAATAAAGGCATGACTAACATTGAACTTCTAAGGTAGCCATGGACATCTATAGGAGTGGTTATGCAAAGGCATTATAACCAAATCCTACTTTTGGGAGGATCCACTTACATGCCTTTTGTTGATCATGGCTTTGAACCAAAACATCACATCTTTAAAAAACATCAGGAATAACTTATCTAAATTTATTGATGATTTTGAAACTAATTCTTATCAATTTAGTCAATTTTTAATGCTTTTATACTAAAGTCTCCTCCAAATTCAATATTTTTTGGCCACTTTAAAACCTCAAATTTTTCAATATTCCAATACATCTATTAACCAAACCTTTGAATTTAGTTGTTCAAAAACTTATGAGCTTCTAGAGTTGAGCTCATTTATTATGAAGGCTAAGGATGTGATCCTTTTTGAAATTTTTCTAACTTCCCATTTTCACACATTATGTTAAGTAATAGTAAAAATAATCAAAGTAACTTTAAAAAATTGATGATTTTAGTTATCTTAGTGCCTTGTGAAATTTATTGTGTAATCACCTTAAGCCTAAATGTTAAATTTTTCCAAATTTTTGGCTAACCAAGGATTTGAAAAAGGTTAATCACTAAGGAAAAATTACCAAAACTAACGTTGATCCTTTGGTAATTGCAAATGATGCCAAAAGAAATGCCCAAGATTGAAGGTCTTTTGCAAGGAAATGAAAATATGCAAAGAGAACATGTCCATGGATAAATAGTGTATACAAGAGTTAAAGTTCAAATACCATATGTTTAAGGCTTAGGAAACCATGGGTTGAAAAGGAGAAATTTTAGTTCATCCTTTAGAAAGCTCTACTTTAAAAGAGAAGTGCCAACATAACAACTAAGGTTGGAAAAATGGTTACTACTAATGATGATATGAATATTCATCATCAATAAATTATTGATGACCTCTACAAGTTTGTAAACTTTGATGTCTATCTTTTCTTTTCTTCATTTTGTAATACAACCACTCAAATAAAGTTTTGTAATGTGGCACTTAAGTTTTGGAATGGTAGCCAATTTAGTCTTGGCCATCCCACAATTTAAACTTTATTAATTTATAGATAACTCAAGAATGAGTTTTTAGTGAGTTTTGGGGGTATGATGAAGCATCATTTTATCAAGTATATCTGTTGGCGACGATATCATAGATGCCACATTGCATCTATGTCAACAGATCGCCATCAATGCATTTCAATTGGCTACTATGCCATAGATGCTATGTTGCATCTACTATATCATAGATGCTACATTGCATTTGCTATAACTTAGTTATGTTGATATATTCCTATTGATATAGCGAAATGCACTAGCACATCCTCATCAATGCAATGTCTTTATTTACCTATAAATTTGCAAGCATCTATCATGTATTTAGCACCATTTGGTTATTGTAGTCAAAATCTCATAGTTTTCTTCCATAATCTTAGCAAACAGTCAATGAGTGCTTGTAGCATGGATTTGAATTAATTGTATGACATCTTATTCAAGTGGAATTTTACATGGACACATTTCATGAATGATAATAAGATCAAAATTGACTCATATTCATTATATTATTTTAAATTAGAATAGATTTATTTTCATTGCAATTTACTTTCAATATAGTTAGCTAAAATTTACATTTTCATGCACATTAATCAACTAGCAAAATGAGTGACTAATTTTGATCATAAACACATATTGACTAGGTAATTTCAATAGCGTTATTGCTTGGTCCACCTAGTAGCATAACACTTGGTAATCCCAACAATGAGGTATGTGAGTTTAAGATGTGTACAACAAACTAGGAATAGACACTCATCACTTTTTGGATATTATAAGATTTATCTTTTTGTTAATTAGTTAGATTAGTTAATAATAAATTATCATGTTTTCATGTAGCTTAGCCATAGCTACATAATATCAATAATCATATGCCTTAATTTAGACTTAGCCATACATGATAGAGGTATTGCTAGTCTAAGTATGAAGATAGTGACTTGTGATCAATGCTCAACAATCTAGATACCTGACTAGTTCCATTAGTGGAATTTGACTAGATCATATGTGAATACTTGTGATTCATATGGTTGGGTGTAGTGAACACTCACTGCTCATTAGATACCATGTTAAGTTTTATAATATTTAGATCATTGGATCCAAGACATTAAAAATATTTGATGACTACTCCAATTTTTTTTAGGGAAAGTATAGTAATTAATATAATGAGAGGGATGAACTCCGAAATCAACTAGTACAACACCAAGATCATCATAGAGGGTAGAAGATCCTATAGGGCATCAAAAAGTCTTAGGAATTCCTATAGGGCATCAAAACAAAAACTACATAACATTCATGTACAACCTCATAAAGTTCATTTAAAATAGAGAATATGCATATTTGGAAAAACAGAAGAACACATAGTTTACGAGTGCCACATTAGCTACTCAAATTAAGATAAACATACACCATGAATATTATATAACCCATCGTATTACATGTACTATACCTAAAATATAAACAGTCAATGTAATAGAGAAAAATACTATTAAGAAATACATTAAATAGTTAACATTAGTTAAGAAATACACTTATCTATAATTAACTCTAAACTTTAAGTCATATAAGATAAAACACCGTAGACAGTGTTGTAGACCATTAATATTGTATGCATATACTCACAGTGTGACCAAATATAGACACTAACTAGCATGTTAAGCTTCCTAGAATATACCAAATCTTTAACAAATATAATATGATACCATACTTTCAAAAGCAAAGATGATACCATTAAAAGTCGAAGTTATTTGTCAATTTATAACTTACAGTCATAATCTTTTTGCATTTTAATTACACAAATACTCTAAAAATGTGATGATGAAAAACCATGATAAGGGATAACTTAATGAAGGACTTCTATGACTTAATAAATGGAATATTCAATAGTACATTATTTATTTTGATCCTAAGTAAGTTTACGTGTTTGTAAAACAATGAGTATTTAAAAAGCTTTAAGAAAATTTAGAAGGTAAACACATTTTTATTTGAATAATATAGGAGAGGCCTTAATTCAGAGGTAAACTATATCCTTCATCATTAATTTGATTTTATAATTACTCAACAAAAATTTCTTTTTGAAAAGAAATTAGCATAACTTATTGTTAAAGGATTTTACTTTAACAAGCATACTTGATCAACATCCAACCCTAATTATAGTGTCCATGATACTGGTAAGTTATATCAAGCAAGTCTTTATCACTCTTTATATATATATTTTCTCTGTCCAAGGCTCTTAAACTATAATAAAAATAGTTTCAATTTGAAGAGCTACGAACTCTAATATAATAAATCATAATGTTATTAAATTTAATAAAAAATAATGTTAATATTTTAAATATTAAATTCCATTCTTAAGATTATACTAAAATAATATAAGTGACGTCTATATCATTACCATAACATTGTGATATCCTAACCTGAACGCAACTTTTAAAACCGACAAAACCATTGTCGACAGCTTAATTAGATGCATTCACTGTGATAATTCCCCGGGAAAATTTTAAATTAAGTATAAACTATCTTTAACATGCAAAAAGTTTTCTTTTCTTTGATTATCCATTTGTTTGTTTAGTATACAATAACATAAGAAATGAATTTATCATTACGTCAGGCAAAGAACGGATGGCCCAATATGTGCGCTCATGCTCACCTGACATGGTATCTTAGGAACACAAACAGTAACGTAATAATGTTGAATACGAATTTTAGTATATAATAGTACAAGCGGAAACCATTTTCAATGCATCTTCAAGGCTTCAACCCACATAGGTTGACTCCACGGTTACTGTCAAATGTTGCAAAAGAATGGAGCCACAAATTTCTTATAATTTTAAAGACGGATGGGCCAATTCAACACAAAATAATGATATCGGGTTCAGTTGTGAACTGGAGAAGGAGATGAAGGTTTTCGTCTGTTTTTGGGAAGAGACTGGAGAAACTCTGAATAAAATGTTGCACTTGTAGAACTAATATGAGTCCACGACGCTCTTAATAATGAAGGCATCATCAACTCCATTTTCGGGAGATATTTGCTCTGTTCCCTACCAAATGATGATGCTGTGGGTATTGGTCTGCTACAATCCACCGGAAATGCCATTAATATGGATGATAATACAAACACCATAAATAATGATCTGATTTGAGTGGCCATTGATTCACTCCTACTTTGCCACAGCAACCAGGAAATCTTCATTCGATGACGTTTTTCTGCAATTGTGTTGAGTGTAGATTTTGATAGCCAATCCAACAGCAACCCCGACGGTTGGAGAAAGTTTGAGAGGATTCAAGGATACACTTCTGCTGTTTCTGGTGAATTAAATGTGGACGCCCGAACGGTTTATTTATAATGTACACTGTACAGCAAGCAGCCTGGCAAAACAGAACTAAGCGACAATGTTGAATTCTGGCGAAGATTGTATTCTTATGCATTAATTCAAGGTTCAACAACGGAGTTAGAGGTCATCAAAGTTTACAAAATGAAGAAAAGAAAAGAAAACAACGGAGTTAGAGGTCAACAAATGATGCTTAGCCCAAATAAATGAGGTAACAAAATAACTAAAACTGGAATCACTCATCCCTCCTCTGTTTCTCTACCATTTACCCAATTTAACTTTACCCTTGTAGCAGTGTTAGAGGCATGCTAGAGGATGTGGCTAAGCATCATTGATCTTTGAGAGCTCCTGTGGTGGCAGTACAAGATCATGATCCTCTATGCGGAGCACGACCACGGCAGAGTGCTGGCAGGCATGGTGACATGCAAAGTTCATGGATAAGAGAATTGTGTTTTCTCCATTTTTGAGATCTACCGTGGCATCACATGGCTGTGGCAACAAACTTTAGCCCCCTGCCACCCACCATCGCGCTAGATGGGTTGACGTCTCACCCAAAAAGAAGAAGACTGAAATTCGACAAAAAATACGATACAACATTGATCCACAAAAAGGTATTTTAAGAAAACATTGATCCACAATGTGTAAATAGTAATGGAGTGCTATCGCTGTTACACAGTATTCATTACTCACAAGTGCAACGTCTCGCATTCCATACTTAACTCACTCTGAATATGTTCAATAGTTTCACAGAACGCAGGTTTTGCTCAATGAAAACAAGGAGTTCATGTGGAGTTCTTAGGCTAAACCTCTTACCACTAACCTCACAACTTATTGTTTTCACAGTTCTTCATAACTCTCCACGCTCTTAAGTACTTTCTTGAGTTAGAATTTTCATAACATATTTAAATTTTAACTATTCAAAATTTTTAAGTTTAATAAATAAAAAATTATATTAAAGTTTTCTAAAATTTATAAATATTATTTTTAAAATATCAATAAATTTCAGAGTTTATGAAAAATTTTATCAAGTTGGTAGACCCTTTAGATCTAGTCAACAGTAAAAACGTATATGCTATAAGTTTTGAAAACATCATTCAAAAAATGAAAAAATTACCAAGTGCTCTTGGTAACATTTGAAATAAATTAACTAAATTTGCAACTATAATACTCCATCTATATCTAATGTACTCAAATGTAGAAGATTGAAGTAAACTATGTTGTTGTTGTGGTATTCATCTTCAATACTATTTGCATTGCAAATTCCACACATTCATTTTTTTCTATCATCTAGAGTTTGCATTTTTTTTCTTTGCAAAATCATAATAGATTCCTCATCAATTACAATTGATTCCTCAAGGATTAGAGAGAAAATAAATAATGTTACAATTAAATAAAAATAGCTAGTTGTAGGGAAAACCGGAAAGAGAAAATAAGAAAAAATGTGAAAAAAAAAAGATATAATAATACCATAAAAAAAAGGGTTTAGTTCTTGGATGTTCTTGATGGTGTTAAACCCCCACCATTTTATCCAATACTATGATAAGAAAGGCAAGTTATTGAAAATAGTTATTACAAATAAGAAGGTGGAGAAGGTAGGGAACACAAGGGATTGTTGCTATTTTATTTTTCAAATTGTGTTAAGGTATAAGAGTGTATGGTGTATAGGAATAGTGGGCATAAGAAGATAGTGCCTTTAGAAATAATAGGACTATTATATATTAAAAAAAACAATGCTAAAAAAAGAAAAAAAAAAACATAATCAAAAGAATACATTAAAGAATATAACCAAGTTTAAGAGGGAGGATGCACAAAAAAACAAAAACAAAAAAAAAGCAGGAGGATGCATTGCTTCTTAAGGCATACAAAAGCTCAACAAGGATGGATTGCATATCATAATTAAACTTACAACTTCTAACATGTAAGGAAATGAGTTTGTTTGGTCGCTAAATTATTATGGATTATAATAGATAATTATCAATACAGTAGATAAACTAAAATTCAACTTAGTTTTTGCAAGATTCTCTTAGTCAAATTATAGATGTATATTATAAATATATAACTAAGCTAGTAAATAAGCATATAACATATTGCAATCCATTTTAAAAAGAAAATTGAAAAAATATAATGTGAGAGAATACATAAAACTAAGTAGAATTTTTAAGAAAATTTCTAGGTTGCTTATTCTTTTGTTAAAAAAAAGTGACCAATCTAAGTGACTAAAATAGCCTTGAGCTCAAATAGTATTATTAGAATGAATTCTAATTTCAAAGGCTTCTCTAATTTTTCAATCTAAAAAGTGATCCATTACACAAAACTTTTTATGATTATTCATTCTTAATAAGGAATTTTGAATCATCTACCTATTTCAACTCATAGATGATAAAATCTCATTCTTGCTCTACTAATTGTCCATAGAAAATGGTGAGGAATAACAATAAATAAATAATTTACTTTTGAATTAAGGCCTCATTTGATTTTATTCAACTATAACTGTTTTTTTTTTCTCTTCTACATTTTCCACTGTTTTTAAACTACTTCTTATTTTCCCTATTTATGAACTTATGTAGAATCCAAATAAAGAACATTCTCTTGAATATTCTATTTAGTAAACCATAGAACTTGCTTATAATACTATTTTTTATCTTCATTTCCATCATTACTTTTTTGGAGTATTTATCTAATGAGAATTCTGAAAGCTTATGAGTGCAAGCTATAAACTAACAAATAGCTTCATCTTCGAAGGGCACCATCTCCACTTTAAGAAATATAATATCATATTGTATCTATCTCTTCACGTTGAATTCATTATCTAGGAAAAAATTTTAAAAAAATTTATCCCCTAGTTCAAATTGCAACCTGACATAAGTGTTGCGAGCTAGCCATGAAATGCGATAATTTAAGGCTATGCTAGATAAAACAAGTTACAACAATGAAAAAAGTCATGTACATACCTTGAATGATCCTTAATAAGATGTAATTAAAGTATGCATTGTGCAGCAAAAAGGTGAAGAAAACAACAAGTTCCACTAAGATCTACAATGAATTGCAATGAAATCCAATAATCCTAAGAAACATGGTAAATAAGAAGAGAAGACCTAATAACCAAAACTATCATTGATATAGAAATGGAAGCTAAGGCTGCACAATGGAGATTAATTAGTCGTTAATAAGAAATATGGTGCATCTATGTAACAATCTTGAAAAAAATTCTAATGATGAGATGAGAGTTTTCACCTAGGGATTTGACAACACCATAAGATTAGTAACAATATTCATAATCAAGTTCATCTTTACAACTTAAGCTTTGTAAGATCTCCATCAAAAACATCAAGATAGAAGGCTTGGTACTTGTGCACCATAAGGAATCTAAGGTTTTATTACAACAGTTCATGATAACAATTGAATAAACCCAAAGGTATTTAAAAATAAAAGGTATTCCATGGTGGAGATTAATTCTAAAAGAAAGATTATTGATTTGAATATCACACATGCATTCCATGAGCTCAAATAGTTAGATATCACATGTTAAATTATGTTAGGTGCAAATAATTGCAATAGGTAAACCCTAAGATATATAGAAGAATTAGAACTTTATAACTTAACATTGCCCACCAAAATCAAACGCATAACCTAGTGCTTTTAAATAAAGATTCTTACCACTAACCTAACTTAATATTGTCTATTGGAAAGAACAAAGGTCTTAAATAAATAATGAGATATTAACCTAATGATAATATTCTTGATTTGAAAGCACCAAATTATGGATTCAATTATAGTATACAATGCTAAGCTATCAAATTCTAATTGGACTATATCTCTTAGGGTGTACTGGTACTACAATTATTTTGAGGTATCATATAGCAAAAAGATTCATAAATTTTAAATGAATTTAAAATCAAAACCCTAAACCATAAAACTATATATTCATAATTGTAATACTAGTCATTATGAGGTTGATATGTTGCCATTAAAAGTGCTCAAATTATATATGTAAAGTTTTTAAAATCAAAGATTAATTACTACATCAAAAGTTAGATTTTATCTAACTTTATTTTTTGCATTAAACTCTTGGATAAGAAATATCTTTATGAAGGTTTTAAATTGCATAATACCTCATTGGAGAAAACTGAAACATTTTTTAAACTATAATTACCCTGAAGATATATAGTCCAATTAAAAATTTATGATGAGCAACGAGCAGTCCCTACGCCCAACCATACGAATTACTAGCATTCACTAAACAATTTAATCAAATTTTGCAAACTTTAGCTCTCTAAGTACACTTTGCCTAGGTAGTGAATTTCAAGGATGTGATTGTTGTCTTCCTAGTTTCACTTGTGAGGTGCAAAGGTATGCTTAAGTGTAACTGAGGTATATGATTTTTATCATTTTTTATGTTCTTCATTTAATTCCCATAAGTAGCAAAAATAAAGTAATTAAATGTTTAATTAATATAATAACTAATTAATGCCTTAACTAATCCTAACATAAGCATCCATTCTTACCTTTCGTACACATCCTAAACACATTACAATGCTACTAGGTTACCAAGCGTTAGGCACTACTACGATTACCAAGCATTAACATATGTTCAAGGTGGTCATATTTATGTGCATTAATTATTTAAATTCAATTAATTACTTAAATGATTTAACATAAATTGCATAAATAATAAATTCCTTAAAGTAAATATTATGCTAAGTCCGAGTGCTGCAAGGTTTATGAAGAAAGCTTATATTTATTGTCATTTACACTAAGGTGTCCAAGTACATAGATGCTCAAATAAAGATTTGTACACTTCTCACTCCTACTATGGGCACTTAGAAAATATTCTAACTTTGGAGGAAACAAAATGCAAGAGTTTGGCTAAGCTATCAATCAATGAATGTCATAGATGCCGCAAGTGCACACATTTATATAAACAAGGCTAGACACTGCATGGACCCATATGCATCTATGCATCAAACCATGCATCAACAACTACATGTTGATGCATTCATGTTGATGTGGTCCAATTAACTATGGCTCATCATACCCCCACAATTTAATGAAAACTTGTGCTCAAGTGAACAAAAGTAGGAACACGTTCTTTTAAAAATTTTGGAAAGGCATGGGATTATTAACTAACTGACTAACACACAAATTTACTCAAATTGATGCTAAGTGCCCAAGTATACAAATTTACAACGTTTTACAAAAGTTGGTGTTCATAACAATAAAATTAAACATCATTACAAAAACTAACAACAAAACCCCTCTGGTCACCTAAAGACAAAGAGAAAATCAAATGGTCCTAGGTGGTGAAGGTTCTTGGGATGCTGAAGGACCTTCTCCTACATCTGGTGCATGTGGCTATTGTGGTTGAGATTTTGGTTATGGCTATTCCGCTACAGCCACAACTGTTGGTGGAAAATTAAAAGCATCTAGTATTTGCTTTTATCTTCTTGTCCTTACTCTGAGGAACATACACAATCCATGTAGCATCACCAATGTGGGTTGGAATAGGAATATCCCATGGATAGGGCATTGTGGGGAATAGCTCCTTCATGTTGATGTACCAGGCTACGAAATATTTACATTTGACATCAAACACATTGATAGTGTTTTACAGGTTCTTGTAGTCGCTCATCTTGTAGGCCAAGTTCTCAACTATTGACCATTGATTGGTGAAGTGCTCTTTGAGAATATCAACTTCAATATTTGTCATTTCTAGCTTCTATTTCATCTCCTTTTGATGCTTGAACTTAGCCTCATACAACAAGTATGACCTAGCTACTTACTTCTCCAATTCTGACCTTGGCCTTCCAACAATCATCATTGCCAAGTTTGCATATTAGAGGTTGGCAAGCTCCAAGTATTCAGTCATTTCCTCGATTAGTAGCTCCTTGAGGTGGATTTTTGCCTTTTTTTATGTGTTCAGTCCATTGAAGATGGGTTGTCACACATCACCTCCTTGTTAATGCTAGTGGAGAACCTCATTGACTTTTTCCTTTGCTAGTTTGATCTCTTTCTCATTGATTTCTTTTTGAAGGTTGACCTGGTCTTTGTAATGTTTCTTGACCTTTTCAAATTTGAGGGCCTCATTCTTCTAGGTAGCCATCTCAATCACTAATTTTGGCAAACATCATAGACCTCTTCCATCAAGAGATTGCAATTTTCTACTACCAACCTCCTTAAGGTCATTGTTACATTGGTAAGCTACTCATATTGTAGTTTCATATATTCAACCATTTGTTCCTTTTGGAGCTCAACATTGCATAGGTGATAGTTCTTGGTCAAAATTACATTATTCTTTTAGAGCTCTAATAAGTCCTTCTCAATGCTATAAGCTATTGCTAATATTATGGACTCATCAAGGACCATGGTTTCCTTAGTGTTTTCAGCCGCTTGAAGTTTTCACTGAAGTTGTAGAAAAGCGTCATCTCTAGTTATGGCTTGGTCAAGAATTGTGGGATCAATAAGGTGGGCTTATAATTTTGCAACTTGAATAGCTATATGCCAAATTTCCTCTGTGGCTATCTTAAGTTGGGCATTGGTAATGTGGTACTTACCATTAGCCTCCAACAATGTCCATTGGGTAGTAGTGATGTTATCTAATAGGTCAAATACCTCTAGAATGAAATGTTTGGTTTTCATTAGTTGTTCCAGCAATTCCTCATGCTGGGCTATGCTGAATCTTCCACTTGCTGCTCCTACAAACATCTACACATCTTTGAGTGTAGCAATATCCAACATAAACACTGTAGGAACATTGAGGGCTTCACCCACTCGATCAGCCACCACCTTGATTGTCATTTCTTACCATTGATGTTGCATCACCAAGACAATTATCCATTGCTTTCCTCCAAGTACAATGAGAAGGAAGCTATGTTTTTAGAGATTTATGGAAATTTCTACTATCCATGAATGGACACTGTTACCTCTTGGACACTAGGATTCAAGCATGTGAGTGCCTGTATAAATTGGGCAGAAAATGTTGGCACTGTGACATGCAACCAACTAATTCTACCAATTGCCTCATTCAAGTAACTTAGAGCTGGCTGATAGATAAATGGATCACCACTTGGTCTAGCTTGTTGCTACTGCAAGAGTTACGAATGGAGTTCTTTCATGTGCTCCATGGCAGTATGAGCCTTTAACATTATTTCATGAGTGGGTGGCAGTAGTGGCTACTCCTCTTCTTACATCTTAGCAAGCAATTTATCTTTCATCATTTCTACCTAGGAGGTAGCAAGAGTATGTTGGAGGATGTCATTGAAATAGTGGGCTATTCCTCCCTTTTGTACAATTTTCAAATCAAGTACAGAAAGAGAAGTATCTTTCCTCCACAGTAATTTTCCTTAAAGTGATTTTTTATCTCAAAATAGATTAAATATTGTAGATTAATAGAAAATTTCTAACTCAGAGTAATGCTTGCATGGGTAGAGAAGGTTATTGCTTGGCCTCACTATTAGATTAAGGTGGTAGGTTGCGATCTTGAAGTATGCTTGCTCTACCATTATGAGTGCATCATATTTCTTATGGTCAACTCCATAACACTACTACACTCACTTCTTCTTTACCTCCAGGTCTACTTGGGTCAAGATTTTTGTGAACGTTGCCCCAATTTCTAGTAGCCCGAGTGCCTAAGAGATGGCTTTCACCAAGTAGGATACACTAATGTCCTTGATTTTCGTAGTGGCATCGACCTACCTATTATTCCAGAAGAGATATTTCTCTCCCATGTACCACTTTCCACTAAAAGTAATGATGAGCCACATGGAAGAGCTTTGAATTTGGATCTTGACATCTTTTGGGAAAAAGTCCAAGAAGGTTCCAAAGTTTAACTCTTGGAGAACCAAACATTGAATCTCCTTAGATTGGATTTGCCTAAGGTAGACATCTATCAATGTGACCTCAAGGTTTAGCCTTGGTTCAAGTGCCTCATCCTAATGCAATTGCTTTATTTCATCTTGGGGAATCTATCAAACAGTTTTCACTTCAGGCCTCTCTCTCAAAGAATTTCTATTGCATGTTGGGGCTACTCTGATTGTTGGCCCCTTCTAATTTTGTGCTTCTTGTCCCTCAATTAGAATAGTCCTCTTTCCTATGGGCATTTAGGTCTAGGTGCCATTTGTAATCACAACATAACTAAGGATCAGTGTTTGATGTGTAACCCAAAAATTTTTAATACCTTGTCTCTTTGGATCAATTACTCTTATGGTATGTTCTAAGTATGCTAGATTTGATTATTTTAATATTACTTTATTTTAGTGTCTCTTATTTTATTTTAGTGTCTTTTAGAGTTCATTGAAAATATTTAACTCATGAATTACTGATTTAAATATTATTTTATTAGTTAAACCTTATGGAATTTAGAAAAATTCTGAAAAATATTTTGTCAAAAACCTAAGATTTATGGCCCCCACAACATAGAGCTCACCTCTGGTAGCTACAGGACTAAAGAATGAGGTTAATCAGACAACCAGTTTGAAAGTTATGTACTCTAGAATGCTCTGGCCTCTAAAATTTGCAACAACTCCTCTCTTGTTTTGAAGCAAATGGCAAAACATTCACTAAGTATTAAAGCTATATATATACTTTTTGGGTTGCATTGATAGGATCCTATTAACAAGGTGATGTTGACACAACTAATAGATAAAATTTTTCACCATTGAAAATTAGGAAAAAATAAAGATTTTCTGCATCAAATTGATGTCCAGAGGGAGCAAGAAAAGCCAAAATCATGATGAAATGCTTGAAGATGGCTAGAGAATTCTATAAAAGGAGAATTGTTTTGGAAAACATTAATGAATGAGTTTATAATTAGATGTAACCGACATGGAGCACAAAATATTTGAATGCGGAAATATCTAAGGGATGAGGAACTTAACCTATCCAACCAAGGAGCATGCAAGTGGGTCCTCCCCATAGTGAGCTCATGCCCTTAATGCCCTTACATATTCTTAAACCAAGGAGTCCATGGGGCCCATGGATGATTAATGGCTATGGTTAGTTAAGGAACAAATTACCAAAGAAACTACCAAAGAATTTTGACCATATCAAACCAACACATTGAATGAACATGAGAACAATTAGTGAGGTGAGTTATGGGAAGCATAGGCAGATGAAGTAGACTGGAATGGACTTCCATATCATGGTCATATGAAGTCCCTTATGGATTTGTGATTAATATGACCTGATAACATCCATCCTTAGTCAATATTAAAACCAAACACTTTTAGTGAATTTGCATTAACATGCCTAGACTCATCCACCCCCTTAAGGCATAAGAATATCCCCATAGATCAATCACCATTCCTAAAAGAGAAGAAAAGATAAGTAGAAAGTTAGATGAGCCTTAGTTAGAGGGGACCTTTAGGCATGGGTAACATGTATTTGTAGTCCCATAACTAGTGCTTATAGCCTATTAATTTTTCTAAGGGATGTGCTTTGAATTTTTGTTATTGTTCCTTTTTTCTTTGGATTATTGGATAGGAACCACACCATGTAAAGACTTTACTTTTTATTATTGATCGACAATGGAATGGTGAGAAATCCATGGAAACACTCATGCACCTAAGAGGGTACACAAGTACAAAGAGTGTCAAATTCCCTTGAAGTCACATCCTTGTCTATCCAAATAATCCTTCACAAGTTTGAAAACTACCAAGGTCATAAATTCATTAAAGGTTTCATTTAAAAAGGGATCTCAAACTTCCAAAACAAGGGAACACCATAAAGTTTCATTGATGGATGGTTGACATGGATTCACTACTTGTTATCATGAAGAGAAACCATGTCTTAGTTATCAACATTAAAATTCAAAGATAGAATCTAGACATTAGGAATAAAATAACATTATAGTATAAAGCACCATTAATTGATAGATACTAATGAGCGATGAGGTACCCTTGTGCCCAACCATATGAATCACAAGTGTTCACACATGATCTAGTTGAATTTCATGGATGGGACTAGTTGTGTATCTAAATCATTATGCTTTGATCATAGTTCACTATCTTCCCACTTGGACTAGTGGTAGCTTTGTCATGTATGGTTTAGTCCAATGTGAGGCATGTGGTGTTGCTTAATCCTAATTAAGCTAATGAACAATAGAAAGTAAAATCTAAGCTAGCCTACATGTGATGAATATCCATTTCTAATCATCTGTACCTACCTTGGACTTTGTATAACCACCTCTGGAATTGCCAAGTGTACATCACTAGATTTGCCAAACAATACACTGCTGGGTTACCAGGTAATTACACTTAAGCACTAATGATTAGGTGTACTCATTCCACTTAATGATAGGAATCATAAAGAGTAATAAATGAAAATATTAACTAAGGAAATATTAAATAAGTAAATAATTAGATAATTATCAATTGAAAGCAATAATCATCTAAGTGGATGTTGTAATGATGGAAGTAATCATGATCTTTATTTCTAGTCATGTAACATGTCCAAGTACATCACACTCGAATAAGAATGTCATAAAATCACAAACATCATACTATGGGCATCCATTGGGACTAACAGAACTTGAATTCAAAAATCTAAGAAAGACTATCAAGAACTAATAACTAAAAAATCTATCCCAATTGTGCACCCAAGTGTTGTATTTATAGAATAGCACACAAGAGATGATATCAGATATCCAACATTGTTTCTTGGGACCTAAGATCAGATATCCAATATTAGAGCCTTAATATTGAGCATTTGATAATTTGGACTAACATAATGATGACTCATCATACCCCTAGGACTAAATAAAAGCTCATTCTTGACTTAAACAAAATGAGGAACAAGTTCGTTACAAAAAAATGTTGGGAAGGTATGGAATTATTGACTAACTTAGACAAACAAATAAAATGGAATTATACGTGCCATAGTGGGGTTTTTATAAAACTAGGATAGAAAATTACTAGACACAAAACTGGGGAAGCTCATGTAGTTCAAGGAGTTGGTGGCTCCTCCATTGGTCACTTTCCCTTATTGTTAGGCTTCTGGAATTTGTAATGGTGGAGGACCACCTATAAATTTTCTTCCTTTGTCCATGGATCTTGTACCATCTAGGCTAATTAATTGATGTGTGCTAGTGCTAGTACATCCCAAGGACATGGTAGCTATGAAAACGTTTTATTGGCCTTCATGTATGAAGCTATAAACTGACATCACTTTTCTTTGAATGCCTTGGCCTTTTCTTTAAATTAATGATAATTTATGAGTCTCCTTGCTAGGTCTAAGGTGACAACCTTCTATCCATGGTAGTGGGCTTTGATCATCTCAAGTTCTGAGTTTGCTATGTGAAGTTTCTACAAAGTAGCTCTTCTCTCTTAAAACACTTTCTCATATAGGGCCTAGGTGGTTACTATCTATTTTTCCAGCTTGCTTTTGAGTTGATCTACTATTAACATGGCAAGGTTGGCATATTTTACATTAGCCAATGCCATGTATTCCTTCAAATTCTCAATTTGTAGGTCATTATTCTTTACTTTTGCTTGATGGACCAATGCATAGCTATCCATAACTAGTTACCACTCGATATTTTGTATTGTCATGGAGCCAATGTGGGCTTTGGCAATTTAGATGTCCTTCTCATTTATTTTCTTATACATGCCTACCTCATCATAGAAGTGCTCTTTCAGCTTCTCATGCTTTTTGGCCTTATTCTACAACATGCTTATTTCAATTGCTAACTTTTGTCGAATGGCATAGACCTCCTCCATTGAGAGGGTTTTATTTTCCCTAGCCAATATACTAATATCCTAGTTGATCCTTATCAGTTGTTCCCTCAACTAATTGATGCTTTCTTCTAGAATATTCTTTTGTTATTCAATGATAGTTAACCTAGTGTTCTCTACTGTAAGCTATTTATTCTCTTCCTGAGTAGTGGTCAATGCCTTTTTATGAGCATAAGATTGTGCTTCTACAATAAAGGTATTTCAAACCACTTTATCCTTTTCCTTTCATTCAATTTTATTCTCCTCAATCAACTTTATTAGTTGCTCTATTCTTAATTACTTCACCTAGTTAGGTGCAATAAATTGGATAGGAACCTGTCTTTCGGCTCTCAAGGTAGATAGCTCTTGTTGTAACCTGTGCACTTCCACTTCTACATGCTCCACCCTAGTCTCTTCCATAACCAGTTTTCCCTTGTTAGCTATGAGGTATGACTATGATACATTGACATCACTAGGGATGTCAAACAAAGTAGTCATCACTTGTCCTATTTGCATTAGTTGATCCAACACATTCTCATGTGTTGCAGGAGTTATCAATCTTCCAACTAGCATTTGTGCATCTCTAGTCCCCTATCAAATCAACTGGAGTCACAATAGGTACATTGAATGATTCTTTAATGTGATTAGTTATTACTTCTACTACACTTGTTGCATCCTCGTGCTGCATTTCCACCACTATGACACCTTGTCCTATATCAAGCATTAGCTAGAAATATGCAGCATTTCTAGAGATTTGTTTGGATGACTAGGATTCTCCTCTTGATTGCAGTGAGATCTATCCTCTTGTCGAATTAGCTAAAACAATGGGTTCCACCTCATCTAAAACTCTAGAGAGGCTTAATTCCTCTCTACATCCCAAACTGAGCATTTCAGCAATTTTTTACAAATGGCTCATTGAGGGCCTATAGTCTTTTGGTGGTGGTGGTGGTGGACCTTGTGTTTCAAGGCACTGCTCAGGCTCATGATGTACTTCTGTTTCTGGTTCTACTTCATTCTTTAGTTCTTATACTTCACTAAAGTCTTTCCTTGGTGTTGTAGGTTTGTGTAATTCTATGAAGGAAGCATTTTGAGCCTTCCTAGGAACATCATTTGTGTACCCTACGATTCCAACGTGCTTGCATAGCTTTCTAATTAGCTAAGGGAATGGGAGTGTTGGCTTCCCTACTTTTCTCTCATTGAACTACCTCTAAATTTCTATAAAATAGAATTGAGGAAGGTTGGCCATGTATTTGTCCATTAAGATAGCACTTCCCCTGGCTGCATATGTTGAGATCCTATTAAGTCCTTTGGTTGGGAAGAGATGATATGTATCAATCTTAAAGTATGTCCTTTCCTCCAAAGTTAACTCATTATACATTTTGTGTTCCTTGCCATATGCTTATTTCAACCATAGCTTCTTAGTGTTAAGGTTAGACTTGGTAGATAGATGAACCACCTTAGCCCCCTTGTTTGGAAAATTAAGAGCTACTGTAATTGCCTTGACTGAGAATGAGACATTAACTCCACAAATGTTGATAGTAGTGCCTTCATCTTTGTTATGCTATAATTGGTGGATCTTGCCAAGGTACTAGTCACCACTGTCAGAAAGAATGGGTCACAAGGGTGATCCTTGAAGCTGCATCTGAACCACCTCTAGAGAAAACTCCATAAATAGGTTGAAGTGCATCTACATAATGATCGTGGTTAATGTGAACTTTTCCAAAATGGCTACAGGGCAATTAGGGGGCAAGGTGAGATGTTGTCCCTATACAAGAACTGGTGGTTTTGTAGCCCCTCCTTGCATTGACTGTCCAGTGATGGGAGCCTCTTGATGGATGCTAAAATATCAGGCTTCCTACTCTTCATGCTTTGCCAACTCACCCTACTATTTCCTATCATCTCTTAGGCATTTGGGCACTCTCTATGAAGGTTCTCCCTATGCTCCTCTTTTTGGGGCCATCTACAGTCAATCAAAGATTCGATGTTACTAAGGTATTGTTATTTAGCATTAACAAGTTTATACCTTACCCCTACCTTAGTCTCATTAAGTTCATATGATTACAGAGTTAGAAAAATTTTCAAAAAGAAATCCCTAGAAAGAATGTTTATCCTTTGTAGTTGGTTCCTTTTTCTGTAGATGTGACTTATTGTGATGATTATGGTCCCTTAGGTTGAAAATTTAGGGTTTCTAGCATTAATACGATTGATTATTATTTATAATACCTAAGCTTGATAATACTCTTACCCTTGTAATACCTTCTGAGTGATAGCAAATTTAAAAAAATTGGCCCAAGTCACCCCCACAAGCGCCCCCCGCCCCTCCCTCCATGACTAACTTGAACACTCCAAGTTCAAATAGAGTTAAACAACATAGAAATCAAAGAAGTCAAGAGTGAAATATTGCAAGTAGAAGGTGGTTATGCAAGGATTTGATTTTTGAAAGAAAATTTAGACAACTCTTCTAGCTGTAAATGATGATAATGAAGTTTGGGCACCATAGGGATCATATATATAGGGTTTGTAAGACTTGATATTGAGTATTCGACATCGAGGCCAACCTTATATTGGGTAGTCAATATCGAGACCCATGAAAGTGCATTGAATGGGGGTATTGGGCATGGAAAATGAAGCTCTAGGGTTGGTTCAAAGGTTTGACATTAGGTCCATAATTTTGGGGGAAGTAGGAAATTAGATAGAGGTACTAGAAGTGGGAGAATATGGAGTTGCTGATATTGAAAGCATTGGAAGATTCAAGAAAAGAGATGTTAAACCAGTGTGATGGAATGGATCAATTATTTGATATGGAAAAGCATGAAATGTAAATTAGGTTCTTGGAAGATGTGAGATGATGTGGTTATGTCGAACAAGTAAAAGTTGCAATAGTTATACAAGTGGATCCTCACCAAAGCAGGCTCCAGCCTATGATTCCCTTATATAACCACACCTAAAAATGTTTGTAGGTACTATAGGGGTTGAATACAATGCATAACTATGAAACAAAATACACATGTTAAAATCACCAAGTTGAGAATTGAACCCTATGTTATATGAACCACAAGTTAGGAGCATCCAAACAATGAGATGAGATGAACTGTAGAAAGGATTGTAGGAGTTGGGACATGAGGTGTCTTCCAGAAGGCATACTGAATCCTTGTGTGTTATTAATGGTTAAATAACCATGATCCCTTCTTTCTAAGATTCAAACTAAGTCCAAACTACGTTTCAGTGGCATTACATCATTTCATCCTTGTGACTAAAAATCATAAGACTAGCATAGTTGCAAGGAGTAACATCACTTGGCATTTTTTCAAGGGAGGAGCTCATTAATAATACTTTGGTTTTTTTTTTGAAGATCTAAGAAGAAACCAAATTTTAGGCATGGACACATGTCTTTCTAGTGGGATCCATAGAAATTATTCAGTGCCTTTTTATGGTACTCTTACTCCCATTTTTCATTAGATCTACCAGGATATAATTACAACCAAAGCAACATGATAGAACATATAGAAATGGCCAAAGAGAATCCACAAATCCCCTTGATGTCACATCCTTTACATTCCCCCTTGGTTCATCACTCATCAATCTAGACATAGTGATTATGAATTTATTTTTAGTCTCATGGTGGAAAAGAATGTCATTATGTCTAAAGCAAGAACCTCTTATTAATAGAATGAGTCGATGGATGACATGGTCTCACTATCCAAATAATAAATCCCTTATGACTCAACAACATAGAGAAAATCTCATATCAATGGGCTACATGATTGTTTTATTCAAAAGAAAGATTACATAACAAAGAAAATAAAAACAACGAATAAAAAAAGTTAGAAGAAATAGGAAAAATTGTATCAAGAAATAAGAAAATGACAAAAAATTGTAAAACAAAAAGATGAAAAACACTTAAGAATATTAAAGCTTGGAATGAGAGGTAACCCTCAAAACTAAACATTTGGCCATGACAAGGATTAATAAGCAGATAGATAAAATTCATGTAGGTATAAAACATTGGTAATCATTCATGCTGAAACACCGTAGAAATTGCGAATCGGCCTCAGGCAAAGATTCGCGATTCAGGTGAAAGTTTACGATGACAATTCAGAAGACAGAACAAAGCAAGGAGGCACGCAACATCCAGTCTCCAAGTTTGTCACAGATTTTTAACCTTACTTTGTTTCCTCTCTTTACGCTACATTATGCAACATAGCGTAGCATCGCTCAGCGTAATTCTATTTAGCGTAGCCCAATATCAGAAAGCAACTGACTTCGGCAGTCTTGACGAAATTTAAAGTTTAAAACTTGTCATATATTCGGCTAAGTCTTTTGCTCAAGGCCGACGTTTATGCTCTGTTACGCAGAGCAGCGTAACGAGCTTCAAAGAAAACAAAGTCAGAGTACAAGGAACAGCTGCAGACTGATTTCTTTTCTTTGCAAATTGGTTGCTTTACACTTATTATGCTACGTAGCATGGGCAAGCGTAATTCGTTATAAAGTCGACCATTTCTATGCTCTATTACACTTTGCGGTGAAAATAAGCATAAAACAGCTAGCATCAACTACTCCCATTCTCTATTATGCTCTACCACGCAACGCAGCATAAACAAGTGTAATGCAGCATAAATCCGGCTAAAGCAGTTATGCATCTACTGTCCACACGCACAATACGTTGATGAGTGTATTTTGCGTAATCATGAAAGTAGCTTTGGCAAAAAATGTTCACAACGTACGTTGCCCCTTCTCCTGGAAATGTGACGCAACATGGCTGGTTTCAACACAAAGTTTACCAGGTCAACGGTATGTTGAAGGTTCGAGACACGTGTCGTCAGGGCCATGCTTTCTCCATATGTTTTCGAACTTATAAATACTCCAGTTGGCAAAGAAACAGACACCCTGGGCAGCATCTGTAACTTTTGACAGCATCACCTTCTAGTAGAGATAGAAGACATTTTGCTTGAGTATTGGCAGTAGGAGCGATCAATTCTTTGGCAAAAACACAACTCTCTCCATTGACGATCATTAGCAGCTTTGAGCAGAGACTACTGAAGAAAAAAAGAGCAGATCAGAGATCTAGAGATTATCTGCTGTGGTTTGTAAGGTTCATTGATTAGAAACATTTGATCAATAGATGTCAGAGCTTGACCTTCCTTGCATCCCATCTCTGGCTTACGAGGTAGATCGAACTCCGATCTGTACTCCTTGTTGAACAGTTTTCTTGTTATTCTATGTATGCCTAGCACAAGATAAGCGGAGCTTTTCCATTGGAAATTTGTATGCAATATACCCAGTTTTCGGGTCAAAGTACAGATCTTGGAATTACACATTTTCCTTAAATTCGATCCTTCCTCTTATGTTGATGTTGTTATCTACATTGTTTTCTTCTCCTTTGGCGATTCACCGAATTAGATTATTCCACAGGATATCTACAATATTCGTCGATTTACTGATTGAGTAAGTCCCTGTCTGATCGAAAAGACTGTTCAGGGCATTGCGGATTTGTTTCCTCCAGCACGGCCCTCACACAGATCCGTGGTTAAGATTGTGTACACGGATTTTTATTTGGTATTTCCAGCTACTGACATTTTCCATCGTTACACATGCCCAAGCCACTGGGTATCTGTTGGTGTTGTGATGGTTGGGTAGACAAATCCTTGATCACACACTTTATTGGTAAATGTAAGGGGGATTAAGGTATGAGGTGTGTTAACATTATGAATGTCTAGCCCATAATTGATCCCTTGATCATGATATGGTATGCATGGATTTGTTGGTCTCCCCACACTATTAGATTCATTGCATTGGTTCAGTGTTGGAGTAATAATGGATGGTGGGCCCTATGTAAGATTAGAGGATGGTGATTGTGAAAATGGAGATGCTACACTAGATTAGCATTATGCTAGTTTAAATGATGTGGTAGGTCCATGGATGGTTTTCTTCAGCTTATGGCCTTTCCTAAAGAAGGGATGTTTTTAATGTTGTAGTGGAGACTTACTGGTGTTAGCATGTTTATGCACATTTGTGGCGCAAGTGGCATTTGTTTGTTGATATTTTGGTGTTGAACCTTCCTATGTCCTTAATGATGGCATGTGATGAGGTGATGTATGAGAATATTAAGGGTAGGATGGATGGTAAGAGGCACAATGTGGTGATCCCTCAAGGGATGTCATGGATTGATGGTACTTAAGAGAGTGGTAGTGGCAATTTGAGGTAGAGGATGTAGAACTAGTTAGAAAAATAAGGTTTTGAACATAATATCTATGTAGTTTTAGTAGATAGGAAGGATAGGGCTGATTTGGTGGTGGCCTCCCCCATGACTGTGGTTATTTTCACTATGGTTGAGGACTATGTTGATGCTAGTAATAAGTCCCCCTAGGATGGTATGATTGGTTGTGGAGTTGTTGATAATTACCATGTGGAAAAGGAAATATCTTAGGCTTGTGATCTTGTATGAATTTTGGATTTAATGCAGAAGCCAAATACTCATATAGATGTGACATGACAGGACAATGGTTCTTTAGGTAGTCATATATGCATAGGTTACCTCTGTCATTTTTATCTATGGTTAGGTCTATAGCCTCACTTTCTTCAATCATTTTTCCCATTTGCTAAAAGGTGTTCCTAACTATTTCTTAGTCTTGTATCATCTATTTATTATTATTTCTTGGCTTATTTTGCATGATCCTATCGTCTACAATCTCAATGGGAGTTGTAATGTTTTCATATATCCATTTGGACATCCTATTAAACTTTTCTTCAAGCTCATCAATAGACTTTGATATCAGTAAGGTTTGCTATGAAATCATCTTATCAAGAGTGGTTTTTTTCTCCTTACCATACATATGGACCTCCTTAGATTGAGGAGTTGGGTCCCACTAATATTTCTCAACATTCTCCCATTTTCTTATTTTCCCCTTCTTCTTTTGCCACATGCTCGATTAGCTCATGGATTTGATGGGTTTGTAGCTCATATAATTGACTTGGGGCATACATCCCAAGGGTCTCTTGTGTTTCATTATGTAATCCATCTATGATGTGGAAAAGTTTCCTTTCCTTGAAGAAACCATGGCCTAGGCATCTATTCAATAGGAAATAATATCTATCTAAGGTCATGTCCAAGGTTTCATGTTATTCTTATCTCCATTCTTGGATCTGTCTGCTTAGGTTGGACACCCTTACATAGGTTTGGTATTTCTTGTTGAAGAGTTCCAACATTGTGGATCACCATTAAATTGAATTTGGTTTCAATGATCGATACCACACTTTAGCTATATCAATTAGTGTCCTAGAAAAGAGCTTAAGCTTTTGCCACTCATTTTCAATGTTGTAACAAACATAGGCATCATGGAAGGCTTATAAATGATGTTGTGGATTTGAATCATAGCCTCCTGCAAATTTAGGGATATTATTCATATCAAGCCTAGGTAGGTGACTCTCTTTATGATGCTTATGAGATATCTTAACTACCTTTATAATCTGAATTAGGCTCTTAGTGGGCAACAAGGATTCATCATCATCAAACATGTTGTGAGGGAAATTTCTATGTCTATTAAGTCAATTGTGACAATGTTGTTTATGTTCATGTTGATATCTTTGATTTTTTCCATGGGTTTGACTTCTATTTTTATTCCATCCCTCTAGTTGAGCTTTATCTCCACACCTACCTTCATCATCATCAGAACTAGACATTGAAGGGGAAGAGGAAGGAGAGGAACTGGGAGAATTTCCATGGCTTCTATAGTGTTCCTCAAGTTCCCTTGATTTATTCTCTCTAGATTTCAAGGAGGGCCTAGGGCTTAAGGCCTTCCCTAGTCTAGGACTTACTTCATCTTCTCCAGGGTTATCTACCTTAGGTGAATGTAGTGCTTGAGTGTCGTCAAGGTGGTCATGAATATAAGAAACCCCTACATAAGGTTGGTCACTCCAATTTTCTTCGCCCTATATCTCGTTAGTTTTCCAATGAATGTTCTCATCATATAATGCATTATCAGTTCCTTGTGAAATAGACATTATTCTTAGTTAATGATGTATGTGATTCAATATTTTTTGAAGGATATGTCTATACCGTCTGAAATCATCGGTCTCCGGCTGGAATGAAATAGAAACCATGAGATCCCTGGACAAGCACAGAAGACCCTACCTTCGCTTGAGGGCAAGCTAGAATTAACGAAGGCAGAGTACCTTGAGTGGTCCGCACACAAATCAGGCAAGGATTTCCCCGAACGTACACCGATATACTGTATGCTGGGTTATATGTAAACATCATAACGAATGCAAAACGGAGCATAAACATATAGGAGCATAAGCAGTAAACATACAACAATGAATGAAAAACTGTAATAGATTTTAGCAAAGAAATGTAGCAATATTATTGCAGAATGAAAGTTACAATGCATCGGTCTAACACAGTTGTGACTCTGACACAAGGTGGACGAATAGCCCCGGTAGATGCAGCGATGATTGTGTGCTGGATTCAACTGCAGGCACAGCGTAAAGGCTGGATGCTCAGCGTGCAGGGTCAAGGTCTAGCATACAGGGTTTTTGCTCTCATTTCTTAATGTCTCTTTTGTCTCTAGTTTGCTAAAAATTGCCAACCCCGATCTAGTGAAAAATTGGGATTTTTATACAAGTTTAGACGTGGGACTCGGGTTTTGAGAGGGGATGATTGGCTATGGGGTGTTGGATTCTCAGGTCGAGTGACATGTGGTGCATTGACCAAGTGAAAAAGAATGAAATTTTACAAGTATACAGTGTGCTACACGCCGGCATATACCGTTGCATGCCAGCATATACACGTTATATGCCAGCATACACTGCTGTATGCCAGTGTATACACGTTGGACGTATGTCCTTGACGTACAGACTTGATCGATAGAAAGAAGTTGTTCAGCCCTCATATTTGAATTCGGATGCCATGAAGATGCTGCCTGTAGATGTTCAGCTTGGTTGACCTTGATCTGACATGGCTCTGGAGAGCTTGGATTGGTTTATGTTGCGCTACACACTGATTGTGCACTTTGTAGATGCCAGGCGTATACGCTGGGCATACACGTTGGGCGTATACGCTGTGGATGCATGTTGGGCATATACGTTGTATCTGCTGAGCGTATACGTTGGGAGTACATGTTGCATCTACTAGGCGTATACGCTGGGCGTATACACTGGGCGTATATGTTGCATACTCAGCGTATAAACTCCAGAATGCATTATGTCAACACCTGATGATTGCTTTGTTCGTGTGAGTTGATGCCTTGTACCAAATCTTGCTCTGAAGTGCTGTTTCCATGCCATCTTCGAGGATTGCATGCCGGGCGTATACATCAGTCATACATGCTGAGCATACATGTGAGGAGTATACGCTGGGCGTATACACTGTGAATGCATACTTGCGCATATGCGCTGGGCATATACACTAGGCGTATACACTGTGGATGCATACTTAGTGAAGACTAAGTATCTTGAGCTCCAAAGTTGCCATGTTTGATAGCAGATGTCATCGTGGTCGTCTGTAGGTCCCAGGGAACTATTGAGCCTGACTTTGCTTGAAGCTGTCTGTGGGGCCCTCAAGCTTTAGTCATGATGGGGAACGTTATGACTTAGCTCGATTCTTGTTAGAGAAGTACTAAGCTCAAAATTTTGTGGTGTTTCATTGGCCTCTCTTTGTTGATGCTTGGAGGAATCGACTTGAGAAGTGTTGACAAAGAAGTACAAAACACCATAAGCAACTTGGTAGAAATATTGTCCGTTGGCACTTGGCCAGATGTCATCGCACCACGTTTAGTAGTACATGGGATTGTGGAAAACGACATTTGTAGCTAGATAGGAAAATGGAGATTGTGGGGATTGGGGACAAATCGAGGGGTTGTTCATGGTGAAGGGGATGTCTGGGTATGTATGTAGATCATGCTTATCTTCTTGGGATAAAAACATGATGTGTGTGTCCTTTGGCAGTACAAGACTCTTGCTTACTATTCAAGAGGACTTGTTGACAAAACCAAAGCCACGTGATGATGTGTTGTGTTCTTTGGAGGAACATGGCCCTTGTTTAGTGTTTAGGAGGAACCTGTTGGTGGAGAGCTAAAGCCATGCAACGTGATTTTGCTTGATTTTTTCTTTTGAGGGAATTGCCATCCCATCAAGGGTTTTTTTTTGAAGTGCTTTGTTTTGATCTTGTACTCATGCTCGAGTGCCATGTTGTGTGTTGCAATCGCTTAAGAGTGGCGTAGTATGCAACAGTATGTTCGATGTTTCAGTTTGTACCAGGTGTGTTCAAGATGTAACCAAGTATAAGATGTTGAGGGATAGCTGCGATATGAAATGGGAGATGTACTAGTGAATGGCTTGATTAGTCTTGTCACGTGCGTTGTGAAAAACGTTTCACCTTACTGCTTATGAAAAAGTGCATTCTTGTACGAATACCTCTGAGTGTCATCCTACAAACAGAACTCCAAGAAGACAAGAAAACCATGAGTGAGTAAGAAAGTTTAGACTTAAATAGCTATTGATGAAATAAAGGCATCGGATGAGATTTCAGGCACTGTATATGAATGGCAGCAATGTTGTTAGGATTGGCTGATGGCGAGCGATGCAGCAGTTCTGATGAAGTTGGGATGTAGCCACAGATCGAGGAACTAGAGATGAAATTTCCAGTTTATAGTTGTAGCTAACTATCATGGGTTAGTTTTATGTCATGACCTGTTGGACATTTCCCGTTTAGCATCGTGGTGGACGGTACATTGCTAGTTTCTAGTTTTGGCAGACCGTGAAGAGGCAAACTAGTTTATAGTCTTAGCGGACTCTGGTGAATGTAACTGTGGCAGTTTACTATCGTATTGAATGGGTGTTAGTTTATTGTCATTGTAGAAATTCTATGGTATCAGTTTATCGTCATGATTCCAGGACAAGCTGTGGTATTAGTTTACCGTCGTAATGCCAGGACGAGCTGTGGTATCAGTTTACCGTTGTGATGCCAGGACAAGCTATGGTATCAGTTTACCATCGTGATGCCAGGATGAGCTATGGTATCAATCTACCATTGTGATGCTAGGATGAGCTGTGGTATCAGTTTACAGTCATGATGCCAGGATGAGTTGTGGTATCAGTTTACTGTCGTGATGCCAGGATGAGCTGTGGTATCAGTTTACCATCGTGATGCTAGGGCGAGCTATGGTATCAGTTTACCATCATGATGCTAGGACAAGCTGTGCCTGAGTCCATGCTCAAATGTGGAACATTTTCAAGAACAAGTGAGTGGTCAGATTTTCAAGCTCATTCCCTTCCATGTCAGTTAACTTGAATGCTCCGTTGTCGTATGCTTTGGTGACCAAGTAGGGCCCTTCCCAGTTGGCTGAGAATTTGTCCGGGTGTTCCTGAATGGCCTTAAGTACAAGGTCGCTTTCCTTGATAGGGCGCTTATGAACATCATGCTGATGGTGTTGTCGTTGTCATTTTTGGTACCATTCAATCTAATCGAGGGTGTGTATACATTCCTCCTCCACCGAGTCCAAATCAGGAATGCATAGCTCATTGTTTTGCCCTTCATCGAGAAGTCCAAAGAGTGTGATTCTTAAAGATGGTACCTGTAATTCCAAGGGTAAAACAGCTTCTGAACTGTAAACAAGACTATATGGCATTTTACCTGTGGAGGTCTGATGCATAGTACGATAAGCCCACAATGCGTATACCAGCTGCTCGTGCCATCTTTTCTTGCTTTGGGTAAGCATCTTTTTGAGTACTGTAATGATGGTTTTATTTGTGGCCTTTGCTTTCCAATTTCTTTGAGGGTAGTAAGGGGATGAAAATGAGTTTTTGATCCCCAGGCTTTCACAGAAAGTTTTTGTTTCAGCACTACTGAATTGTGGCCCGTTATCAGTGATGATGGTCATGGGGATGCCAAAATGGGTCACAATATTTTCAAGAATGAAGTTGCATACGTGTTTAGATGTGGTCTTTCTAAGGGGGATAGCTTCCACCCGCTTCATGAAATACTCTATCACGGTTATGATGAAGCTATGCTCTATAGAAGATGAGGGTGTTATTGGTCCGATAAGGTCCAACCCCCACTTTTGAAAGGGCCAAGTGATTTGCGTTGTGTGCAACTCATTTGGTGGAACATGTATTAGATTACCATGTTTTTGATAGATACTGCATGTTTTAGCCTTAGAGAGACAGTCATACTCCATATGTGGTCAATAACAACCTAAACGTCTTATTTTCATTGCCATTGCTTTAGGTGCTATGTGTCCTCCGCATAGTCTGTCATGTACTTGCTCAACGATGGTTTGGGCATCAGTGCTACTAATGCATGTTAGTAGTATGCCTTCGTAGGATCGACGACACAATGTGTTCCCTACCAGTGCATATTGTCGAGAATGCTTTCATACCGTGTCTTTTTGTGCATTCATTAGATGTTGCAGTGTTTCATTGTGTAGAAGGTACTCTTTTATGTCATCATACCATTCTATCGTGTGTGTTGTACTAACTGATGCAATTGGTAATGTATCGAGAGTATCAGTTATGGGTTTTACGTAATTGATTATGGAGCTTGGCAACATATGGAACATGTCAGGCGATATGTTTAGTGCTAACATGGCCAGTGCGTCTACGATGGTATTGTCATTTTTGGAGACATGTTGCATGTCCGTGTTTTCAAATTACTTCATTAAGCATTTGGCTAGGTCACAGTATGGTTGTAAATGTTGCGCTTTGCATGTATAAATGTCTGTGACTTGGCTTAAAACTAGTTGTGAGTCTCCTCTGACCACAAGTCATGCGATGCCTGAAGCTAGTGCTACCATAAGACCTCTAAGGAGACCTTCGTACTCTGCTATGTTGTTCGTACAGTGAAAGTTGAAACAATAAGAAAAGGGTCGAATCTCCCCGGAGGGATAGGTGATGATGGCGGAAGCACTTCCCCCTTGAGAGGTGGATGCTTCATCAAAGTTCAAAATGGCATCGTAGTCATTGGGTACTATGTCTATTGCACTCACATTTTCATCAAGGAACTTTGGCTCTATCGATGCTTGGTCATGCGTTGGTGACGTGGTCA
This sequence comes from Gnetum montanum, assembly GCA_015680685.1. NCBI lineage: Eukaryota > Viridiplantae > Streptophyta > Gnetopsida > Gnetales > Gnetaceae > Gnetum > Gnetum montanum. The sequence continues at coordinate 160,459 of MNCI01004650.1, forward strand.
TTTGATTCGCTATGGCTTGACCCTTAACTGATGATTGCGCTATGTAGTGTAGGTCAAACTTAGCTATCATGGCTTTCCAACGGGCTATTCTACTTGACTTGTAAATGTTTCCTGTGATGGCTCTGAGCACATTATCCTTGTAGATTATATTGACTTGGTTATGGAAGAGGTAATGTCATCATTTTTTTAAGGAAAAGACCAGGGCTAAACATGACCTCTCCACCTCATTATACTTCTCATGGGCTACTAATGCATGGATTAAGTAATAAACAGGAACTTCGGTTCCATCTTCTTTTTTCTGGCAAAGCATGGACGCGATTGACAAGTCCGATGTGGCAAAGTAGATATAAAATGGTTTATTATTTTGAAGTGGAAAAACTGTGGGTAGTTGAACAAGCACTATTTTAATATTGTCAAATGCTTCCTGGTACTGTGACGTCCATTCAAAATGGACGTTCGTGCATAGCAAGTCATTCATAGGTTTCAACTTGTCCGTTAGTTTTTCTATGAAACGCCTGATGAAGTATAATCTACCTTGTAAACCTTGGAGTTCGGTAACATTGCTAGGGGGTTTTAAGTTTGTTATGGCCTTAACTTTATCGGGGTCTACTCGTATCCCTACTTCTGAGGCTATGAATCCAAGCATTTTTCCTATTTTGACTCCAAAGACACATTTTTTTGGGTTAAGTCTCAGCTCATATTTTAAACAACTCTTTAGTACCGAGTCAAGATCTTGTACATGTTGTTCTGATGTCTTTGATTTAACCATGATATCATCCATAAAGTCGTTGAGCGAGTGTAGCATGTAATCGCTAAAAATAAATGTCATTGCTCTTTGATATGTGGCCCCAGCATTCTTGAGACTGAAGGGCATCATTGTGTAACAAAAGGTACCCCATGATGTCATAAAGGTAGTCTGAAGCTGATGCTCCGGGTTAATGCGTATCTGCTTGTATCTTGAGAAGCTATCCATAAAAGATAATAGGGCGTGCCTAGTGGTTGAGTCAACAAGTTGATCAATGCTGGGTAAGGGGAAATCATCTTTTATGGTTGCAACATTGAGATCTCGGAAGTCAATGCATAGGCGAATGCTTCAGTTCTTTTTTGGGACAATGACTATGTTGGATACCCAATCAATGTAGTTGACAGCCTGAATGAAACCTGCCTAATAAAGTTTGGTGATCTCATTGCGAACTGCCAACACTACTTCAGGTTTAACCTTTCGCGCTTTTTGTTTTACTGGTCTTAATTTTGGATCAAGGATAATGTTGTGTGTAACAATGAAAAACGTTGGCAGCTGGAAATACCGACCGAAATTCCGTGTACACAGCTTTAACCACAGATCCGCGCGAGGGCTAAGCTGGAAAAACGAATCCGCGGTGCCCTGAACGGTCTTGTCGATCAGACAGGGACTTACGGGTCAGTAAAAATGATGATGATTATGGATTTTTGCATGCCGTGATTTGGTGCGAGAGATCGTAAAACGGGAAGACAACGAAATAGAGGGATCGCTACGAGGATAACGCCAAAATGCCGAAAAGATGCTAATCAGGAGAGAAAAAAAAATGTGTACGTCGCAAAGATCAAAGATCTATGTTTCAATGCTGGATCGGATGTATGCTTGTATGTATATTACGTTACAATGGGAGAAAACCCCCAACAACTGGATACAAAATGAGCACAAAACAACAAGAAAACTGTTTGGATAGAAGTCTGATCTACCTTGTAGGCCAAAGCTTAGGTGCAGGAATGGTCAAGCTCTGAAGTCTCTCGATCTTTTGAACGATAGAACCTGCTAACTGGGCGAGATGACTCTGCGATTCCTGTTCTGCTTCTTTGCTTCGGGTAGATCTGCTGTTAGGGCTCAGGCATGCTGTGTTTTGTTTCTGCTAAAGAATGGTGTTTGCAGCGATTACCAAAAGGTTGCTCTTGTTTCTCTGTTCAAGGCGATAAGTGTTTCCTCGCTCAGAAAATGCTCTTGTCCTCTTGATCTGCTTCCAACAAAAAGCGATAAGTGCTCTGGTGCTTTGGTTCGTTAACTTGTCCACTGGCCAACTCCCCTAATCTCTCCCCTTTTTCCTCTTTTTTTTTGTATATTTGTTAGCCGGGGTATTTATAGGCCGCGACACGCGCAACCCTGATGATGTGGGCCCGAATGTCGCGAATCCTGTTGACGCGATTCTTTTAAGTCGAACTGCGACTACGCACAACACGCTCGTTTGTGTGCTGTGCATGTAAAAAGCAGGCCCATGATAGGCGTGTCTCGGCTGCGTTTGCGCTCATTCGCATTGTGTTGCGTGTATGAGCGCAACCTAGGTGTAACAACATCGCGCTTACGCTCATCACGCAACTGTGCGTGACGTAGCGTAAATGTAACATACACTCTCCACGCAGCTACGCGCGGTGGAGTGTAATCAAAGTGTATCTTACGCTCATCATGCAGCTGTGCGTGACGGAGCATAATGAGTGCGTGCTTGCATTCTGACCTACACATGAGCACGCATCACCGCATAACGTGCGTAAAGATCAGTTGTTTAAGCGTTGCGAGAACAAGTGCCAACCCGTCATGCTTCTCTGGATTTTGCTTTTAACTGTTCTGGAGCTTATTACGCTCATTACGCTGCCGTGCGTGATGAGCGTAAGATACACTTTGATTACACTCCATCGCGCATAGCTGCGTGGAGAGTGTATGTTACATTTACGCTACGTCACGCACAGTTGCGTGATGAGCGTAAGCGCGATGTTGTTACACCTAGGTTGCACTCATACACGCAACACAACGCGAATGAGCGCAAACGCAGCCGAGACACGCCTATCATGGGCCTGCTTTTTACACGCACAGCACGCAAACGAGCGTGTTGTGCGTAGTCGTAGTTCGACTTAAAAGAATCGCGTCAACAGGATCCGCGACATTCGGGCCCACATCATCAGGGTTGCGCGTGTCGCGGCCTATAAATACCCCGACTGACAAATATACAAAAAAAAGAGGAAAAAGGGGAGAGATTGGGGGAGTTGGCCAGTGGACAAGTTAACGAACCAAAGCACCAGAGCACTTATCGCTTTTTGTTGGCAGCAGATCAAGAGGACAAGAGCATTTTCTTTGCGAGGAAACACTTATCGCCTTGAACAGAGAAACAAGAGCAACCTTTTGGTAATCGCTGCAAACACCATTCTTTAGCAGAAACAGAACACAACACGCCTGAGCCCTAACAGCAGATCTACCCGAAGCAAAGAAGCAGAACAGGAATCGCAGAGTCGTCTCGCCCAGTTAGCAGGTTCTATCGTTCAAATGATCGACAGACTTCAGAGCTTGACCATTCCTGCACCTAAGCTTTGGCCTACAAGGTAGATCAGACTTCTGTCCAAACAGTTTTCTTGCTGTTTTGTGCTCATTTTGTATCCAGTTGTTGGGGGTTTTCTCCCATTGTAACGTAATATACATACAAGCATACATCCGATCCAGCATTGAAACATAGATCTTTGATCTTTGCGACGTACACGTTTTTTTTTTCTCTCCCGATTAGCATCTTTTCGGCGTTTTGGCGTTATCCTCGTAGCGATCCCTCTACGTCGTTGTCTTCCCGTTTTACGATCTCTCTCACCAAATCACGGCACGCAAAAATCCATAATCATCATCATTTTTACTGACCCGTAAGTCCCTGTCTGATCGACAAGACCGTTCAGGGCACCGCGGATTCGTTTTTCCAGCTTAGCCCTCGCGCGGATCCGTGGTTAAAGCTGTGTACACGGAATTTCGGTCGGTATTTCCAGCTGCCGACGTTTTCCGTCGTTACAGTTTTCTGGCGCTAGAAGGAGGGCCTTCAGGCTCCGATCCGAATATTTCGGGTAACCCTGTTTAGAGATCTATACCCTAGGCCGTAGACGTAATACCTCTAGGGAGGTCTAAGGTCAATCGTGTGGTGTAGATCGGTCACAAAGACGATTTCTTTGAAATCCGGCAGGGTAGAAAGCCTTTTGTGCTGTTTGTCAACCTTTCTTTCATTCAGATTCGACTTTTAGTCATTTTTTCATCGTTGATCCATGGATTCTTACTATTCAAACACAACAGCCACAACCGCCATGACCACTGTCGATCCGGGTGTCGCGCCCGTGAACCTGACGGTGACCATAGGGCCAGCCCCCGGTGCAACCGGTCCTCAGGGACCCTTGCGCCGTTCATTAAGGCTTCAGGGGAAAGATCCTATCTTCACGGTCATAACCCCTGAAGACTACAACTTCATTTGCGTCAAGATCCAAGCGAGGTTGGCTCTCAGCCGAGCCGAGCTTGAGGCAAAACGAAACTTTGAGGCGCTCCATCGAGGGGGTTACGATTTCAAGCCAACGGCCTACGATATAATCCCCTTGACCGAGCACCAAAACGAACTCATCTCCCAGCTGATCATGGCTAGAGGCCAGGCCTCACAACCTGCGGTAGAGCCCGAGCGTGAGGAAGAAGCAGAAGCAGAGGACGAATTTGCGGCCATGTCAGAACATTCGTTCCATACCTTGACGCCTCACACATACGTGAATCCGTTATTCCCTTTCAACGGAGAAGCGGCTCCTCTAGACTCGGCCATGACCACGCAGACGCACATCCCTGTTCCTCCTCAGGCCAATGCGCAGCCGTCTGGGTCGCAACAGGCAAGCGCACAGCCTTCTGGGTTGCAAATGCAGCTACAGCATAACGCGGGGGTGATCCCGTCGTAGCATATAATTAACATTCTGGTGGTAGGCCCGGTGGCCACCGTCCCCCATTTCATCCCTCACGTGCGAACTCACACTATACCATCAACTCGCCCCGAAATGTTCCTGCCCCCACCAACTCAGCAGCATACCGCAACCGTGCCCTGGCAAACCTTTGTCCCGTACCCTACGACTAGTCACTGGGCCAACCCTGCGACGAGTCACTAGGCCGACCCTGCAACAGAACAGCAAACGAATACAGTTTACAATGCACAACCCCCGCCAGCACCAGCGGCACAATTTTCACGGGTGCTTCCTCGCTACACTTATCATTATGCCCCGTAGCAGGCAGCAGCTAACCCCGCGTCCCAAACCGGTGGGTGGGGGCCTTCGCAGGTCCCCCAGCCTGCACGAATCCCTGCTCCACCAGCGGTTAGCCAACCACCTCTTGCGTTTCAGTTTCCTGGGGTTGTTCACCCAGTCCAACCTCCTGCTCCTATGCCTACTGCATAGACACCGCCCTTACCAGGTCTAGATCAAGCGTTCCAGCTTATCCAGACGCTTACCGAGGAGGTGCGACGCCTCAAGACCGCTGGGTCTGATACCATTCAGATCACGGATTTTTATCAAGATGATCCGATTAATCTAGCGGTCCCCGTGCTGTCGTTGCCTCCAGGGATGTCCCTCCCACATTTTACCAAGTATAATGGGGAGGGGGATCCCAACACCCATCTCGCCACCTTTAGATCCGAATCCTTGTTGTTGCAACAGTGGCCACATACTTTGGTCAAAGTATTTGCGATGTCGTTAACAGGGAAGGCTTTAGACTGGTACAGAGCTCTCCCACGCTCTTCCATTACAACCTTGGAAGAGCTGCTGACTCAATTTGTGACCCGATTCAAATACAACATGAAGCCGGAAGTCACATTGGAGCAGCTTATGGGGGTGAAACAGGACCCGCTCGAGTCAGTCCAAAAGTTCATACAGCATTGGAACGCTACCTTGAATGAGATCCGTGACCCGATCGCGGACTCCCACCTGTTGGCCATATTCAAGGGAGCAGTCAACGACTTTATCAAGTCCAAGCTGTATTATCTTTCCCCTGGAGACATACGTCAGGCCTTCGCCCAGGTCCGGAGCATCCAAGATGCTGCGGAGGCTAGCAAAGACCCGGCGTACATCGCTTACAAGAACACGCACAACAAGGCTAAGGACAAAGGTAAGGCAACGACCACTACTGTAGCGGCATTGACTGAGAATGCCAAGAACAAAAACAGGAAAGCTCCAGCAACAGCACCGCCTGAGGCCACGGCTGGTGACGGCACCAGCCAGGCCACGGCTGCCCCTGAACAGGCCCCCCAGCCAAAGCCGAATTTTAAGCGTAAAGATCGCTCAAAATACGCGGCTCTCCCAGTGAAACATTCTGAACTGCTAAAACAGCTGTTGGCGGCAGGACACATTCACCCGAAGAAAGTGTCCGAGGAGGCCCTGAAGCGTCACAGACATAACTGTGAATTGCTGAAGGACCCCTCTTTAGCTCTGCCTAACGAACCGGTAGTTCCGAGATCTTTCAGGCTGGACCGTTTTTGTGACTACCACCAGATGTGTGGTCACGACACGGATTACTGCTGGGCATTGAAAGACGATATTCAACACATGATCGACGAAGGTCATCTGAAACTAGACAGCAGTAACCCAACACGTCCCGAAAACCAGACATTACATGTATATAAGGATCCGTTAAACGCAAGTTACGATCCTTTTACAATCACTGTGGTGAGTACGGACGGTGAGCGTAAAGGGCCGCCAAAATAACCTTTTGTTTTGTGTGTGCCCACCAGTTCACAAAGGGGGGCAACTACTTCTTCGGCAGCAGGTGGGGTCTCACGGCCGCCGTTCATTATACGGGCGCCTTCTCAGCTACGGCCTCAGTCACACGCTACTGCCCAAGCCGCAGCTTCGTCTGCGCCCACACCGAGAGTGCCCTTCATCATTAGGGTGCCCCGACCACAGGCTGCTCCTCTCACGCAGGGGCAGACCTCCAACAACCACCATCAGGCATCGCCTCCTAAGCGGAAGGAGGAATGCACTGAAGCTAATGCGACAAAAGACAGCTCTACGCTCGGCTTCCCGAAGCCTAGGCCCCTGGCCTCTGTGCCCATGACCATGCCCCAGAAGCATGCCACAGGCACAGGAACGCAGCCACCTTCTTCTGGTAGGAAGACGAACAACCCCTCTTCTGACACTGCCCCGCCTCGAGAGATCCGTCTCTTGGGCCGGATGGAGGAAAGTAAGGGGGATAAACCAACCTGCCGGGAGAAGGACCTCCTCGATGCGTTCACGCAGGTCAAACAAGCTCTCAAGCAAAAGAACACGACGCTGGGCTTGTATGACCTCTTGATGACTTCTCAAGAACACCGCGAGGCTATGGTACGCATGCTGACGTCCATATCAGTGGATGCCAGCCTGCCAGCAGAAGAGGAAGCGATATACGCTATCATGTTTCCTCCTGAAGCTGAAACACCTAAGCCTGCCTCGTTGACCTTTCTGGATGAGTCTGTTAAAGATGATCCAGAAAAGGGTCAAGTGACAATGGAGCCGATGTTCATCACCATTCGGGTTGGCCAGTACCGGATCTGAAGGGTGCATGTGGATGATGGCGCGGCTGCTAATGTCGTTCCCTATTCCATCGTGGATAGGTTGGGTTTGGTCGACCAGATCACTCCCACGACAACAGCCTGCGTGAAATCCTTCAATGGAGCATGGGTTCAAGTCAAGGGGACGGTGCAAATTGAGTTTGTGGCGAGGAATCAATTCCCCACGGAAGCCACATTTCTAGTCGTTGAGGAGATGCCCGGCTTCAACTTGATCTTAGGGAGGTCTTGGTTAGCTCAGCTGAGGGCGGTCTCATCGCCTATCCATCAGGAGATACACCTGCCTTACGCTGGGGGGGAGGTTATCATACGCGGTGACGAGGTCACTCCCAGGACCGTTAGTAACATTGAGGAAGAGCGGGGTTCAGAGATCAAAACGGCTGACGATTAGCCTTCTCTCCAAGCCCCTGAACAGAACAATGACAATGCTGACAGTTTAGCCTGGGCTGACCTGCCATTTCCGGATGACAGCGTAGAGGAGTCGAACTGCAAACCTCCTCGCCCTTATGCGGCAGTTAACATAAAAGCCGCTAGGAGACAGTTGCATACTGGCGACTGAACGAAGCTCTCCAGCATGCGCTCATGCAAGTTAGCAATCAATCGTTTGCTTTATTTTTGTGTGCTTTTATGCAGCATTTTCCTTCTGTGTTTACGCTTTGCATTTTTTTCTTTGCATGTCTTATCATACGCATCCTCATTTCTTTACGTATGTATCCAGGATTACATTTAATTTACAATTTACGCATTGGCCCGCAACGGCCTTAAACTAGTAACTATCTCACGCAGTTGGCCCGCAACGGCCTTAAACTAGGTATTTTTACGCACTGGCCCGCAACGGCCTTAAACTATTTATCTCTTATGCCATTGGCCCGCAACGGCCTTAAACTAGTTCTCTAATTTACAATTTACACAGTCGCCCGCAACGGCCTTAAACTAGTAGTTACTTCGAACTTTACGCATTGGCCCGCAACGGCCTTAAACTAGTTCTCTAATTTACAATTTACGCAGTGGCCCACAACGGCCTTAAACTAGTAGTTACTTCGAACTTTACGCATTGACCCGCAACGGCCTTAAACTAGTCATTCTATCTTACAATTTACGCATTGGCCCGCGACGGCCTTAAACTAGTCATGCGAACTTTACGCATTGGCCCGCAATGGCCCTAAACTAGTAGTTACTTTGCCATTTACGCATTGCTTCGTAATCCATTCACGCTTTCGGCCCGCAATGGCCTTAAACTAAGGCAAAAATAACAAAAAATATGATAGATAGCTGATAGTCAATCAAAATTTATAACGTGTTTGTCTTTCAAATCATTTGTGACATGATGCCAGAAAACAAAATCACGCATGACCCATACTGCCACTATCACCCGTGTCCTTCAACTCTAAGTCCAACCCCAAAAGGTCGTCCTCCAGTGGGCCATCGTTTCCGGGAAGTATCCCTCCTGGAAAGATTGTCTCTTCATGAGACTCTCCTTCTAATGCTGGCTCCACAGGAAGACGCTCTTCGTCGTTGTGTTCCACCTCTGCTTCCATAGTTTCCTCCTCCAGCCCCTCAGCTGGCGGACGTTCTCCACCTTCTGGTACCTGAAACACAAATAGCGTAAAAATTAGAGCAGGCAACATTATGTCGGGAAACGCGCTGGCTAAGCCATGCGTAAACTTACTCGAGATGACCCAGCTTCAGCAGCAAAGGGAAGCTTATCTAGACCGGCCCACAAACGCTTCATGATTTCGTCCTCTGTTAGGTCTTGCCACACATCCTCGCCCAAAGCCATCCCTGCTTTTACCTTCCCTTTCTCCACGCTACTCCAAGCGGGAGGATCTGGGTAGAAGGTAGGGATTGAAGCTTGATTCCCAGGAAAGACCATTGCTCTCTCTGGAGATGCAGTGACGGTCACCTGTTCTTCAAACTTCTTGAAGGCCTCGGACGCTCCGATGGTGTCCACAAAGACCTCCAGGGACCGTGCTTTAATAGCAGAATCACGGTAGCGTTTTCTGTAGGCGGTGCTTTCCCTTTTGTACACGTGCTTGTGGTCCTTCTCCTTCTGCCCCCATTCCTGTACACCCGCGCAATAGTCCCTCCAGTCTCGACTCTTCTGAGCAAGGAGCTCTATTTGCATCCTTTGCTCTACTAACGCTCGGCTGGTCTGTACGCTGTTCTTGATCGCTGTCCAATAACGGGAGTGATCAATCATAGCAGTACGCCAGTCTTCGTCTCTTGTCACTCGAGCCTGTAAGAACTCGTAGCGCGCCCTCAGGTCCTCGACTTCCTTAGTCAAGGACTCGACCCTCTGTTCTGACCGCTGTAGTTTTTTCCATAGGTCTTCGTTGATATTCCTGCTTTCCCACGCGGAGCGTGTCGAGCGTAACGCACATTTACGCATTTCTTCATAAATGTAGCGTGGCACGACCGCCCCATCAGATGGAGGCTCTGCTGTGTCCAGGTCAATGGGCTCCGCGGGGTCCCATCGGAGGTGAGCTCCTGACAGAAAACAAACATCAAGACAGATGACATATTATAAGCAAGACATTACGCAGTTACTTTCACTAACTTACCAACACCAGGGTCGATGCGTTCGAGACGCTCGATCATGTCGTTAATCACGCCTTCCATGAAGGCAAACTTATCGGGGAGGTCTCTCCACGTCGCGTTAGCAGCAGCAGACGTCGAGACATCTCCTTCTCCTATAACATACTCGGTTAGATATTACCTGTTTACAGATTCTTGCAAAACCCGTAAAAAAAAAAACATACGCTCATTACCTCTGCCGGTGACAGTAGCAACGTCATCGACATCTTCCGTACTTTTCTCCATTTCACGCACTGGGGTCTGTGCGTCTCTAGCTCCAGTAGCAGGGGCCTCCTCCCCAGTCTGTACGCGGCTCCCACTAGCAGCTGGGGCCGCCCTACGCGATGAAGGCTGCGCACGACGCGTGCTAACAGCCGGGGCCTCTGCTTCCAAAATTGAGGCCCCTTCCCCACGCTTTAACACCATTGCCCCTGTCTCAGGGGTTAATCGACCTGTCGTTTTTGCTGTTTACATCCTCATGCGTTAGAAACACAATTCCACTAGTCAAAGTTAAACATTGCGTATACAGGCTTTACACTTACCAGGCGGAGGCTTAGTCCGCTGCACCGTGAGCCCAACGGTGTGGCCTCCCTCGCCTCCAGGGGCCTCAGCCACACGGAGCCTCTTCCGCCGAGCTGCAGGCTCCACGATTTCCTCTGCCAAGCGTTTCCCCCGCGAGGCATCGCCGGTGTAGGTGGGCATTATCCCGCCTACACTATCGAGGCCTCGCACTCGGGGTGCCGTCATGCCTTTGGTTGTCACGGACATTGATTCTCCGATCCCTTCCGGCGGGTCCTGCCCACGGGTAGTGCTGAGGATGTGGGCGATCCAGGGTTTGGACAATTGGTCTCGGTCTTGCTGTACCCAGACCCCATTCTTCTGAACGACCAGAAACTCAGCAAACCACCGGAGGGCAGCGATGAAAAAGGCATGATGCACGTTGAAGCGAGACTCAAGCTTCTCGCGAAGCTTGACCATCTCGCTCCGCAAACCCTTGGCGAGATGACTTCCCCAGTCAAATCGGGCTCCCTCCTCCAGCACCTCCCGCATAATACGCGTCTGTTCCACTGAAAAGAACCGCGCTTGCGAGAGGGTTTTGGGGAAGGTACGGGCCCGAAAAAGGGGATACAGCGTTTTGGCGGTCGCCAGCTCGAATTGCTCGCAGGGGAATCCCTTGGTATCCTTAGGGATTCTGGCCCACTCCTGAAGAAGCGCCTCCACTTTGACGCCCCTCTGGGCCTTCACGTTTACGGGAAGGCCGCTGGAGGGGACGCCAAACAGGTCTGAGAAGAGCTGAGCGTTGATGTCGAAGTTCACACGCACGTTATGCACGCGCGTGCTGAAACGGTCGGCCTTCGCATTAAAGGAGTTGACCAGGCCGATCATCTCGCTGGCGGGAACGTCAGGAGTGGCGGCTAGGAAAAGGTGCATTAGCCCTGCGGTCTGGATGTTGGTGACCACCGCAGCTGGGGCCGCCGAGTGGCCAAGCCAACGCTGTGCCTCTTTGATGTCCCCATAACGAAAGAGGACATCTCTCGCCTCGCGGCCGGAAATTGTAAGGGTAATCTCCCGGGATTCCCTGACTGTAAGCCAAAGATGCAAGCCAAAAACGCAAGACATCGCCAAACATTATCGCCATAGTCATAACTCATAATTACGCAAATAGCACTAAAACACGCAACAACCTTACCGGGGCCAAACGGCAACGGGAATTGCGGGAGTTCTATCTCCACGTCCTCGACGCTGAGGGGCGGATCCAGCGTCCAATCCTCGTGCAGCCACCCGAGTTCCTGGCACTTCTTGAAGGCCTCCACATAGCGTGAGTGGTACTCACACATCTCGTGGCCAATTTGTCCGATAACACCGGCTCGTACGTTATTCGTCGCGGTAAACAGCGTTATCGCTGTTTCGGCACAGGGTAGCGTATCGCCGTCGCCGATTAGTTTGTTGTCGCGGATAAAAAACCTGTATAATACAGCGTAAGTTCAATTCACGCTCTACAGCTAGACCTTTCTTACTCCTTTTTACATTGAAAACAAGCATTCTAACACATAAAGACAATATAGTCGTCCAGATCTGCTTACCCGCCTGCGTAGTATACCGTGCCTTGAGGGTTCTGGAAGTACGTTGACACATGAAGGGCCACGAACAATGTATTGTATGCGTGGTAGCAGTTGAAGCGGGTCATACCCCAGATCCAATGCAAGCTCCTCAGACCCCGAGAGCTGAGTGCTCAGTCCTCGGGATTGCCCGTTTCAATCGCCCCGTCTGTCAGGTAGGCCAGAATCCCCTGCGAAGACCCTGGCAACAGGTGCTCCAGAACGGCACCAGCAATATCTCCGGTCACATGCGACCAAACGATGATGCTGAAATTACGCAGTAAAAACTGCAAGAATTCCAGTGCCCCCTTGCGGTACCAGATGGCCTTCCCCTGCACTCTTGTATGCGGAGGAGGGACATTTGGGACGATGGGATTTAACCAGCATAAAACCCCAACAACATCCAGCACAAGCAGGATGGGCTTCAGCGCGATGCTGTAGAAACAGGCAAGACTCATTAAAGCACCTACATCTACATGTCTAGAACTAACATAGAAATTGTAAAACGCAGCCAGGCCGAAATTGCCCAAACCCTTGCGACAACGCAAGGTTTGTCCCCGACAACGGCAACGAACGCAACCTCACCAAAACCCTCGCACTAACCCGAGGTCCATAACTTGACATACGCACGCACGCAAAAGACATTCAAAAACAAAACAAATAGACATATAGAACGAACGTAAGTACAAGAAGAATGGCCTACCGGTTAAGGGGCGTCGGGTCGCAAACATCGATCAACGCCTGCGAGACACGGTTCAGGCTTGCCTGCACTTCGTCGATTTTCACCAGTTTGGCATTCTGCTTCTTCGCCTTCGGTGACATCACGATAGTTGTAGGGTTTCTTCAGTGCCTGCTTACAAATCCTCGCAAGGTTACATGCCCTAGCTTTCTGCTCTCCCTTCTCTTTGTTCTGCCTTTTCTCTGCTCTTCCTTGTAAATTCAAATTGTGATAGCCAACAACCAGTTTTCATCAAAGAACCACTTATTTATACGCGAGGATCGCCGACTTGATATTGGATTAAAGCGGAACTTTCCTGAAACGGAATCCGAAAAATTGGTATTAATGCGGCCGATATCGCACGCGCCACTGTCCAAAATGACGTTAAACTACCACATCTTATCGCCTCGTAATCGGGTTGCATTGATTACAAGCTTTGTTCATAATATTCAAAAATTTTAGTTAGCATTCCACGTTTGGTGACATCCTGTCACTTGTCTCCTAACCACTTACGCACTTGCCGATTTTGCAGGACAGACGGAGGATGGACGCCACAATTTCAACACCTTTAACCTTGACAGGCCCATACGGGCACTTAATTAGACCATTCGACTTCACATTAGTAGACACTAACCCCCCTTTAGCAGGCGTAACCATAGCTACATCGGAGACATCCCCA
>MNCI01004650.1:183938-209725 GCA_015680685.1 Gnetum montanum
AGTTTAAGGCCTTACCGGGTTGTGTGTGGCAGTTTAAGGCCTTACCGGGCTGTGTGTGGTAGTTTAAGGCCTTATCGGGCCATATGTGGCAATTTAGGGCCTTACTGGGCCGTATGTGTGATTTGACGATGCCTAGTCGCTGTATAATTTGCACCGGAGAGTTTGCGTCAAAACTTTCAGTGTGGGCATCTGAAGTTAGTTTACTACAGATTATGGTATGTGGTAGTGTTTGTTATCTCGTCATTTTTTTATATATTCCTCGTGCTTTATAATTTAAATAATTTTTAACTAAAATTAATAAAATATTAAAAATATATTTTAAAAAATCAAAGGCGGCAGCGGCGGCGATGGGGTCGACTCAGCGCTATATATAGTGTGAGGCTATCAGTTGTCAGAGGCACTATGAACTTGAACCAAACCGGAGCGCGAGCGTAAACCTAAACCCCAGCATAAGCATAGCAGCTTAAATCCCAACGTAAGCATAGAAGCTCAAACCCTAGCGTAAGCGTGAGCGTAGAGGCTCAAACCCCAGCATAAGCATAGAAGCTCAAACCCCAACATAAGCGTGAGCATAGAGGCTCAAACTCCAGCTTACAGGATTTAGCTCGGTGCGTAGGTTCAAATCTTAGCGTAGACCCATCAGTTTCAGTGTACAGGACGTCGGAATGAGCAAGGGCAAGGAGGTAGAAGGCCAGGGGAGGAAGGGACCTGACTTGACATTCATGGAGGAAAGTGAGGCCATGTTGCAGTGTTTGCCTAGGCCTAGGATTCCATCGTGGCCTAGATCGACACAAAGGTAGGCTGTAATCTTACCTCAGTTAATTGTTTTTTTTACTTGTACTGGTTATCTGGTGTAGAGATTCTTGGTAGTGTAGAGGGTCTATACGCTGAGCGTAGATTTGCAGCATAGAGAGTCTATATGTTGAGCGTAGACTCGCAGCGTAGAGAGTCTCTATGCTGAGTGTAGACTCGCAGCATAGAGAGTCTGTATGCTGAGCCTAGACTCGTAGCGTAGAGAGTTTGTATGCTGAGCATAGATGTGTAGCATAGAGAGTCTGTACGTTGAGCGTAGATGCGTAGCATAGAGAGTCTATACGCTAGGCGTAGACAGTTTTCACAGCGTACAGGATCTATATGCTGGGCATAAATACTTTTCACAGTGTACAAGATCTGTACGCTGGGTGTAAACAGTTTTTGGAGCATATACGCTGAGTGTAAATAGTTTGTTGATAGCGTATACGTCGAGTGTAAACAGTTTGTATTTTTCTTCAACATGGAATTTTGTTTCTATATTTCATTTTGGTATGTAGCTGATTTATCATGGCACTCTAATTATTTGCAAGGATCCTGAACCTTTCCTGCTAGTGGTTGAGCTGGTTGGGGTGCTAGCATGGTTCGGGCCCCTTGAAACCGATGAACCTACCCCTGATCTGACCGTTGATAATAATGGGGTATGGTTCAGGGAAGGGACCTACGAATTCTTTGGCTTCATCTTGGACAGATTCAAGGTGGTGATATGGTCGCACCTAAGCGAACAAGTGGTGCAAAGTGTGCTTGAAGCAATGTTTCCAGGATCCTCAAATGGCATCATGGTCTTCATGGTGGACATTGACGAGGGACCTCTTGCGATTGAGAAAGGTCCCTCTGGAGGGCCCAGATCTACTCGTCCATTATTGTGTGTGTGAGACTTATTGCCACGAGTGCCTGACTACCTCAATAACACTTTGTTTCTGGCTGCGCATGCGCACACATTATTTCAGAACCCTCCTGGCACAGTGTACAGGGTAGAGAGGTAAGGTCATTTAGTTTGTCGTTTCTATTTTTGTCCTTTAGTGTTTGCCCCTATTCTGACGACTATTCTTTTGTAGGCCCCAAATTGACAAAGATGGGATATGCGTCAATGATGATGGGCTCGCACTGGCTCACATCGCCTTAGAGACCTTCATGGTGGGTCCCACCCTACGCAGAGCTGTATTGGCTTAGACCAAGGGTGACATTGTGCATTTCCATAAGTGATTTTCTAGGGCGTCTGCACAATGCACAGCTCGTGGATGGCTGCATGGAGATTAGTCACGTAATGGACCATTTTTCCCTCATGATGCTGACTTGGGTTCTAGCACCTCAAAGTCCATGAATGAAGGTAAGTGATGATATTTCCTAGATTCCTTAGTGTGTTGGTTTGGCTCCTGGTGGTCATATTGGTGTTATGGTTTGTGTTTATAGTTGATGTCCCCATCGATGGAGACCCCGTTACGACAGGGCGAACTAAAAGTACCCTATCAATGAAGTTTGGGGAGAACAGCAAGGCATAGCGATGGTTGCACACTAATGCCCTGTCTTCTATTATCTGTTGTTTGGATGACACTGGCCTCATGGAGTTATTTACAACCCCGAGCCCTGATGTGTTCATAGCTGAAATGATCGGGATTGTTGATTCATTCGATAAGTCTGTCTCCTACTACAACACCCGTATTAAGGGTGTCAAAATAATTTTCCATTTGTTAGCTGAGTTCTTTTCAGATCTGTTCGGTGTACCAGTAGATGGTGTGAATGTGGTTTTGGATAGGGCACAAAAAGAGCTTCATATGGTGCGTGAGCTAGAAGACAGGTTGGGCATTGTCAAGGGCTCCAAGGGATTCCCTATGCAGGGGACATCAAAGGTGGTGGAAGTTAATGAATTGTATCCCCTGTTTCGGGCACGGGTGTTTCCTAAATCCCTATCCCAGGTGAGGAGTCTTGGGGTGGAAGCTGTCGCATCATGTGAACCATTTTAGAAACTGGGATGCATTATAATTGGGCTCAATTTTTGTTGTCAGGCCTTCATAAGGAGATAGTGCGATTACGTTCAAACGTTGAGGTGTAGTCCCATTTTACATTCGCATTCTTGGTAGGCTATCTACATTGCTTGGCCGAGTTTTTAGTGGTTTGTGTAGATAATAAATATGTTCTACGAGATCATACTCAATTATCTCGCCCGTGGATTAACCATTTTTTTGAGACAGCTGAGTCCTAAGATGCACCTGAGGGGATCAATGAATCTATGTCCATCACGATAGAAGGGTCATCTGGCACTTCAATCCATACACATGACAGTGTAGGGTTGGAACTAGACAATGTTTCCTACACTGCAAAGAGAGCTGAACGGGTTATCAAGGAGACCATCGGGAAAGCCAAATCGAAGCTCTCAAAGTGTAAATGCCCTAAAGAGATGGCCTCAATTGTGGATGAGCCAAGGGTGAAGCGAATATGGTTCAAAATGCTTGTTCGAGGTGAGTAAGCCTAGCGCACTTATTGCATTGTCCTTTTCATCTTATTCATATTTTTCGTTTTGATCACTTACATGAAACTAATGCCTTCAGACTTGACTTGGGAAGTGAGGAGATAGGAGCTAGAGACCATCATCGAGGAGGAGGAAGCTACAATGGACTTAATAATTGAGGAGGAAGAGGTCGGCAAAAATCAGGTGGAAGGGACATAAGAGCAAGCGGAAGATACCACTGAGACAGATATAGTCGATGACTAGGGTGGTGTTGATGAAATGTTCAATAACTTCCTTAAGGGAAGATTGGACCTCGGTGACCCTCCAAACCTGGAAGGGGACAGAGAACACAGTATGTTTCCTTTTGTTTTATTGTGTTGCTTGGTGAATCATTGTTTCTATGGTGTTTTACTTTAACATTTTTATCCCTTCGAGACGAAGGTAGGACAATTCCTACAATGTAGTTGGAAGTGCCTATGAAGGTGGCCCCCCCTGAAATGCCCCCTGAGGCTAGTCCACCTCGTACTCATAGGCCATTTACTTGGACCGAGATGCCAAGTAAAATGGATTTCGTGACCAATATTGTCGACAAGGTGGTCGAACGTATTCAGCAAGCCCACCCTGAAATAGGTATAGATGTCTCACGTTTTTTTGCAATCTTCAAATTTTACACTCTTTTTTACCATCTAAGATCTAACGCATGTTCCTTTTGTTTGTGTAGGAGCAAAACTGAAGTGGGATCCATCTTAGACCATTAGTATTGAAATCTTGCCTACACTACCGCCAGAAGTTGAGCAGATACCACAGCCTGTCTATGAAGAGGTGGTAGAAGGTCTTGTGCATAATGCCAAATCGCTTTGGACCTATAGGCGTTTCATCAAACAGCTATGGTTGCAAATCCAGGCAAAGGAAAAAGAGGTTTCTGAGTTATCGGTTGAACGTGATGATCTTAAGGCTCGGTATGAGTTCGCCTCGGCCAGACTAACAGGTGATCATTCTTGGCGAACTTCTGAGATCGCTTATACTAGATATTGGAACCTGTTAAATGGCCATGCATCATTGACTTGGAAACTAGTAGAGCGTAAGACCCAGGTAGATCTAGTGAACCTCAAGTACCAAGATTGGAAGGCTTTCACTTCCAAGGTACGCAAGTGGGGTCAAGATGAGAAGAACCACAATCACCACTATAATAAATCATTCAAGGATGTATCCATAGAAAAGCGTTAACTTGAAATGTTCATAGAGGGTCTGGGTCTACGTTCTGCATTTGATACCTTTGCTAAGAATACAATTGTTGAGATGGAATCGCCCACGAGGGTAATTATGACCACTTTTGGGGAGGTCTCTGTGGGTGAATTCCCCTTGAAATTTCCTATGTGGTCAGCAGTTGACAAGGGGAAAGCCTTGGCGAATGTTGACCTAGGCCTTGATGGGACTGACTGGGCTAGCATCTCAGAGGAGGAAATTCTCCGTCGACTAGAATTCGGTTTAGGGGGGTCCCCTACGGTAAGCATTTTGTTGCTATGAAATTTGTTCGTTGAGTAATGTTTGGGAGTTTTCTCTTTTTTTCTTATGTTGATTATTTCTTTTGCATTTTATAGGGTCGGGGTGATGACGATGTTCAAGAAGCTGGCCCCAGTGGAGTAGGGATCCATGATGTCGGCGAGTCTAAAGGGGATGACCCTCCCATCCTTGATGTTTAGTTTTTGCTTTGAAATTATTCTGGCTCACATTTTTACATGAGTCCTAAATTGAATCTTTTGAGTTGTATTGAACGAATGAATAGAATCAGTTAACTTTTGTTCTTGTCTAACTGTATATCACTACATATATATATATATTTCTACATATTTGTTTTTGTTGTGGATTTTGAGTTTAAATGTAAACGCGACACGACAATGCAAAAGGTTTTGGTTTGTTTTATAGTTTAAGTGTAATGCACGAAGTGGGAATGTAAGTAGGAATATAATTATAAGTAAAGGATAATTGCGAAGACTGTTATTGATAACACGAAAATGCGAGCGTAAATTTGAACAATGAACTAGAATTTGTGAGGAAAAATAAGTGTAGGTGGATGGTCTAGTTTAAGGCCATTTCGGGCCACATGTAAACAAAGGGAAATTTGAAGTGACATGGGTGGATTTCTTGGTAGACCGATCATTTCTGATCATGGCTAGTTTTATGTCATTGCGGACATGATAGTTTAATGTCATTCTGGACTTCACTGTCATTTATTGGTTTAGTAATTTTTTGATTTTTCTCATTTTAATTTTAGGAATAGAATTAACAGGTATGATTCTATATTCAGCGTCTCCTTCGCTGATCACGTTGAATGGTAATTCAGCCCAAGGGACATCTGATGGAATAGTTCCAGTGTTGGTGCTTTCTGGCACTTCTACATGCATTGTGGTTTCTATGTCGGTTGTAGTTTCTAAGTGAGGCTGTGTATGTACAATTTCAGGCCTGGGTATTTCTATTTTGGGTAAGTTTTCCTTTGTGTCAAAGAGATTATCGCCTACTAGTTGTTGTTCATTTGTATCATCTTGTTTAGGCTCTTCAAGCTTAACCTCTGAGCCTTGATCTGTGTCTCTATGCGATGAGATGGTAGGTGTAGCAGCCTCCCCATGTATAATGATTTCACCGCCTTCGTAATGTAGGTGAATTTCTTGGTATATGGGGGAAGAGACTGCTTTCAATTGGGCTAACCAAGGCCTTCCCAATATTAGGTTGAACCCTGGCATTTCATCGATTACCACAAAGTCGGAAGATGTGGGGAATTGATCCCCTGCTATAAAGTCTAAAGTCACGGTGCCTTTGACTATCACGCGTGATCCGCTCAACGATTTCAAACACATGGTGGTGGTCAGTTTTATTAGCTCTGTAAGCCCCAATTGTTTGACGATGGGATAGGGTACTACATTTGTAGCGGCTCCATCATCTACATGCACTCTATGTATCCTAAATTGATTTATTCGTATCATTATAAACATAGGTGCTATTGTTACCTCTCCCATTTTCTCATCCACTTTGATGTTGTCATTGTGGAAACTTAATGGCTTAGGAGTTGACCCTTGAGGGGAGTACATTACTGCATGAATTGAAGGTTCATTTGGAGGCAACTCTTCGCTTACTAGGATGGATGTCAACATCCACACTAGAGCTTCACGATGGGTTTGAGATGTTAACACTAGGTCGTATAAGCTCAATGAAGTGTTTTTTTATTTAAGTGCCTGTGTGACCTGTGTTAGAGCTGTTGCTAGATATCTGGTTTTGGGCATATGTTTGTCGATAGTGACTTGGTCCATTGGGCCCAACAGTTTTATTTCATGCATAGTTGGTTTGTCATCTTTACCCGGAATCGTTGATTTGGGTGTATCATGTTTTTTGGATGATTCACCCTCATAGCTTATGTTTGGCTTATTGTTAGATGATGTCATGGGTATTGCATTTAGCAGAGTAGGTTTGGGAGGTCCTAAGGCGAGTCTTTGATGCTCCTTCTCCAAGAGTTCATGTGTAAGCTTGTCCGCTAGGAATTCTCATGTGTGATGTAGGGGTACGGTTGGTTTCGAAGCCTCAAGTTTCTTTGGGACCTGTACAACGTATGGATTAGGGTGGGGTTGCGGTTGGACGACTGAATGCAGTTGAGTGCCAGACTGGCTAGGCACCTTGATGACATAGGGAATCTATTTATTCTGTGTGTGGAGGATTGGTGGTTATCAGGAAATTTGGGTATCCTAACAACATATGGGGCTGGCCTAGCTGGAGGTTGTACCTCTGCAGTTGCAACCGTAGCTGGTACTCGAACTACGTAGGGGGTGGGCTGAATAGGAGGTGTTTGTGTGTTTGCAGTAGTAGTAGCGGGAGATACGCATACCACGTATGATTTTTCGCATGTTGGTGTGATGGAAGTTGCTACGGCAGGGGGAATTCGGATAACATAAGGTTTCTATGGGGAGTATGATGGTTGAGGCATAGGTGTTTGTACAGTGGGAGGAATGTGTACTACAAATGGTCTCTTAGGCATTTGCTACTCATGGTCGGAATGGATGGTGTTAATCTCAGGTGTTTCTGGTTCATTATCGAAATAGATGGTGTTAATTACATATGGTGCTTCTTTAGTATTTAGAGGATCCTTATATATGACCATGGCCTGGTTTTGTGGTTGGACCGGGTTGGCTTCATCAAAAGTGATTTGGCCTCCATTGATCATCCGTTGAATATCTTGTTTCAAGGTGAAACAATAGTCTGTGTCATGTCCATTACGTTGATGATAATTGCAAAAATGATCCATTCTAAAGCCTTTTGGTACTGGGGGCTCATCTGGCGTTGCCAGGCTTGGGTTCTGAACCAGTTGACAAAATCGATCATGCCTTTGGATCACTGCAGGGGACAACTATTTATGTTTCATCAGTACTTCCTTCAAGAGTTGGTCGAATAGTTGCGATGGCTTCATGGGTAGTGGCGTGTATTAGGAGGGGTCCTTCCTCTTGAAGTTTCTCATATGACCCGATGTTGGGTTTTGTGATGCTGATGATTTAGGTGTCGTCGCAGGAGTGGGTTTAGTGTAATTAGTAGGGGCAACAGGCGATTTTCTTTATTGTCCCACATTTTCTTGTTGTGTTTCTGCTACTGCCGCTATAGTTGTTTTAGCCTTTTCTTTGTTTTTCTTACTATGTTGATTCTTAAAGGCTAAATATGTAGGATCGTGGCTATTTTGAGCTACCTCCTCTATGTTCTTGATTTGTACAAATGCTTGACTCAGAGTATATGCATTGAGATAATATAGTTTGGATTTAACAAAATTATTGATAGCCCCTTTTAGGATGGTGAGGAGATACGTTTCCGGGATCGGCTCGTGGAGCTCATTGAGAGCAGCACTCCACCGTTGGATGAATTTTTGGATAGGTTCAAGGGGTGCTTACTTGACCTGTATGAGGCTGTCAAGTGTTGCTTCAAGCTTCAAGTTATACTTGAACCTGGTAATGAATTGGTGTAATAAATCTTCCAGAGAAGATATTGAGCTTCGTGGCAAGGCCCGGTACCAATCAATTGCTCTCCCGCAAGGGACATGGGGAACACTCGTAGAATGGCATGTGGCCATGCCTGAACTAGCGCGCATTCTAGTCTAAATGTTATGAGGTGGGCATTGGGGTCTGTCTCCCCGTTGTACTTAGTCAGCATGGGCAAGGAAACACCCTTAGGTAGTATTAGAGGCGGAACCGAAGAGCTGATAGGATCATCATGATAGAAGTCCACTAGTTTGAGCTCTCCGTCGGCGGCTGTCTTGAGGCGTTTGACCTCGTCAGTTAGCTCCTACATTAGTTTTTTAGCATCAGCCCAGTCTTGGGCACTGGGTGAGATAGCAAGTTGAGGCTGTTATACAGTATACAAGTTAGATTGTTGGACAGTGGGCTGGAAAGAAGAAAGTTGTGTAGTGGGAGGCTACGTTTGTGGAATATTTGTTGTGGGTGGTACTAGGGGTGGCATATTATAGGCAAGGGGTTGTTGTTTTTGTGGTTGTCCTTGAGGGATGTTAGCTGGTAGAATTATGTGAGGCGGTATGTTATAGTGGGGGAATTGATGCGGTTGAGTACCAATTGCTACCCATTGGCCAGTCAATCTTTGTATAGACGCACTCTAAACTGGTTGAGTTACAATGGTGAAATGGGCTCCTTGGGTTTGGATCCGGGGAATATAATGAGAAGACGTAGAAGCTGGTATCACATGCAACATCCCGATCACTCGAGGCGGGAAGGTTGCTCCTACATTATTTTGAGGAGGTTGTACTTGCAAGAATGGGGCTACTGTTGCAACCGGGGGAATAGCAAGGGGAAGTTTGTTGAGTTGCGGATCAGTTACAGGAGGAATATGAACAAGTGTGGATGATTCTTGTTCAGATATTTGTGCTTGCATGAATTTAAATGGTTGAAGGGACGTAATTTCCCCTGTGGCTAGATGAAAGAACGGGTTAGCATAGGTTTGTGGACTAAGAGTATGGTACGAATCTTCATGCTCGGATTGGGTTACGAAGTCATCCTCCTCTTCCAACTGAGGATTTACCACAAGCTGACCTAGAGACTAGCTCCTTTGTAGGAGGAGTTGTGAGATGAGCTCAGAGTAATGCTCTCGGAGAGGGATGATATCATACGGGGAAGGGATGAACTCATGTCCTCCCCTATGGAAGATTTCATATTGTCTCTTAACCTCCATTTCGGTTTCGTCTAACGCTAGGCCGGCTTGTATTTTTACGCATATGAAATTGTATTGGTCCTAAGTTATAATGTTAAATGATGGGTTCCTCCCTTTCAATCTGAGATAGACCAGCGAGGCCCCATTATGGGTTGTACTATGGGTTGTTGAACGACCATGGTGCCCATAATGTCTGTGACTGGCTTGGTTGCAGCGTTGGAGTTTGCAGTGTTCATGATGAATGGTTGTGAATACAACATGGTAGAATGGATACGAAACTGGTATACTCAATACAGTGTACACCTACGTTCACTGTGTATAGCGTATAGGTTGGGCCTTAGCGTATAGGCTTCAACTACCAGTGTATAGTGACAGTGTACAGGTATATGTTAAAACGTGTAGGTAGAGTAGCGTACAGCATATACTTAGCAGCGTAGATAGAGTCTACAGCGTAGGGCGTATAGCGTATACTCAGCAGCATAGACAGAGTCTACAACATAGAGCATATAGTGTAAACTCAGCAGTGTAGACAAATTCTACAGCGTAGAGCGTACAGTGTATACTCAGCAATGTAGACAGAGTCTATAGCATAGAGAGTCCAGCGTAAACTCAGCAGCATAGACAGAGTCTACAGCGTAGAGAGTCCAGCGTAAACTCAACAGCGTAGACAGAGTCTATAGCATAGAGAGTTCAGCGTAAACTCAGCAGCATAGACAGAGTCTACAGTGTAGAGAGTCCAGCGTAAACTCAACAGTGTAGACGCTGGGAATTTTGTAGAACAGGATGCTGATCCGGGGATTTTAGAACTGGGTTTAGAGTCAGCGCTGTGTGAGTCTAAGATGATCTAGGTATGAGAGCACAGTAAGTTTTAAGCAATTTCAGGCCCTCCTTCTAGCGTCATTTTCTGTACTGTCCAAAATCGTCGGTCTCCAGCTGGAATGAAATAGAAACCAGGAGATCCCCAGACAAGCATAGAAGACCCTACCTTCGCTTGAGGGCAAGCTAGAATTAATGAAGGTAGAGTACCTTGAGTGGTCTACATGCAGATCAGGCAAGGATTTCCTCAAATGTACATCGATATATTGTACGCTAGGTTATACATAAACAACGTAACTAATGCAAAACAAAGCGTAAAAGTATAGGAGTGTAAGCAGTAAACATACAACAATGAATGAAAAACTATAGTAGATTTTAGCAAAGAAATGTAGCAATATTATTGCGGAATGAAAGTTACAATGCACCGGTCTAACACAGTTGTGAATCTGACACTTAGCGGACGAATAGCCCCAGTAGATGTAGGGATGATTATGTGCTAGATTCAACTGCAGACACAGCGTAAAGGCTGGATGCTCAGCGTGTAGGGTTGAGGTCCAGCCTACAGGGTTTTTGCTCTCATTTCTTAGCGTCTCTTTTGTCTCTGGTTTGCTCAAAATTGCCAACCCCGATCTAGTGAAAAATTGGGATTTTTATACAAGTTTAGACGTGGGACTCGAGTTTTGAGAGGGGATGATTGGCTGTGGGGTGCTAGATTCTCAGGTTGAGTGACATGTGGCACGTTGACCGGGTGCGAAAGAATGAAATTTTACAAGTATAAAGTGTGTTGCACACCGGCGTATACCACTGCACGCCAGCGTATACAAACTATACGCTAGCGTACACTGATGTACGCCAACGTACACTGTTGTACGCCAGTGTATACACGTTGGATGTATGTCCTCGACGTACAGACTTGATCGACATAAAGAAGTCGTTCGGCCCTCAGATTTGAATTCGGATGCCATGAAGATGCTGCCTGTAGATGTTCAGCTTGGTTGACCTTGATCTGACATGGCTCTAGAGAGCTTGGATTGGTTTACGTTGCGTTGCACACTAGTCATGCACTTTGTACATGCCGGGCGTACACGCTAGGCATATACACTGTGGATGCATGCTGGGCTTATACGCTGTATCTGCTGGGCGTATACGCTGAGCGTATACGCTGGGCGTACATGTTGCATCTACTGGGTGTATACGTTGCATACTCAGCGTATAAAATCTAGAATGCATGATGTCAAAACCTGATGATTTCTCTGTTTGTATGAGTTGATGCCTTGTACCAAATCTTGCTTTGAAGTGTTGTTTCAATGTCATCTTCGGGGATTGCATGCTAGGCGTATACATCAGTCATACATGCTGAGCATAGATGTGAGGTGTATACGGTGTGAATGCATACTTGGGCATATGCGCTAGGCGTATACACTATGAATGCATACTTAGTGAATACTAAGTATATTGAGCTCCGAAGTTGCCATGTTTGATAGCAGATGTCATTGTGGTCGTTTGCGGGTCCCAGGGAACTATTAAGCCCAACTTTGCTTGAAGTTGTCTATGGGGCCCTCAAGCTTTAGTCATGATGGGGAACGTCATGACTTAGCTCGATTCTTGTTGGAGAAGTACTAAGCTCAAAATTTTGTGGTGTTTCAATGTCATTAACACATTTATAGCAATCATGTATCATATAACTAATCTAGATAACTAGCACCATCCTCGACAACAATGCCAATGTTGAGCAATGAGGTACCCCTACACCTAACCATATGAATTACAAGTGTTCAAGCATGATTCGGTCAAATTCCATGGATAGGACTAGTTGTGTATCTAAATCATTATGCTTTAATCATAGTTTTTTGTTTTCCCACTTGGACTAGTGGTAGCTTTGTCATGTATGGTTTAGTCCAAAGTGAGGAATGTGGTGTTACCTAATCCTATGTTGCTCCTAATGACAATAAATAAATAATTAATTAAGATAATGAACAAAGAAAGTGAAACTTAAACTAGCCTACATGTGATGAATATTCATTTCTAATAATCTACATAGGCCTTGAACTTCATATAACCACCACTGGAATTGCCAAGTGTACATCACTAGGTTTGCCAAATAATACACTACTATGTTACCAAGTAATTACACTTAAGCACTTATGATTAGGCATACTCATTCTGCTTAATGATAGGAATTGTAAAGAATAATAAATGAAAATATTAACTAAGAAAATAGTATCTAAGTAAATAATTAAACAATTAACAATTGAAAGCAATAATCATATAAGTGGATGCTACAATGATGGAAGCAATCACAATCTTTGTTTCTAGTCATGTAACATGTCCAAGTACATCACACTCGAATAAGAATGTCATACAATGACAAACATCACACTATGGGCATGCACTAGGACTAAAAAAACTTGAATTCATAAATCTAAGAAAGACTATTAAAAATTGATAACTGAAAACTCTCTCCCAATCATGCACCTAAGTGTTATATTTATAGGCTAGCACGAAAGAGATGATATCGAATATCTAACATCATTTCTTGGGATCCAATATTGCTCATTCAATATCAGAGCCTTGATATTAGGTATTCAATATTGGGGCTAACATAATGATGACTCATTAGCTATAGTTGTACCAAGTCCTAGTGATAATAAAGGAAAACTTAGGAAAACATAAGACAAACCTAAGAAAAAAATTCCAATCCAAATAATGTAAAAAAATAGAAGAAATTGTAAAATATTTAAGAAAGAGAAAATGTCCAAAATATAATATAAAATAAAAAATGTGAAATATAGAAAAAATAAAAAATTGAGTCACTTTGTTTAATTAGCATGGATGGCCATCTCCCCCACAATTGTGTTGGAAGGAGGAGATCTAAAAAATTGAGTGTGCTTGTCCATTCATTAAGGATTTTCAATCACTAGCTCTTTTGGATTCATGGAAAGGTTTCAGTTGTTGCATGTTGATCAACAACTTTTTATTTGGTCTTTTAGGTTTTTAGATTTACATGGACCTAGAAGGAAAGGTTTCATAGATAATATAAGATCCTTTCCACAACATTTGAAACTTAGTTCTTTGTGGTACATGTGTGGGACTCTAGTATAGGACCTTATCTCTTAGTTGAAACTTCACTTTCCTAATTTAAGATCATGTCATTATTTATTAAATGCCTTATGTAGTTCATTAGATGATAGGGCCAGCAATCAATTCTCATCTACCACATTGAGATTCACTAACCTTTCTTTCAAGTAGTGGATAGTGCATGGAGCTTTACTTGGATGGAAAGTGTTGATAGTTTTCTATACACAAGCTCATACAGAGAGTATCCAATAGGAAGTTTCTAAGTGGAGACGTAGGCCCAAAGGATATCATTGAGTTTTGTGCTGCAATCCCTCCTATATTTACTAATGGTTCTTGTTAGTATTTTTGTTATCTCATAGTTAGTAACCTCCACTTGACTATTAGCATGGGGGTGGTATGGTGTTGTTAGCTTTTGAAAGGTGATGTCTATAAAATAAGTCTAATTATTAGAAGTAAGTGCACATGACATACCAAACCTATTAATAACATGTTGTTATACAAACTAAGCAACCATAGAATATGTGCAATTCAAGATTCCCACCACTTCATATAGTAGTTAACAAAAACTATAATATATGCCTTTCCATTGAACATGGTAGTGATGGGATCCATGAAATTGATAACCCAAATACCAAAGGGTTCTAGTGGTTGGATTTACTACTAAGGTCCTTCTATATGAGAGGTCATTCCATCATAGCATTGGCAATGTTCACAGGAGAAAATGAAGTGGTGAGCATCCATGAAAAGTATTGGCCAATAATACCCTACCATGACGATCTTAATGGTCATGAGTCTCCTAGCATATTGACCATGACAAGTTCCCTCATGAGCATTTTTAAGAATGTGTAGTTGATTAGCATCAAGTGCACACCATTGAACTAGACCATTAGCACACACTTTGTAAAAATGCCTATTGATTTACATGAATTGTTTTTCCTAGTATAAAAACTATTATTTCTTCTTGTTGTTCCACTCCTATGGCATCTCCTGAGTGAGAAGATAGATGAGAATGCCATCATACCAATTGGTTTCAGTGTAAGAGGAGTTCATGAAAAAATTGATCTAAAAGTGTCCTCTTCTCCTTTTTATTATCCCATCTCAACTAAGACAAGTGGTTAGCAACCACATTCTTGGTTCCCTTTTCATCTACCATGGTTAGATCAAATTCCTATATGATCACTAGCCACCATATGACATAAGGGCTTACCATTGGCTTATTCATTAGGAATTGCATTACATTGTGGTCCATGTACACAAACACCTTGTAGTCAAGCACATAATGCTTGAATTTTTCCAAGGAATACACCACTGCCATGAGTTCTTTCTCTATTTTGATATAATTCAATTACGCACAAAAAATGCTTCTACTTACACAATGGATGTAGTAAGGACATTTCTGATCATCCAATTATGTAAGCATGGCTCCCAAGGCATAATTGGATTTGTCTATCATGATGTGAAAGGGTCTAGACCAGTTAGGTGCTCATAGAATTGGAGTTTCCATGAGCTTTTGCTTGAGTTTCTATAATGCTTGCTCACATTCCTTAGTCTAGACAAATAAAGCATCCTTCTTTGTCAACTCCACTAATGATTTAATGATCTTAGAGAAATTCTTGATGAATTGCTAGTAGTAGCCAATTTAGCCATGAAATGACCTCACATCTTTAACTATTTCTAGCTATTGAGTAATTCTTTTGATGACCCTTATTTTTTAGGATCCATCTCAATCCATTTTTATAAAATTCTATGCCCCCCAACAAAATGCCCTCCTAGAAAATCAAGTGGCTTTTCTACCAATTGAGTTTAAGGTTTGTTTCAATGCACCATTTCAGCACTTGCTCAAGATAGTCCAATGCTTGCTTAAATATAGCCTCATAAGTGGAGAAGTCATCCATGAATACTTTCATCCTATTGCCAATCTACTATTCAAAAATTCTCAAGACAAGGCATTAGAATGTGATAAGAACATTACATAGGACAAACTACATCTCTTCCTATATGCAAAGGTCCCCCAAGGGCTTGTGAATGTGGTTTTGGCTTGATCCTCCAATGCTATCTAGATTTGATTATAGCCACTATAACCATCCAAAAAGCTATAGTAATAGTGTCCAAAAATAGTATCCAACACATGGTCCAAAAATGGTAATGAGAAGTGATCCTTGTATGTTGCCATGTTCAAAAACCTAAAGTTGATGCAAGCCCTCCATTTTTCATCTTTTTTTGACACTATCACAAGTGGGCTAACCCACTCACTATCCACAGTGGGATAAATTAACCCCACATTAAGGAGTTATTCAATCTCCTCTTTAACAATTTGATTTACTCTAGGATTCAACCATCATTATGGCTACCTATTTGGTTTAATGATGGTCTCTATATAGATATGATGTTGGCATATCCTTCGATCAATTCTAGTCAACTCATGATATGACTGCACAAAGGTTGGTGGCCATTTTTTAACCACCTCCAACAGCTTCTTTTTCTACATAGGAGCAAGGTTAATATTGATAATGACCAGGTTGCCATTTTTTAGAAAAGCATATTTCATTCTAGCTAGTATAGTTTTTAAATTAAGGAGCTCCTATTTAAAGCTCTTAGGAATTTCCAACTCTTTCTAATTGGTGTTATTAGGTTAGTTAGAGAGTTGGCAATAGATTCGCTACATCTCGTCCAAGTGCTCAAGGTAGGCACTTATTAGGCTTTCAGTTTGTTTCATGCACAAAGTTGAGTTGCTTTCAAATTTAGCCGTTAGCCATTGGGTGTCCTCTCATTTTGTGGCTATTATGTATAGGTAGCTTTGGAATTCTATGACATCTACATAGTGCATGCATGCTATGATTATTGTACTCTTTACTATCCATAATTTCTACACACAATGGCATCCTATGTTATTATGTGCAATGCATGGAACATGCTTCCTCTCAATTTATTGAATATCATTTTCCTTGAACATTTCCAAGGAGAGGCTTCTAATTCCTAGCCACACATCTATTGTACTCAGCCAAACCTTACACATGATGATTGAGAAGTTCCCCTTATAGTTATCTACTTGAATCATCAAAACATTAGCAAGATAGGACCACCCACAAATGGTAGTTATAATGTAAACCACCAATCCCAAGGGAACAATGATAGATGGATCTACTAACTCAATATGAATGTTTCTCTTCTTGAGAGGAGGCAAGTTCCAAGTTTTGTACATTTCATAAGATATTATATTAACACCAAAACTTGAGTTTGGAAGAGCCTTTCAAGGCTCATTTCCAATGATTTGCAAGTAAATTAGGAGGCTCCCAAGATTAGAACTCTTCCTGGGAAGGTGGTAAACCTTTATCCAATCTATGACCACATGGATTACCATGATAGTATGTACTTTGGGAGGTGTTTGGTTTGAAGGGATCTTAAAAGATGTTGTAGAGGAGGAAGGAGAAGCAGGGTCAATAGCTGTAGGTGTCTATGAGGGCTTAGTAGGATTTTTGGTTCAAAAAACGTGTCATTTTTTAAGTTTAGTCTCCAAACCACTTGACTAGGGAGTCATCTATAAGTTAATAGCCCTTGTGGAATTTCTCTACTATAGTTGGTTTGCGACTTTTCCCTGCATTGATGGAGCTGGTGGTAACTAAGTTAAGGGTGGATGTACAAGTGCAGAAAGATGAGAAAGGTAATATGGAATTAGAGATTTTCCTATTGGAGATTATTATTTGTAATACTCATGAGGGTAGTAGTAGTATTGGAAAGAGATGTGGTTGGAAGAGTCACACAGATAAATCAACTACTGAACATAGTACCCATATGGATCTAGTCATCAGTAAGGGTATTGTTGCCTTAGTTATGGCATCCCCCATGACCTTGGGTGGTTCCACTACTAGCACTACTCATGAGGTTGAGGTGGAACTCAACTCAAATAATAGGCTTATTGTTGGTAGAACTACCTATAGCTTCTTGAGAATAAGTCAATCACCTAAGTGCTTGTCTTTTTTCCAATTTGGGCTTCAACGCATACACCCAAGATTCCTACAAGTGTGACATAATTAGGCAACATCCCTTAGGATGTTCATATTGGTAGATGTCACACTCACCATCATCATCTATCTTAAAATATATAACCTCTTCAATGGTAGATATTTTTCCCTTACCCCTTTAATGGGCACATTTAGCTTTCTTCATTCTCCTTCAGTTATGATCACTACTTTGCTCTTTAGAATCCTCTATAAGTTGGAGAGCAGTTTGGAAGCTTTCATTCAAAGAGTCCCACATTTTGTCTACCTTAGCTAATATTTCAAAAATAGATTTTTGTATCGACAAGGTCTCACACTACACCACTTCATCAAGTGGTGACTCCTGCTCATTAGCACAAAATCAAATCTCCCTTTTTCATATGGAAGAATCCTAGTTGTATTCCTCTAGATTTTCCCTTTTCCTTAGCTCATCTTCTTCTTTATCCACTTACTCAATCAACCTTTTGATCTAATGAGCTCTTAGTTCTAAAAGCCGACATTGGGCATAGACCCTAAGAGTTCTCCTTATTTCTTTCTTGAGCCCATCTATGATATGGTGAAACTACTTCCTTTGAGAAAATCCATCGCTTGGATACCTATGCAACAAAGAGTAATATCTATCCATGACTGCATCCAAGCACTCATGTGTTCCTTGCTTCCACTCTTGGATCTACTTCCGAAGGTTAGAAACTCAAGAGTACATTTGATACTTGTTATTGAAGAGTTCAAGCATCATACTTCATCGTTTGATTGATTCTAATTCTAAGAACTAGTACCAACTTTCAACCTCCTTAATGAGTGTCTCAAGAAATAACTTTAATTTTTTTCATTCATTCTCAACATTCTATAAGGCACATGCATCATGAAAGGCTTAGAGATGGTTATCTAGATTAGAATTATATTCACCTTCAAACTTAGGAATATTATTCATGTCCAACCATTTCATTTAACTATCTTTCATGTGCCTTGTTGGAATCCTCCTGACCTTTGTAATTTTTAGCATATTTTTGGTTTCAAGAAAAAGCTCATCATAATCATGACCACTATGATGACCATGATGACTATGATGCCCTTTGCTATCCAATTGTTCATGGTGGTGGACCTCCCTTGATTGCCCAAGCCCCTGGTCTCTACTATTTCAATGAGATCTATGATCATCTCTATCTCATTGATCACCTCCATCACGTTCTCCTTCTCTATGGATTTGGTTGAAGCTAGAGGAGGAATAAGATGAGGATAGAGAAGGCAAAGAGGAGGGAGTGCTAGCACCAAAATGGTGCCTATTACTTCCACTTCATTGGCCCTAATCATGATCACTATGTTTATCTTTATTATGGGACTTATCATTGTTCTGACCTTGACTCCCTCCTTTAGAGCCTCCATGGTCATGGGGCTCATTCTTCCATAAACTAGGGTTGTTTATAGTTGATTGTAAATTCTAGTTAAGTTTCCCTTCATCAAAGAGAAGGGGAGGAGAGTTAGTGTTTTGAGAATCCACAAAGAAGGGATCCTCACCTTCCTTTTGGCCCTACAAGAATAAGGGGTTTGTGAGCCATTTTCCATTTGAGACCTCTTACTGCACCACTATCTACCAATCTTTCCTCTATTTTGAATCTATGGGATGGTAATCCTAGTAGTCATGATCTTGCACAATGTACTTAGCATTGAGCCCTTTAATGTCCAATATCATGAGATTGTTGAGCAGCATCATAGGAACCAATCAATTGGGTGACAACACACTCCATGTTCCTCCAAGACATCTATTCGTCCTAGTGTAGGATGAAGTTGAAGTCCAAAATATACTAATCTTGATGAGTATAGATGACCTTCCATTGTTGGGGCACAAGTGGTTTTTAGCCTTCTTGCCTTTTATTGGAAGTGTTTTTGAATAGCGATGGAGATTCTTCCCTACAAGAAGAAGCCATGTTAGTTCTTACAAAAATTAGTACGCTTTCATTGTTATTCTTTGGCATAATGATTTTGACTTTAGGGTTCATTACAACATCGTTATATAATTTCACTAACTCCTAGGTAGCACATGTAGCTAACTAAAGGTCCTGATAACAACACTAATGATGAGCAATGAGTGGTTCCTACATCCAACCATATGAATCACTAGATTTCACTAAGATATCCAATCAAGTTTCATAGACTTTAGCTCTCTAAGTACACTTTTCTAAGGCAATGAATTTCAAGGACGTGATCGTTGTCTTCCCAGTTCCACTTGTGAGGTGTAAAGGTATGGTTATGTGTAATTAAGGGATATGATTTTTATTATTTTTAATGTTTTTCATTTAATTTGCCTAATTGCCAAAAATAAAGTAATTAAATGTTTAATTAATTTCATAACTAATTAATTCCTTAACTAATCCTAACAAAAGCATCTATTCCCACCTTTCGTATACATCCTGAACATCTTGCAATGCTACTAGTTTACCAAGCATTAGGCGCTACTAGGATTACCAAGAATTAATGGATGTTCAAGGCGGTCATGCTTATGTGCATTAATTATCTAAATTCAATTAATTACTTAAATTCTTGAACATAAATTGCATGAAGAATAAATGCATTAAAGTAAATATTGCACTATGTCCAAGTTCTACAAAGTTTATAAAGAAAGCTTATCTTTATTTTCATTTACACTAAGGTGTCTAGGTATATCGAAGCTCAAATAAAGATTCATATACTTCTCACTCCTACTACACGCACTTAGAAAATATTCTAAATTTGGAAGAAATAAAATGCAAGAGTTTGGCTAATCTATCAATCAACAAAGGCCATAAATGTGGCAAGTGCGTGCATTTATATAGGTAAGACTAGAAACTATGTCGATGCCTATGTGTTGATGCATCAAACCATGCATCAATGGGTATGTGTCGATGGGATCACGTTAATGCATATGCATCGACAAGATTGTGTTGGCGACCGTTTGGGACGCGACCGCCAACGAGTGTCCTCGAATAGGATTTAGGTGCCTGCTGGTCTCTGGTAACACCAAGGCCGAGATACCTCCAAATAAACTCAGTAGTTAATGTGAGTATGTGTGTATGCTGTTGCGGCATGCGGTTGTGAAAAATGTAATGATTGCATTGCGTGTAAACTACAAATGACTTACTTTAAAGAGATTCAGCCAACTTTGCCCAGTACTATGAGTTGTTGAAAATTTCCTATTTTGTTCAACTACCTAGTCTATGTGGTCATTATAATGCCTACTTGTAACAAATAGAATTTTGCAAAAACATTTGAGCACAACTCCGCAATCTACTCCTAATTTTCCCTAGAGAAAGAGATAGTTCCACAAGAAAACTAGAAATAGAGCAAAATTCAATGGAAATAGACAGAAAAGAAAAGAAAGCAGATTTGTGTAGACCTCAAATATTTAAATAAGGTAGAATGACACGAGTAAACACTTCACAATAAAGCTATTCCAAATTCAATATCTACGAATTGTTCAAACTTCCAAGGCTCAAACAAGCAATATCTTCAAGACAATCCTATTATGCTACCAAAAATTGCTGCGTAAACTACCACGTACGAGACTCCATTTTGACTAGATAATAGATGTCAACGATTGCATTCAAACAGAACCTTTAAAAGACTTGACAATTTCTGATTGAAATACCACGGGAATTCACTTTAAAGATAAAAAGAAGCTATTCTGGTCCCATCAAAATACCAAAGATTTTCTGAACCCTCTCTACTACTAAATTGTTCAACGGCGTGAATACAAACAAAGGCTCTCTTACAACAATCCCAATAGAAGTTCCCACACATTACACAATAACAAAATTTACTAATAAAATGCTCTCAAGGCTTTTAAACACAGCGCTTCTATGGCAAAATTTTAATAGAAATTTCTATCGGGCAACAAGAATAATAAGAGCAATCTAAAAATCCCAAAATTACTTGCCAAGGATGATACTATCTAAACCAGTAGGTAAACAATTTAAACAAACAAAAAAATAAAGTGCATAACTCATAGGACCATGACAAAGAGGCTGAAATCTTTATTCTAGCAAGCCATATTGCAAGCAATCATTCACAATTTCTTTACAAAGCTCTTCTCAAGACCTCGAGTATGTCTCCGAGTGAGAGCCCAAGTGTGATGTATGAGACTTCCCAAAAGTCTTCTAAGTGATGTATGAAACCCCAATTATTCCCTCCAAAAGTCCTTATCAAAAATGAGATTCCCCCTTCCCTTCTTTTCTCTCCTTAAAGCCCTTTTATAGGGTTCAAAGGTAGGTAGGGAAGTTACAATTTAAAAAAAATCTCAAAATATCTCACCTAACTTTTCTCCCAAGTAACTTGATTAACCAATTAGAAGATTACTTTCCCAACAAGCTAGGAGAAAGTTATGTAGTTAGGGAGTTAGGAAGTTATGCATAAAATTAGGAGAATTTGATGCTAATATTAATATAATGTGACATTAAATGTAATGGGATAATCAATATTGCAAAAAAAAATTTATGGGTAGTAACTTATATGTTTTAAAATAATTTTTCATGACTTGGGATAATTGAAGGCAAGTCTTTAAATCAAGGCTTCATACAATGGATACTTCATATGATGGATATATATATATTGTTGGTTAATTTATACTCCATCTTAACAATATACTTTGAGTGGCAGAATTAATCAAATAATTCTTGGTGAAAGCAGCAAAGTTACGTTCTTAAATGATTCTTCTTGTCTTCCCTGTAAATCGCGTAGAGGCTCAATCACAATTCCAAGACAACGGTCTTTCTCTCATTTCTGCACAAAACCTGTAAGAACTGACACATGTTTGAATCAAGATTCAAAATGTAGCGTCATCCCAAACCGTAGATTCGAACTGCCACCGCACAATAAGGCCTTGCAAAACCGTAACTGACGATCACCGTGGGAGAAGGCTCTGCAACTACATCTGACTCTGCCGTCGCATGCTGGAGAAGAAGGGTTTTCGTGAAGAACGACGTGCTGAGCATACTGTCCCAAACAGAGGGTTTTGATTGCCAAAGATTTTTGTTTTGCCCCCAAAATTGGTTTAGGGCTTTCTGCATTTCTTGTTTTTGTTTGTCTCTCCCATTGTCATTGATTACAGGACCAGGGATGAATGTGTTGTGAATCTATAGCTACTGAAACCGCAGGAACCTTTAGAGCCATTGTTGCCCGCACAACTGAAACTGCTACGGCCTGCGACAAAAATAGAATCGGGGCCCAAACAAAATGGGACATCTTTCTCCGTGTATTGTATATAGAGGGTTTCGATTTTTTCTTTGTTGTTTAATCCCTACCTTCTGTCCTCCATTGGCCTCAGTTCTGTCCGATTTTCTCCATGTGATTACTGCCTGAAACCCCTGTTAAAATGGCTCATTGGTGCAAGAAGGACCTCCCACGTGCTTCACAAACACAGGTTTGGCGTCATAGCTCCGACTGGTACGTGGACGCAGTCCAGAACCAACAAGCCAAAGGAAACACCCCAATACCGTGGCATTTAGTTCCATTTTTTTTCTGATTTCATTTTTCCCAGCAGCGTTAACAATGGGTCTCGGGTCATATGTGAATTTGGATTTTCTACAATACAGAAACCTTTACACCCTTTGATAATTACGAATTCAAAACCAGTTGGACTCTTTAGCCGAATTTTGATAATCCACTACCCACGGTGTTGTTTATTTTGCCAATATTATTCAGGTAGTATGCTTTCTTGTGGTAAATACTCCTTCTCTTTTTTATTCCAACCTTCACTCAAGAAACTATCTTGGTACTTTAATTTACTTTCCAAGAAGGCTTAAATCATCAACATTGTTTACCAAGCTTTCTTCTCCAAGAATACCCATTACTCACAATACTAAACTGCAAATTTACAACCAGGGATTTTGCTCATATTTTGAACAAAATATTCCAACTGAACAAAATATTCCAACTGAAAATTTAAATATTATTGTAAGAATGGGGGAGTGTAAGTGCCAACAGATTGCATCAATGCATTCACATGAACATAGACCAATCAACCATGACTCATCACTTTATAACTCAGTATTACCCATACATATCGAATTTATAAGTTAGAGCTTGCAAATTAAGAGTGCTACTACTTAGCAAACACCTCACTATTTCATAATGCATCATGTATTTACAATGCTTATTCAATTTGGTTATTTTATTAAACATTGGTAATTTGAATATTTTTTAAATGAAAATTATAATTACACTTATTCCATGAATGAAGGTTATGGTAAATGTTGGCACATTTGGCCATTTCATGGAATAGTAAGACTCATTTTAAATATTATTGTAAGAATGGGGGAGTGTAAGTGTGCTATTTCATACCATTGGTATGGGATCTAGGGGAGACCATAATATTATTGGTGGAAATAATGATGCACATATGAAAAACAAGGAATAAAGATTGCAAGAGATAATGTGCCAATAATGAATGAATTAACAAGCAAGGAATTCTTCATCTGGAAAAGAATGAAAGAAGGAAACTGGAATTGAAAATTAAAAAATTAAAATCAACAGAGTGTATGAATAATAAAATGGGAGAATATCGATGGATGTTTTCTAAAATCATGTTTCAAAATTTGCCCACAAATTTTAAAGGCCTATTCTAGAATGGGCAGGAATTCCATCATCCATAATCCACATTTAAATTTATTTCAAAAAAAATGGAAGAAGACTCTGGTGGGCAAACAGAACTACGGCAACAACAATCTTCTAAGTAGTGTAGTTCGAAAGGGACAGAAGCTCCTGCACCATGCCAACTATTCATGAACGTAGATACTACGTAGAAAAAATTCGGGTAAAGTTATGAAGGCATTTTTTCGCAGAAAAAAAATCTGAAAATCTCATCAAAATCATGATCCACAGCACCGTGCCTCTTCGATTTTTTTTAAGAACCAGCATAGATTCTGAAATAGCACACAAGGCTCAGGGTTTCAATGCAGTACGTAGGTTCACAATTTCATCACGACATGGATTTTGACACAGCGCGATGGTCCAAAGCCTTGCTGGAAAGCATGAACGCGGTCTTGGGGTTTCTGTAATGGTTCTCGTAGACAACAAGAAAATTCATGGGCAGGAGGGCCGCAAGGAAAGCAACAACAACAATGGTAGAAATAAAGTTTCAGGCATGAAACTGTTTCCATTCCAGAGACTGGTGCATAAAATTACAGGGTTCTAAGAATAGATCTGTGTTTCAGGCCACCGCTGGGACTTTCGATATTTTGTTGCAGGTGTTTCCCAACTGCGACCTTGCCAAACAAGCCTTTTTTTTCTCAATGAACGCATTTCAAATTTTTAGGCAGTGAAAAAAATAGTAATCACAAATGTCATTCGCCCTGGAACCTGTAATCCAAAACAGCAGCCATGCCCAACGACGATGCATCCGATATCGCATACCAGTCCACCGAATGCAGCAACAAAGACACAAGGGCATACCAAAACAAGTGTATAACCAAATCCACAGAGCAAGAGATATTTTAACTGATGCTAGAGTTGCAGTTTAATCTATCACCAAAACTTACCATTAATTTAATTATTCCGAGTGCCCAGCTGAAGACTTACCTTGAATTTAATTTAATTATTCCAAGTCGTAAAACATTCTTAAAACATTATTTTTCCAACATTATTATATATAAGTTACTACTCATAAAATATTTGCAATATTAATGTTAAAATATTTATTAATGTTAAAATATTTATAATATTATATAAAATTTATAATATTTACAAATATTAATATTAGCATAAATTTCTCCTAACTTTATGTATAACTTCCTAACAACATAACTTCCTCCTAACTAAATGGGTAAGTTGTAACCTCCTTACTTGGGAGAAAAGTTAGCTAGGATATAACTACCTTATGAACCTTATAAAAAGGATTTAGGGGTAAGGAGGAAAGAAGGACATGTTAGGAAGAATCAAACTTTTGAAGAAAACATTGATACCACACTTGGGAAGGCTACTAGCTAGCACTTGGGCTCTCACTTGGAGACACACATTGGATTCCAGGAAGAGCTTGTAAGAAGAAATTGTGAACGATTGCTTGATGGCTTGCTAAATAAAATATTTCAGCCTCTTTTTCATGGTCCTGTGAGTTATGTTTTATTTTTTTTTATTTTGTTTAAATTGATTAGCTAGTGGTTTAGATAGTATCATCCTTGGCAAGTAATTTTGGGATTTTTAGATTGCTCTTATTGTTCTTGTTGCCCGATAGAAAATTTCTGTTAAAATTTTGCCATAGAAGTGCTTGTGTTTAAAAGCTTTAAGAGCATTTTAGCAGTAAATTTGGTTATTGTGCAATGAATAAGAATCGCTATTGGGATTTTTGTAAGAGAGCCTCTGCTTGTAGTCATGCTGTTGAACAATTCAATAGTCAATAGGGTTAAGAAAATCTTTGGTATTTTGATGGGACCAGAATAGCTTCTTTTTATCTTTAAAGTGAATCTCCGTGGTATTTCAAT
>MNCI01004650.1:226032-268983 GCA_015680685.1 Gnetum montanum
AAGGCTTACTTGAAAGCTAGATCATGTGGAGCACCGAAAGAGTGTCCTTTCATGGATTGGTTGTCCGATGAATTTTCATTCCTCATAAGAGGTTTGGAGATAGAGTCAAATGTTTAGGGGCAATATCAAGATTGCACCCAAGAAGAAAAGAAAGGTGAAGAGCAACCAACCAATGAAGACTCATGGGCATGGGAATAAGCATTCGTATCTCAAGAGGAAGATGAAGGACCCAATGAAGAAGAACAGAAGAGCTCATCTAAAAAAGAAAATGAGAAGACTACTGAAGAAAAATTTCCAGTAGATCAAGTTGAGAGCTCCACCAAGGTAGAAAATAAGAGAACAGCCTTCATCACATCAGAAATTACCTATGAGATACTTAGAG
The DNA here is from genome assembly GCA_015680685.1 of Gnetum montanum. Taxonomy (NCBI): domain Eukaryota; kingdom Viridiplantae; phylum Streptophyta; class Gnetopsida; order Gnetales; family Gnetaceae; genus Gnetum; species Gnetum montanum. Next base: position 226,415 of record MNCI01004650.1, read on the forward strand.
AGATGAAGATTCCTACTAGAGTAACCCTCACAATTCAGTTCCCATCTCAAGAATAGTCCATGAAGGACTTGCTAATGTACAGTTTGTTGTTTTTCTTAGGAATGAGGTTTTTCTACCAGCAAACCTTATGTTTGATGGGAATTTTCCTCCAAAAAGATTTCTATTCAACTGTAAAAATTCAATGAAAGTTTCAGTATGTTTCATTTTTAAAATGGGGCTGCAAAAATTTCCTTAAGCTTTTAGGGGGTAGAAATATTGCCACATTTGGCCATTTCATCGAATAGCAAAAGTAAATATTGGAAAAAGACAATGGTAGAGAACATGATTAAAATATGAATGATATTAATTCTACTACACTTCCATCATTTTTATATAGAAGAAAAAGCAAATATTCAAATAAAAAATATGATGGTTGTCTTATTGATATGCAAAATCCTGAAGGTTCCATTTGGATTGATGTGGATGAACCTATAGTAAAAAAAATAAAAAAAAGGACAAAACAAGAGGAAAGCAAAATCCAGTGTCATTTCTCTATGAAAGCTTCCCAGAACATTGATTTCTTGGCAGATTAGATTTTGTGAGTCATAGAAAATAGGAATATGAGAACAAAGGGATAAGTTCTCTCAAAGAAACCAGAAGTGTTAAAGCAAGATAGAAAGAAAGAAGGAGAACCCGTTTGTGTTCGAGAAAGAGGACCATTTACAACGCTTCTAGTCGGAAGTTGGCAGCATCACTGTAGTGCCAATTTTTTAGGAAAGCTCCAACATTATACCACAATTGGGCAAGGTGGAGGCTAGCTGCATTCATATGCAATCCCAAACGCTTCTTATTCCGTAGACCATGGATGCTCACTTGTACCTTTATGTTCAATAAGGGATAGCAAGGATTGAATTTGATTATAGGAATAAGCTTTTGGAAAACATTTAGGGAGGTGCACATGTATTTTGGAAGACATAAATGGATGAAAGCAGTGGGGAGAGCCAAGATTCGATATGACCAGGGAGCTCGTCAAACCACCATCTCCACCAATGTCACATTAAATCTGGAAGCCCTTCAATATGCACCAAAAGAAGCCTGAAGTCTCCAATGACAATGACCAATACATCTACGACGATCAACACGACTTTAAACCCCTGGAAATCCTTGATCTTGGGGTTTCCATCATCGACATTTCTCAGGGAGACATGATGGTGCCTCACTGGAACATCCATGCCACCAAGGTGTCGATCGTGCTCAGAGGTAGTGAAACGTTGTAGTTGGCCATCGAAAATCCCTCTTATCCTACTTCCTAAACATGGTCTGAACAAGAGGAAGAAGAATGGGAATGCCAAGAACATAGTGGTAGGGCCTTGTTTTGTAGTGGTGATAGACCTGTATCAGTAGCTGAGGTAGTACATCGCAGTGCACTACTTGGGGCCAAAAGTGGTAGAAGTGGAGGAAAATTTGCAGGCCGTGAAGCACCTACATGGAGAGGTGGAGAAGGGAGCCTCCTCAGATTCATCAGAGGCACGACGAGATGTGATGTAATTTTACTATTACGTGCTCTGTGTCACAAAAATGTGGTTTTTGATTTTTGCAGAGAAGGAGCATATCCACACCTTGACATTCACGTGGCATGACACCTTCAATCCTAAAAAGCAGACCTTGCAGCAGAACATTCATCTTGGAAAGGCCACGATCAATTGAACACCACACAGCAAAATTACCGAATGCAACGATAGGACGTTGTTTTGCAGTGGTAGTTCACATATGGTTTTAGTTGAAATCAACGGTAGGAATGGGGTAGAGTGTGTGTCCATTTCTACGGGTTTTGCACAGAGGTAAGAAAGGAAAGAAACAAACCAGCAGTTGAAGAATGATCGACCAGCTGATTACTCCTGCCGTTCTTGCAACTGTTACTTATTATCCCTGCAACAATTTACTAGTAGTGGGTTCAAAAATAAATAAATAAATAAATAATAATAAGATGCAGGGAAGTGCAAATGAAGATGATTTATTTAAATTGCAAAGCTCAGCCTTATTGACTCTAAAGACCGTATAGCTGCCTTCACCCATGTTTACACTAAGGTATATGCTAAATTATCTTCTTTTTACCACATGTTTATGAAATTACTAGGGCATCGATGGTTAATGACATTTAACAATTGGAAACTTAAAAAATGACAATTCAATGAATCTCCTATAGTATGAAGACCTTGGCTTTAATTTTTAATTGAGACTTATGAAAGAAATATTTGTAAAATATGTAAAGACACATGTCAATATTAGCATGATTTTCTCCTAACTTCCCAACTTCCTAACTTGTTGGGCAAGTAAGATCTCCTAACTTGTTGGGCAAGTTATAACTTTGTTACTTGGGAGAGAAGTTAGCTAAGATATTTTGGAATATCTAACTACCTTTTGAACCCTATAAAAAGGCTTTATGGATTAGAAGAAAGATATATCACACTCGGGATCACAGTTGGGATCTTGGAGGAGCATTTGTAAAGAAGACATTGTGAAAGATTGCTTGTGAGATGACTTGCTAAAGATAACATTCCAGACTCTTTGTCATAGTCCTGTGAGTTATGCTTATGATTTTTTTTATTTTCTTTAAATTTTTTAGATAGTGGTTTAGATAGTATCATGCTCGGCAAGAAATTTTGGGATTTTTAGATTGCTCTTATTGTTCTTGTTGCATGATAGAAAATTTCTATTAAAATTTTTCCATAGAAGCGCTTATGTTTAAAAGTCTTAAGAGCATTTTAGTAGTAGATTTTATTATTGTGCAATGTATAAGAACTGTTATTGGGATTGTTGTAAGAGAGCCTCTGGTTGTAGTCAAGCCGTTGAATGATTCAATAGTCAAGAGGGTTTAGAAAATCTTTGGTAATTTGATATGACCAGAATAGCTTCTTTTATCTTTAAAGTGAATCTCCGTGGTATTTCAATTAGAAATTGTCAAGTATTTTGAAGGTTCTCTTGAATGCAATTGTTGATATCTATTATCTAGCCAAAATGGAGTCTCATACATGATAGTTTACACAGCAATTTTTTGGTAGCATAGTAGGATTGTCTTGAAGAAATTGCTTATTTGAGCCTTGGAAGTTTGAATAATTCATAGTTATTGAATTTGGGATAGCTTTATTGCAAAGTGTTTAGTCGTATCATTTTACCTTGTTTAAACATTTGAGGTCTTAACACAAATCTACTTTCTTTTCTGTCTATTTCCATTGAATCTTGCTCTATTTCTAGTTTTCTTGTGGAACTATCTCTTTCTATGGGGAAAATTAGAAGTAGATTCATGGAGTTGTGCTCAAATGTTTTTGCAAAATTTTATTTTTTATAAGTAGGTATTATAAGGACCACATATACTAGGCAATTGAGCAAAATAAGAACTCTCAACAACTCATAGTACTTTGCAAAGCTGGTTGAATCTCTTTAAGATAAGTCATTTGTGGTTTTACAGACAACCCAATCGTTTCATTTTTCATAACCGCACACTGCAACAACACACACACACATACTCACATTAACTACCGAGTCTATTTGGAGGTATCTGGGCCTTGGTGTTGCTAGAGAAGAGTAAGCACCTAAATCCTGTTCAAGGACACTCGTTGGTGGTCGCATCCCAAATGGTTGCTAACACATATTTTTGCACTGTGTCAACGAGGCCGCGTATATGCAGCTATGTATACATAGGGGGCTGCTTATACGGGGCCTAGTGTAGTGACCAAAAACATCGATGGATGGAAAACATTAAGGGGTCATTAGTTGTGACAGTCTTAACCTCGGATCTATGCGAGGGCCGTGCTGGATAAAATGGAAACGGGGTGTCCTAAATGGTCTGGTCGATTAGATAGGGACTTAGTCGATGTTAATATAAACTTTTGCAAATGGATAATTTGAAAATGAGACTTCTAGCTTAAAAGAATGTAAAATGCAAAAGGAATAGAAAATGATGCAAAATGAACAGAAAACGATGTAAAATGTGATGACAAGTAGGAAAGCAAAGTAAAATGCGATTAGAAAAAAAATGAACAAAATGTAGTTAGAAAATGCACCACTTTAAGATTATGACTTTACTTTGTCAAGGTGGATATAATTGATTGCATGGTGCTGGGGGGCACAGAGATCCCAAAAGTAACCAAGATGTTTAGAGCAAGACAACTATATGCTTGAACGTGGACTCGGAAGTCAACAATGCAAAATGCTATGAGGATAGTAGGAAAGAGCAGAACAGAATGCCAAACGAGAATGCTAACTATTTGTAGTATCAAACAAGATGTTTACAATACTCAGGGATACAATGCTAACTTTTTGCTTGCTAGCCAACCAATTTCCAATCCATCCCTCCTCCTTTGAGCATTGCTCATTGGGGTATTTATAGGACCAAGGGTACGCGAAGGATGTAGTTTGGACACCACTTGTCCTAAGCCTATGTTGACATGTCTATGCTACATGAACATGCATGACCATTGGATGACCTTGTCATGCTATAATTATGAGCCTGCCATACTGTAATTGTGCTGTCAAAGCTTGGAGATGTGTGCCAATGGTGTAATTAGGTAAAGTGCATTGATGTAGCACAACTGCTTGCTACACTTTTCAATGCTTTGTAGCATAGCATTTTTGGCGTAGCGTAGGATCTTGCTATGCTGTGCTCTGTTACGTAGAATAGCGTAGCATAGCCACTAGTTTGAAGAAAAAACTTGCGTTGCAGCCTGCTGCATGTGCAAACTTTGCCTTTTGAAGTGCTTTGACTACTTTTGGCATATTTGCTATGCTGTGCTATGCTATGTAGTGTAGCATAGCGTAGCAGCTGACCTCAATCTCGAAAATGTGCAAACTTTTCCTTTTGCATTACAAAACTTGCAAACTTGCTAATCCTACCCTTTGAGATGCCTCTCGTTATTCCCGCAAAGTTGCTACACCGTGCTATGATACATAGCGTAGCAACCGACATGGCCTGCTTTTTTTGCTAAGTTTGCCACTTTCTAGTAAAGGAGCCATTGCTAAAGGACTTGGAGTCAAGCGAAGTAACTATTTTTGAAGCCCAAAGCTATTAACTGAGTGCATTTGAAATCACTAAGTACGTCGAGCCTTCTTATCTTGCTCTTGCTACACTGCGTGGTGTAGTGTAGCATAGCATCTTGTCTTGCAATACTTTATAATTGATTGCTTAAACGACTATCTTCTGAAGCTTGCTACGCTACACAGCATAGTGGNGGCAAGTTTTCTAGTTGAAGAGTCCACTATGCTGTGTAGCGTAGCAAGCTTCAGAAGATAGTCGTTTAAGCAATCAATTATAAAGTATTGCAAGACAAGANATTATACAACCAAAAACCCAGAGTGTCCATCTCCTAATGAACTACCATGACACTGCCTAAAGTTACGAAGGCCCGATGAAGCAAGGATGCCTTGAAAATTTAGGGTGTTTCATTAGCCCCTCTTTGTCGACGTTTGGAAGATGAGCTCAAGAGGCGTCAAATAAGAATACGAAACACCACAGAAGATAAAATGCTAACGTTATTATTCGGTGATCGTCAAGATGTCACTTAGCTATCCTTCAGAGTGTTGCATTGGTTTTTTGTAGGGGGGGGGGGGGGGGAAGGGGGAAGGGACTAAGTAGGGAGGAAGAAGGTTCAAGAAAAGGGTAAAGATGATACTTAGTAGAGTTCCTCTTCGGAGTGCTCGTGAGGGAGTTGTTCGTGTGGTCATCTTTACTTTCGCTGACATTTGACCTCTCGTTGAAACGTTTGGAGAGGATGATTGTGAAACAAGTTACATGCCATTTTTCAGGTAGGTTTTTTTTATGCATGTAAGCTCTTGCTCTCTTACACTTTTTCCTTTTGTTTTTTTTCTGTTTACATTTGTGAAGAACCTTGTTGTAGGATAGGTGTTTCTTTCCTAGGATGATTTGTGTTACATTCGTATGGAGCTTTAACCTACCTACAGATGCTTCTCATGAGGTGGAGTTGTGTTACGCACATCACAGACTTTCTTGTTGAGCAAATAGGAGGGCTTAACAGGCTTTTGGAAAATGTTTGTAAAAGAGTTAAGTGAGTAGAAATTTCAGGTGCAAGAAGTAAGGTAAAGGGAAGGAGCTTGTAAGGTAGGATAGGATGTGCACTCTAAAGTAGCCAACATAATCAAGACAATCACTTCACAATGGTGTAGCATTTGCTATTGTGGCGAGACATACCTTTAGTTGATGCCTCTCTGGAACACACCCTACAAACACAATAGAGAGCAAACTAGAAGAAATAGCCATGATGCAAAACGAGGGCAAAGGTCTTGCTTGCTATGGACATTGTTGAAGCTCTTGGACATCTTTGTTGATGTACAATGTTCAAAGTAGGAAGGCTAACACTAGCTTTGGTAGCATCAACATAGAGGAGCGAGTCTCAAAGGAGTGGGGAGTTACCGTGAATGCAGATGATAAAGGATCCCTGCCTAAGGAATGCATTCTCAATTTAGCTATGATATCAGCTACCACATAGCTAAATGTTATTTGCGCTTAGACGCTGGCAGGGAGCTAGAGGATAACAATATTGTGGCTGGGCCACAATATTACTGGACCTCCAGTAGTAGGAACTAACCAAAGAACTGCCATCAGGGCAATGGGCCGTGGTGATGGTAGGTCTAGGGGATCAGTCAGATGTCACACGACATCTCCGGGTGATCAGCAAAATGCTAGGAGCAATGACATTGCATATGTTCCAAATTGTATTCTCATCATACTATGAACTACACTCTAAAAATGCAACATCCCACCCCATGTCAGCACCGTGCATGCTCATTTTATATGTACTCGGTGTAGATGCATGCTGGGGACATGCCATGAACCCAGTTTAAGGTCCTGGTAGACCATGTGCTTCTTTAGGGTTCTAGCAGACCATTGTGATGGTTTAAGGTCCTAGCAGACCGTACATGCTAGTTTATAGTCATAGCAGACTAGTTGTACTAGTTTATAGTCATAGCGGACTAGCCATGCTAGTTTATAGTCATAGCGAACTAGCTGTGCCAATTTTACATCGTAGCGGATGAGTTATGCCAGTTTATAGTCATAGCAAACTAGCTATGCCAATTTTATGTCATAGCAGACAAGTTGTGCCAGTTTATAGTCATAGCAAACTTGCTGTGCCAATTTTACATCGTAGTAAATGAGCTGTGCCAGTTTTACGTCATAGTGGATGATGCTTATTTTTGCCAGTTTTATGTCGTAGAAAATGATGCTTACTATGTTCCTGCTTCAGATATAGGATGGCTTGAGATATGAATGATTCACTAGATTTGCGAACTCATTGCCATCCATGTCCACCAGCTTGAAGGCTCCATTTCCAAAGGCTTTAGTGATCATGTATGGGCCTTCCTAGTTAACTAAGAGGATAGCCTTAAGGACAAGGTCTCCCTTCTGTATTTTTCATTGATGTGGGTTTGCATGATATTTTTAATATTGCTTACTCTGGTAGTGCTCTATGTGGCTCAGCGTTTGTGCGTGCTCCTCCTCTCTTGAGTCAAGGTCGATAATTCTCAATTTGTTGTTCTAGGCTTCACTCACAACATTAGATAGGATCATCTGAAGTGATGGTACCTGCAACTCAAGAGGCAACACAGCTTCAAATACATAAACAAGACTGTAAGGGATCTTACTCATCGCGATCCTGCATGTCGTTTTGTAGGCCCATAGAACATAGAGGATTTGCTCATGCCATCACCTCTTGCTGTTGTTAAGCATCCTTTTTAGCAAGTTGATGATGGATTTATTTGTAGCCTCTGCCTACCCATTCACTTGTGGGTAATATATGGAGGAAAATGATTACCTAATGCCTAGATTACTACAGAAGGTTTAGGTTTTTGTAGTACTGAATTGTGGTCCATTGTCAGTTACAATAGTCATTAGGAGCCCAAACCTTGTCACGATGTTATCCAAGATGAAGTGGCAAACTTGCTGAGATGTCATCTTCCTCAAGGGGATAGCTTTCACCCACTTAGTAAAATACTTAGTGGCAGTGATGATGAAGCTATGCCCTAAAGAGGACTTAGGCATGATAGGTCCTATGAGGTCTAGTCCCCATTGCTAGAAAGGCCACGTGATTTACGTTGGGTGTAGCTCTGTAGGTGAAACGTGTATGAGATTTGCGTGTCTCTAGCATGTGTCACACATTTTGACTTTCGACAGGCAATCATGATCCATATGGGGCCAATAGTACCCTAGGCATATGATTTTCATAGCCATAGCCTTAGGTGCTACGTGTCCACCACACAATCTCTCATGTACTTCATTAACCACCTTATGTGCCTACTCCTCATCCATGGATGCCAGCGATATCCCATCATAGGAGTGTTTGCACAGGGAATTGTCTCCCATGAGCATATATTTTTGGGCATTCTTATGAATTACATCTTTTTAGGTAGATGTTAATCTACTTGGAGGTTTTCCATGTTGCAGGTAGGCTTTAATGTTGGCGTACCACTCCTGGGTATCCACAGCACTGATAGAGGCCACATGTTCTGCCTGAGTGAGAGGCTCAGTACATTCAATAATCAAGGTCATCAAACTTGCAAACAAGTGTGGTGGAATATTTAGTGCAAGGGTGGCTAAGGCATCTGCTACAGTGTTTTTGTTGCGTAGCACATGTTGCACATATGTAGTTGCAAACTGCTTGAACAAGCTTTTTGCTAGATCGCAATAGGATTGCAAGTGTGTAGCTTTGCAGGCATAAACCTCAATGATTTGACTCACAACTAGTTGTGAATCTCCATGAATTGTCAAGTTTTGTATGTGTAGTGTTTGGGTAGTTGAGAGGCCTCTAAGTAGCCCCTCATACTCTACCACATTGTTCGTGCAGGGGAATGCAAAATGGTACACGAAAGGATGCATTTCCCTAGAGGGAAACGTAATGACAGTAGTTGCACTACCTCCCCGCATGGTCAAGGAGTCATCAAAGTGTAAAGTAGCTTCTAGGTGCGATGGTACAGTGTTGATAGTGCTAACCTACTCATCTAGAAATTCGGGATCTATGGTTGCTTGGTCCTCGACGAGGGAGGCTGTAAGTTACATCGTTATGGCTTGAGCCTTTGTCGACGACTGGCTCACATAGTGTAAATCGAATTCTGCAGTTATTTCTTTCTATTGGTCTATCCTGCTACTTTCATACAAGTTTTTAGTGATAGTTCGGAGTATGTTGCTTTTGCAAATAATGTTAATTGTACTGCTGAACAAGTAATGCCTCCACTTCTTTAACGCAAATACTAAGGCGAGGCAATTCCTCTCTACTTCGTTGTATTTTTCCTCATATGCTATTAATGCATGACTTAGATAATACACTAGTATCTTAGATCCGTCATCTCATTTTTGACATAATAGTACTGAGATAAATGTGTCGGAGGTGGTAAGGTAGATGAAGAAAGGCTTATCCCTTTGTGGCAGATGTATATTTGGGAGGTGAAAAAGCTCTTTCTTCAAGTCATCAAAGGCTTGTTGACATTGAGTCATCCATTTGAAGTTAATCCCTTTCTTTAGAAGATGTTGCATGGGGTGTAACTTGTTAGTTAACTTTTCTATAAACCTTCAAATGAACTATACCCTACCTTACAAACCATGCAACTCCTTAAGGTTTGTGGGGGGTGCCAAGTTGACGATGGCCTTAACTTTGTTAGGGTCCACCTCTATTCCAGCTTCCAATACTACAACCCCTAACATGCATCCAGTCTTCACCACAAACATACACTTTTTAGGATTGAGGTGAAAATCATGCATTTGACAACACTTGAGGACTACCCGTAGATCACGTGGATGATCAACGGCTTCTTTGAACTTGACCGCTATATCATCCACGTAGTCATTTAGCATTTCTAAGATGTACTCACTAAAGATGTAGGTCATGGCTTACTGGTAGGTTGCTCTAGCATTCTTGAGCCCAAAAGGCATCATGATGTAACAAAAGGTCCCCCATGGGGTCATGAAGGTTGTTGTTAGCTGATGTTCTGGGTTAATGCAAATTTGGTTGTAGCCAAAGAAACCATCCATGAAGGATAAAAGAGCATGACCAGCCGTAGTGTTGATGAGTTGCTCGATGCTTAGAAGTGGGAAATCGTCTTTGATCATTGCTTTGTTCAGATCCTAGAAGTCTATACAAATTTGTATTCGTCCCATTTTCTTAGAAACCACAATGATGTTGGACATCCATTTTGAGTAATCAATTGCACGGATGAAACCAGCTTGGTATAGCTTGGTGATTTCATCCCTTACGGCTAGTGTAATCTCCGGTTTAACCTTATGGGCTTTCTACTTGAATGCCTTCATGTGCGCGTCTAGGATGATGTTGTGTTGTATCAACCTTGGATCTAAACCCAACATGTTGTTGTATGACCATGCAAAGACCTTAATGTTATCTTATATAATTTTGGCTACATATTTGTGCACCTGTGCATCTAGGAGGGAGCTAATTTTTAACATTTTTACTTTCCCCTTGGACATCGTCATAGGCGTCTCGATGAGAGGTTCCTTAGTTACATCCTTGGCCTCTAAATCTAAGGTTTGGACTAGATGCTTGGGCTAGTCTGGGAATGTTTCTAGGGATGCTATGGTGCCAGCTATGGTTGATTCCCAATCGATTACGTCTAGGTTCAATTGTCTTGCGATCTTGCCATGTGGACCTGCTAAAGCTAAAGGTGCAAAGAGATCGTGATGGATTTTCATTTTTTTTCTCAACCTACCAAAATTAAATAAGAGTTTGTTTAGGAGGCACTTGTTTGTAGTAATTGTGTATAGCATAAATTTGCAAACAAGAAATGATGTGTAATTAACAAAGTATGATACAAGGATTAAAATCCACTAGTTCAAGGTTATGGCGGACCGCTAAGACGCGAAGATGTAATGCTGCTAAAAAATGTGAAATTGCCAATGTATAAATGCAAAGCTACTATTCTAGTATCATTGTGAACTACCTAGATGTAAAATGCAAAACCACTAGTATACAAAACGGAAAGTTGTTGCTATATAAGAAGAGTAAGACTATTAATACGAAAATGTGAAACTGCTAGTTTAGTGTTATTGTGGACTACGAATGTGTGTAAGATGGAAACTGCTAGTTTAAGGTCTTTTCAGACCAGTAACTAGAGTAAAACTGTACACTAGGAACACTAGTTTAAGATCTTTCCAGACCGGTAAAGTTACAACTATGCGAAGATTGCTAGTTTAAGGTATTTCCGGACTAGTAAAGTCACAGCTATGATGGGGTTGCTAGTTTAAGGTCTTTTTGGATAGCTAAAGTCGCAACTAAGCTAAGATTGCTAGTTTAAGGTCTTTCCGGACTGGTAAAGTCACAACTACACTGAGATTGCTAGTTTAAGGTCTTTCCGAACTACTAATGTCGCAGCTACGCTAATATTGCTAGTTTAAGGTCTTTCTAGACTAGTAACTAAAAATATATGTTTTTTTGTTTTTTGGGAAAGAAAATGGTTAGCTCGAAGCATGCCAAGATATTTTTCTTGGATCTGGCTATTTAAATTACCAACAATGTTGCGATGTCATGGCGAGCATGCTATGTTGTACGCCATACTCTGCATTAAGCAGAGAGAGAGAATGACAGGTTTCCCCCTTTTACCATTATGGCTATAAATAGGGATTAACTCCTGGTAAACTTGTTACTTTCACTATAACAAAGTAGAGAAATTGTGCCAGTAGGTAGCAAGGCAATTTTGACATAGCAACAAGGAAGAGTCGGCAAGCAGAACGATGGCTCCAAAGAAAGAACACACACACTTGGCACTCATGAAGGTCGGTGAGGTAAAGGAAACCCTAGGACGTGTGACACAAGTATGCATCGTGGTGTGGGAAGAGACCCCGGTAGGCTACTATGCTTCTCCTATTTCCTCGTGCTTCTATTATCATTTTTGTTTTCTACTTTCATTTTTGCGATTCAATTTTGGTTATCCCTACTTTCTGCCATCGCATTGTTGTTGTTTTTGCCTTTACGCTGTTGCTGTTGCCATTTTGTCCACTATGGATGTAAAAATGCTACACCAAGGTTACATGCAAGGTTTCCTAGACCACCATCACTGCGACTATCATTTCCGTAGAGACTTGGATGGTTTAGGCTACTTGGCTTTCGAATGGCTTAGTGTAGGACCTTCAAGAGGGTTTGGCCATGCGTGATGTAGCAATGAGATGCATGTTTTTTCAAATCATAATGTTAATTACTTTCATTAGGGCTAATTGCTTTGTTTCTATGCTATGTTGTCGCTTTCATGTTTTTTGCTATGCTATGTACAGGAAGGAAATTATGCTATGCTATTTGCTAAAATCCAAGGTTTTGCTACACTATGTGTGTATTACACTTGAATGTGATGTTAACATTTATCGTTGTGTTGTGTAGGATAGTGCTAAGGCCAATTTTAATTGTCTTGGAAATTGTAGGGATCCTATGCTACATGAACAAACTAGTGGCCAATGTTCCTCCTCCTCACACATGTGTGGGAGATTAGGAAATCTGGTTCAAGATGGTAGCACAAAAGTTCCTACAATTCCTTCTCCAATGCTTCAGCGTGATCATTTGGTCACACTTATAGGAGGAGGTAGCGGCCATCATACTAGAAACCCTGTTGCCTGGGGCAAGCTAGGGTATTCTAAGGTATTTGAAGGATGGGGTAGTTAGTAGTGAGCAAGGAGAAGGATCCAGTCAATGCTCCCAAAATTTGAAACGTTTGACTTGGATCTGGGAGATGCCTGAGTACAGCTGCTACCATCTCTACAATACATTTCCAAGGGCCCCAGTCAAGAAGGAAAGAGCCCCTATCACTGAGGAAAGAGCTCTTGTTGTTAGGGAAAATCCTCCTATCGACGAGTAGGAAATTTTTGGAAACCAAAAGGAATCTCCTAGGAATGAAGAGGATGCTGGTGCCTCAAAAGGAAAGGTTCCAGTGAATAAAGAAGAAACCCACATCAACCTAGCAAGGACTTTTGCCACCGCTTTGAATCAGAAGGAAGGGGAACTGCAACTAGACACTAGTGAGTTTAACAGTATGTTCATCTTATCATAGTCCATTTTGGTCATTGCTAACACATTTAGTTGTGTGACAGATGCCACTGTTAATGTTGCAGGACCTCCTCTAATTCATGTGGAACCATTGGCTGAGACCCCTGATATGCTTATGTTTATATAGGGGATCGTCAACGACATGATTGACCACCTCAAGTAGGTCGACCTTGAAGTAGGTAAGTAGTTACGCTAGATGCTTTTGTGTTGCTACACTAGAGTTCTCAAATTCATTAACCTTGCTACACTAATGCGACTGATATGCTCTTTATGTTGTGATAGCCTCTCGACTTAAATGGAAGCTAGAACGACCTTTGAAAGTCGATGTCATGCCTACATTCCTACCCAAAGTGACCAAGGTGCCTCTTCACGCATACAATGAGGTTAGCAAATGCACTTTGCACTCAACACGCTCCTTGTGGGAGTGTAGGGGCATCAATGAGGACCTATGGAAATGGATCCAGAGGGTTAAAAAGAAGAAGGTTGACCTACGCACTGAGGTGGAAGACCTCAAATTGAGGAACGAATTCCTCATAGCCCGTGATACTATTAATGAGGACTGGTGCACAGCTGTGACAGATTATGCCAGATTTTGGACAGTCGTGCATTAGAACAATGAAGCCACCCATGAAATAATAGAATAGCGAATGCAAATGGACTTGTTAGCCTAGAAGAGTCAGGATTTGAAGGATTTCAGCACCAAGGTTTATGAATGGAGGTAGTCCCAGAAAAACCATAAGCATATGTACAAACTGAAATGTGCCTTCTATCGTAAACTATATAGGGATGCTTCTGTTGAGGCATTTACCTATAAGGCATTTGTAGATGCCATTGGTGTTTCTAAGGCCTATGACAAGTTTAAAGAGCAAATAAAGGTTATGTAATCTCTTTAATGAGAAGTGGACCTTCCTATAGGAGAGACTGCAACTACCTCCTTTTCTTTAAGACCACCGAGATGGACAACCATAAAAAAGGAGAATGCTACTGTAGACATTGAACCAAATAATAGGAATTGGGTGGATATCACGGCGGAGGAGGTCTAGCACGACCTCAAGCTCATTTTAGATCAGATACCCTTCAAGATGGATGCAGGTCCATCTTAGATCAGTTACTTTCCACTGTGTTAATTCTTATGCTCTATTGTAGCTTGCGTATGTTGCCCTAGCTGACTACATTTCTACGATGTAGGGCCCACAGCAGAAAGGAGTGAAGAGGCAACAGGGGACAATGTAGCAAAAGATGACACAGAAGTAAATAGTGGCAAAGAAGATGATGCGGGTGGAGGAAACCCATGACAACATGGGATTTTTTGGAATTTTGGATTTTTGTAGAATTTTTGCAAACATTGTCTAAAAGAAAAAAGTTTTGAATGAAAGACTAATAATTTTGAAAAAGAAAATGGTTCCATGCTAACTTGTGTATTACCTACGTGTTGAATTTTATGTTAAATTCATTCTTTTGTGCTAGTTTTAGGCCATCTTGGGCCCATGCTAGTTTTAAGCCATTTCAGGCCATAGCGTAGCGTAGTTTTAGGCCATTTCAGGCCATAGTGTAGCATAGTTTTAGGCCATTTCAGGCCATGGGATAGTTTTAGGCCATTGCGAGCCATAGCGTAGCATAGTTTTAGCCCATTTCAGGCCATTAGGAGAATGTAGTTTAAGGCCATTTCAGGCCATGATGTAGTTTAAGGCCATTTCGGGCCATGGCCAGTTTAAGGCCATTTTGGGCAATGGCTAGTTTAAGGCCATTGTGGGCCATAGCGTAGCATAGTTTTAGGCCATTTCAGGCCTTAGCTAGTTTAAGGCCATTGCAGGCCATGGCTAGTTTAAGGCCATTGCGGGCCATAGTGTAGCATATTTTTAGGCCATTTCGGGCCTTAGCATGTTAAAAAGATCATACATCAATGATCTAGAGAACGGCTAAGTAGTGGCTAGCATAGATGGACGAAAACAAAAAGGTGGTAAATGTACAAGGATGATGCTTGGGCAAGAAGCAGTGGGGTTGCTACGCTAGGCATAGTTGCTTCTTAACCCATCATGGGTTGAGCGGAACATAAGGCTGAGGTGCTTTGCTAGGGCCTTTTTCCACATCATTGGCCCCCACTTGGAAGGGCAACTCGGCCCACGCATTTCTGTTCTAAGAACTAGCTTGCTAAGCTGATTCCTTTGCCAGGTGGTTATCATGTGGGGAGATAGATGCTTCATTCTTAGATGTTATAACCTCTGAGCCTTGTTCCATGTCGATGTTATTGATGGCTTAAGTTGCTACCTCATCTCCATGGATCACCACCTCCCTACTTGCATAGGGAAAATGAATCTCCTGGTGTATGGGTGAGGAGACAGCCCTAAGCTATGCTAACCATGACCTCCCCAGGATCAGGTTAAACCCAAGCATCTCCTCAACCATAATGAACATTGCATTCATGGGGAACTAGTCCCCTACCATGAAGTCTATGTGAACTTTGCCCTTCACTATGACCCATGCCCCATTAAATAACCTTAGGAATGATGTCATTATAGGTTTGATCTGGTCGACCAAGCCCAACTTGTCCACAACAGGGAATGGGATGACATTCGTGGTAGCCTCATCATCAGCGTGTATCCTCAGGATCCTATGTTGGTTGACCTGAATTGTGATGAATAGGTGTGTTATAGTCACCTGACACCTTTCGGGGTCTTCCGTAATGGAGTCATCGTAGAAAGTTAGTTGAGATGGTTCTGGCTTTGTAGGTGTGGAGCGAAGCATGACCAAGTGGATCACTTCCTCTTCCGTAGGCATGTCCTTATCAACTAGAATCACTGTCAACATGCAGATTAGAGCCTTACGGTGTGGGACAGACGTCATGATTAGGTTGTACAAGCTCAACGTAGTGTTCTTTTGCTTTAAAGTTTGTTTGATCTGAGTAAGGGCATCCAAGAAGTCTTGGACACCCCCTTGTTTACTGCCTTTTTTCTCTTCTATTCATCCTAGAAGATGAATTTCTTGAGGAGGGATGATTTCATATCTAGGTTAAGACCCTTTTTGGTAGTGTGACATGGACTGTGTGGTTGTAGCAATGTTCCTCTTTGGTGACGAGGGCATAGATGTAGGGGGTGAAGACGTAGGCTTGGTGGTACTCAGGGCAGTACCTTCCTTCAATGTCTCAGTTGCAAAATTCACTTCTCATTTTTTAGGATGAGAAGGTTGTGCAACTATCTTATGCAGGGCGAGGATTGTTGAAGGAGTTGGTCCCCTAATGACAAACGGAGCTAATAGTGTTAATAGGTGGGGTGGGGTGGTTTTGCTAACAGGTAGTGTGGGTGTGGATGCCCGAGGAGCGACTTTTAGGACAAATAGCTGTTATCAATGTTGATCAGTCACTCCTGGTGCTGGTGCACTACGTTAAGGCATGCAGACCACAAATGGTTTCTCGGGTGACCCAGGGTTACTGTTGATGCCGATGGTGTTGATGAAATAATTGACATTTTTGGCATTGAGGGGGTTAGTGTAGATGTGTAGATATTGATTCTCAGGGTGTACTGGGTTACTTTCATCTAACACCAATTTTTCCTAGTCAATCATCCTTTGAATGTCATCCTTCAATGCCAGACAGTAGTCTGTGTTGTGACCACACTGTTGGTGGTAGTCACAAAATCGATCCAGCCTGAAATCCTTAGGAACTAGGAGCTCGTTGGGCAGGGCCAACAAGGGGTTCTTGAGGATTTCATAGTACTGGTGATGTTTCCTGGCTCCCTCCTCTAACATCTGCTTATGTTGGATGTACCCCGTGCCCAGTAGCTGCTTTAGAAACTCCAAAGGCTTAACTGGTAGTAGGGTGTACTTTGAGTGATCTTTACGCTGAAAGTTCAGCTTTGGTGGCGCAGATGTCTTAGCTGTGGCTACAGCAGGTTGTGGTGTGTTGCCCTACATGGGCGTGGAATTAACTACGGGTGTGGCTGATTTCTTGTTTTTCCTGTTACCATTGTTATTAGGCTTTGGTTTGGCCTCACTTGCCGTAGCGGCCACTGTGGCTATTGCAGCCTTACCCTTATCCTTCTTTGTGAAGGTGTTCTTGTAAGCAAGATAGGCTGGGTCTTTGCTTGTCTCGGCTACATCCTGTATGCTCTTAGTCTGAGGAAAAGCCTAACTAAGAGTGCGAGGAGGAAGGTAGTACAACTTAGACTTGATGAAGTCTTTTATTGCACCGTTAAAGATGGCTAGCAAGTGGGCCTCCGCGATGGGCTCGCGGATTTCATTAAGGGTTGTGCTCCAATGCTGGATGAACTTTTGGACTAGTTCCAGAGGTGAAACACCCCAAAAAATGTGAGGTCATTCTTGCTTCACTAGGCATAGTACTTCGTGCAGCATTACAGTAGTTCTTTGAGAGGAGAACGCTTTGAGTTTAGGCTAGCCAGTTCAGCAAATTTTCTACTTTGGACATGAACAGGCTCTACGATTCATCCTGCCTATCCACCCAAGTAGCTTGCCCACACAACAGCCTATTTGGAAATGACACACGGAGTTGGTACTAGCATTCTAGATGCACAAAATAGTTCAACAAGTTTTCTAAGGCACGAAGTCTGCTATGCTACACTACGCCCCACTCTATAGCATAGCAAGCTTTAGAAAACATTTATAGAATGAAGTGCCACACTACGTAGCATAGTGTAGCATAGAAACAACTATATAGCCAATTTCATTGCCCAACTTCAAGTCCTTCAACAATGTCCCTTTCCGTTAGGAAGCAGCAGACCATGTCTTCTGCTACGCTATGCTGAGCTACATGGCACAGCAAGGCATAGCAATCCTACAGAAGAGATAGAAGGCAGCTCAAAGGGCAAGGCCAAAAAATTTGCAAGTTTCACAGTGTAGGAAGTAAGGTTTTTAGTTTGGTCAAGTTCTCACAACTAAGGCCATATGCTACACTACATAGCATAGCATAGCATAGCAAGTATGTAGCATATGTATAGCAAAGAGCAGGACAACATGCTACGCTACACCGAGCATGCTACGCTACAACATAACAGCAAAGCATGCAGGTGGTTGTGCAACATTAATGCACTTCACCAAATTGGACCATTGGCACATGTCTCCAAATGCTGATGACATAATTATGGCATGGCAAGCTCACAATTGTGACATTGTAGACTCACAGTCACAACGGTCATGAACATCTAATGGTCATACTGGCACGTGCAGCATGAGCAAGTTAACAAAAGTCTAGGGCACATGGCATCCAAATCACCCCTTTTGCATGCCCTTGATCCTATAAATACCCTAATGAGTAACATTCAAAGGATTCTGGTTCCATTGGGTTCAAATTTTTTGCCAAGTTCTCGACTTTTCCTCTCTCTAGCACTCAAGTTCTCCTCTTGGCACATTGCAATATCGAGCATTGTAAGCTTTCTGTTTAACACTACAAATACTTAGCATTCCCAGCTCATATTTTTGTTCTATCCCCTTCTACCACCTTGGTAGAATCCCCACATTGTCAACGCCTAAGTTCGTGCCCAAGTGCACAACCTGCTTTGCTCCACACATCCTGGTTACTCTCAGGATCTCTGCACTCTGTCACACTATGCAACTAATTGTATCCATCCTGATAGAGCAAACTTGTAGTTTCAGACTGGTGCATTTTTCTAACTGTATTTTACTTTGTTTCCTACTTATTCTTGTGTGTTGCATTACTTTCTACTTTATTTAATTTCAAGAATTGCTTTGCATTCTTGCCCTCGTTTTTAAATTATATGTTGCAAAAGGCCATATAGACATTGATTAAGTCCCTATCTAATCGAAAAGACCATTTAGGGTGCCCCGTATCAGCATACACACCTAGCATGGCCCTCCCGCGGGTATGGGATCAAGGCTATCATGCCCAATGATCCCTCGATGTTTTTTAGCCATCGACATTTCCAGTTCCTACAAGAGGATCCTGCTTCATGCTCATCAATTGAGCCAACATGATTTCTGGCTTCAAGTTATACTTGAAGCACGTCACAAACTGGGTCAAAAGCTCCTCTAGAATTGAAATGGATGAGCGTGGAACTACACAGTACCAATCCAAGGCTCTCCCAACTAGGGACATAGCAAAGATATGGATAATCATGTGTGGTCATTGTAGCAATAGAAGGGACTCAAACCTAAAGGTGAAAAGATGTGCATTAGGATCCCCCTCCCCATTGTATTTCATGAAGTGTGGGAGGGACATTCCTAGGGGTAGCATTAGTGCGAGGATGGCAGGGCTGATGGGGTCATCTTGGTAAAAGTCCATGACTTGTATCATGTCAGATCCAATAGCCTTAAGGCATTTTATCTCTTTAGTAAGGGTCTAGATAAGCTGGAATGCTTGGTCCAAACCCTGGGACGACATAGATGGTTGGGGAACTACCGTGGTAGCTCCCACTTGTAGGGTAGCAGGGGTGGTAGCATGACCCACTGGTGGTGCCATTGGGGTGGCCCCTACGCTCTGCATTACTTGTGGCATCCACCAACTAACAGGTGGTGTCGTTGTAGTAATAGCCAAGGGTTGCATTACAGGGTAGACTATTTGCATGGCTGGTGGAATAGACTAGATCCTAGCACTGGGCAGTATCATTTGTGGAACTTGGTAGGCCTGATGGCGGATGTGAGACATTTTCAATGGTAATGTAACAGGGGGAGTAGTGAATGGGATCCACCACGTTGACAGGCCTGGGCCCGCTGCTAATGGTGGGATAGGTGTAAATGCAGGAATGGATGTGAAAGCCACGTACAACTATGAAGTAGGCATGGTGTGAACATGCAGCAAGGTAGTTGTGATTAGTGTGTGATGCATCACGAGAATGAACTGATGAACAGTTTGTGGAGGAATAGTAGCTGCAAATGAAACAAGGGAATAGGGGCAATGATATAGTGTGGAGTTGACATGGCTACCCATTGTAAAGGTAATTGCAGGTTGTGAAAGCATAGGCATGATTACGAAGGGAGCGATGATAGAAAATGGGTTCATCCAGAAAGACTGGGAAGAAGGAATAGTAATGGGGTTGGTTTAACTTCCCCCATCAGATTGGGAATCGAGTTCCTCCTATCCATCTTAGAAGGCCTCGTCATGGTTAGATGTTGTGTCCAACTACTCCCTAAGCCTAGCCAACTGGACCAGTTGTTCTAAAATCCATTGATTCATCTGTGTCAAAGAAATCAAAGCACTGGGAGTGGGAATGAATTCCTTCCCATTACAGTAAGCGAACTCGAAGATGCGCTTGTCTTCAAGTTCTTGTGCATCCAAGCGCAAGTTTGCCTACACCTTTGCATAGAGAAAGCTATAGTTCTCATGTTGCTGGGCCAAGCCCTCAACTCCCCAATTTTGGATTTTGAGGGATCAGTGTGGTTCCAACACTAGGTTGAACGATTGTTTGGCACTTGTGATGCCTTGAACTATGATGGGAACCTCAACATTGAAGGTGTTAGCAACGGTGCTTGTGGAAGTCATTGTTACAAAACTAAATGGTTTTGCAAACAAGAAAAACTATTACGAAACTAAATTGTTTTGCAAACAATAAAGACAAGGAAACTAGAAAGTAATCGAAAGGCTTTATGTCTTGCTAGATTCCAAGGGAATTGTCGAAGCGATCGACCTGTACCTCACGATGTGTAAACAACCACAAATCGGTGTCAGATTTATGCTAGTATGTGATAGGGTACAAAACACGTGCAATACTACCATAAAACAAGCGAGTCAACTGGCAATTGGTGGCTTTATGTCCTATAGGATTCTAGAGAACATGTCGAAGCAACCGATCTACACTGCACGATGCGTAAATAACCACAAATGGGTGTCGAGTTTATGCTAATGTATATCTAGGTGTAAAATGCTTACAGGACTACCATGAAACTCAAAAAGGGCACCAAGAGGCCCTCCTTCTAGTGCCAGAAATCTGTAGCAACCAAAAATGTTGATGGTTGGGAAACACCAAGAGGTCATCAGTCATGATAGTCTTAACCTCTGATCCGTGCAAGGGCCATGCTAGATAAAATAAAAACGGGGTGCCCTGAATGGTCTGGTCGATTAGATAGGGAATTAGTCGGTGTCAATATAACCTTTTGCAAATCAATAATTTAAAATGAGACTTCTAGCATAAAAGAATGTAAAAGACAAAAGGAACAGAAAATGATGCAAAATGAACAGAAGATAGTGTAAAATGCGTTGAAAAGTAGGAAAGAAAAGTAAAATGTGGTTAGAAAAAAAATGCACAAAATGGAATTAAAAAATGCGCTGCTTAAAGATTATGACTTTACTCTATCAAGGTGGATACATTCAATTGCATGGTGTTGGGGGACACAGAGATCCCAAGAGTAACCAAGACATTTTGTGCAAGATAATTGTATGCTTGAACATGGACCCAGGAGTCAACAATGCAAAATGCTATGAGGATAGCAAGAAAGAGAAGAACAGAATGCCAAATGAGAGTGCTAACTATTTGTACTGTCAAACAAAATGTTTATAATGCTCAGGGATACAATGCTAACTTTTTGCTTGCTAGCCAACCAATTCACCATCGATCCCTCCTCCTTTGACTATTGCTCATTGGGGTATTTATAGGACCAAGGGCATGCAAAGGATGTGATTTGGACACCACGTGTCTTGGGCTTGCATTCACATTTCTATGCTGCATGGATGTGCATGACCATTGGACGAGCCTACCATGATGTAATTACAAGCCTGACACACTGTAATTGCATTGTCAGAGCTTGTATATGTGTGCCAATGGTGCAATTAGGTGAAGTTCATTGATGTAGTGCAACTGCTTGCTACGCTTTGCCATGCTTTGTAGCGTAGCATGTTTTTCATAGCGTAGCATCTTGCTACGTTGTGCTACGCTACATAGCATAGCCATTAGTTTGAAGCAAAAGCTTGCATTGCGTCTTGTTGCATGTATAAAATTTACCTTTTGAAGTGCTCTGACTACTTTTGGCATATTTTCTACACTATGCTACACTACGTAGTGTAGCATAGCGTAGCATAGCATAGCAGCTGGTCTCAATTGCAAAAATGTGCAAACTTTTTCTTTTGCACTACGAAACTTGCGAACTTGCTGATCCTGCCCTTTAAGATGCCTTTCATTATTCCCATAGAGTTGCTACATTATGCTACACTATGTAGCATAGCAACTGACATGGCTTGCTTTTTTTGCTAGGTTTGTTGCTTTCTGGTGAAGGAGCCATTGTTGAAGGACTTGGAGCGAAGAAAAGCAACTATTTTCAAAGGCCAGAGGTGTTAACTAAGTCTAATTGAAATTACTAAGTAAGTCAAACCTTCCTGTCTTGCTCTTGCTATGCTATGCTACGCTATGTGGTGTAGCGTAGTGTAGCATCTTGTCTTGCAATAATTTACAGTTGATCACTTGAACGACTATCTCTCGAAGCCTACTAAACCACATAGTGTAGCATAGTGTAGTGGACTCTTCAACTAGAAAACTTGCCAAACTATTTTGTGCATTTTGAACATTGTCGACAACTCTCTGCATCATTTCTGTGTAGGCTGTCAACTAGAAAAATTACCTAGCTAGAAAATTTGCCAAACTATATAGCCTAAAACCTAGAGCATCCATCTCTTGATGAACTCCCATGACGCTGCCTAAACTTGCGAAGGATTGATGAAGCAAGGATGCCCTGAAAATTTAGGGTGTTTCACCTAGTCGATGCAGGGATGCTACAATTGTTGACCGACATTGACCAAAGAATAAAAAGCCCGAAACATTGAACTAAAATGCCAAATTTAGATGATTTAAGAGCTGAGAGGCCAAGGACTTTGTTGAGAGAAAGAGGAAGGTAAGTGGGGTGAGAAAAAGAGTCAAAGATAGGAAAATGTTGTAAGAAAGAACTCTATGGAGAAGAATTCAAGTGATGGTTAGTGCAGGAACAATCAATTAATAATACCAAGAGGATGGGAGACTAACGAATGGAACCAAGGGATATGCAAGTGGGTCCTCCCCATAGTAGGTACTAGCCTTATTAGCCCTTGCATATCATCAACATTAGAGTCTGTGGGCCCTAGAGTCAACAAAAAGTCATCGCAAGTTAATACTCACATCCATGAGAACCTACTGAAGCATTAGGAGTTCATGTAAATCAAGACAAACCATCAAAACATAAGACTAGAAATGAGGTGAGTCATGGAGAGAAATGGATGAAAAGAGAGGAGTGAAAATTGGAATTCTAGTTATTGGTCACATGAAACTCTGTGTAAAGTTTGTGGTTAAGTAACATGGTAGGATCCTTCCCGAGTTCAAACCCAAAATCAACCACATACAGTGACATCGCAGCAACATGCGAAGACTTGTCCATCCCCCAAGAGTACAAGAATGCACTCACAAATAATCATCATGCCAACATGCATGAGAGAAAGGAAGTGAAATGGGACTAAGTTAGAGGAGAAGAAGCAAGTCCCATAACTAGTGCTTGTGGCCCATTAGAGGTGGTCTAAGGGGTGTTCTTTGAATTCCCATATAATTATTATTTTATTTTCATTCTTATGGGAACCACACCTTGCAAAGACCCATGCATTTTTACATGCATTTGGCCAAGGGATGTGCTTTGAATCCTCATGTTTTTTTTTTGTGTTTTTGTGATGAGGACCACACCATGCAAGGCCAAATTGCCAAGGAACTTCCTTGTATGAAAGGACTTGGAGTGGTAAGAAATCCATGAGGACACTTTTGTAAACCAGGGAATAGAAAAGTATGACAAATGTTGCATTTCCCTTGAAGTCACATCCAATTCAAACCATTGGGTCATCCCCAAGTCTAGGAACTACACAAGTCACAAATTAATTAAAATGTTTTTAAGTGAAGGGGGTTTGCATGTTTTCAAAGGGAGGAAAACCATAAAGTGGATGAATGGTTGGATGACATGGACTTTCTGCCTATTTTATGAGATGAAAGTATACGTAAATTCCTAGAATAATAATGCGAGGGTGGGATCCAGATATAATAGGTGGACCATTTCACACAACCCATTGCAATGAAAACCAACCACACTAGTACATCTGATGATAATAAGATGGTTTATTAATAAACAATTGAAAATTAAACACATGCACACACATATAGAAATAAGTAAACAAATAAATAGAAAAGTAAATAAAGAAAGAAAAACTAAGTAAGAATGGACAAACATACAAACGATGTTGGAAAACAATAAAGTATAAAACAAAAAAAAAAGTTCCAAAAATAGTGAGGAGCTTAGCAGAGCAGGTTAGCATGGAGAACGGTCTCCCCTATGACTAGGCTAGAAGGAGGAGACTAGAAAAATGGAACGAGGTTATCCTTGTGACAACAAGATAGTAGCACTAGTGTGATGGAGTTCACAAAAAGGTTGTAATTATTGCCTATTGAATAACTATGTTCTCGTGGGGTCCTTAGGTTTGTGTATAAGCAAGGGCCTAGATGGGAAGGTTTTGGAGACAATATAGGGACCCTTCCACAGTGTTTGAAACTTAGTACATTGGGGTACATGTGTGGGGTTCTAGTAGAGTACCTTATCTCCACATTGAAATGTGACCCTCCAAATCCTAAGATCATGACTTTTTTTATTATAGGCCTTATGTATCTCATTTGATGACAGGGCCACTAGTCAATTCTCATCTAGCACAATCAAGTTGATAAATCATTTGCGTTGTGCTAGGGGAAAGTTAAGGCCCAAGTCACTAGTTGTAGATAGTGTCCAGAGTTCTACCTAGATTGGAAGTTTTCGTAGCTTTCCATACACTAACTCATAAGGAGAGTAACCTATAGGAAGTTTTTAGGTGGAGTGATAGGTGTAGAGGGCATCATTAAGTTTTGTGTTCTAGTCCCTTCTATATTTACTGATGGTTCGAGTGAGGATTTTGGTAATCTCCTTATTGGTGACTTTAGCCTACCCATTGGCTTGGGGGTGATAAGGTGTTGTAAATTTATGGGTAACTCCCAAGTGTTGCATGAGTTTATGAAAAGTCATGTCCATGAAATGCATTCCATTGTCTGAGATGAGTGCATGTGGCACTCCAAACTTATTTATGATTTTCTATTGGACAAATCAGGCAATGGTGTTTGAGGAACAGTTGATGGCTACTACCACCTCCACCCACTTTGTGCAGTAGTCAATAGCAATGATGATGTATGCCTTCCTATTGGACATGGGTGTGATGAATCCCATGAAGTTGATGCCCCAAATGTTGAAAGGTTCTAGTGGTTGGATCCCCTATTGAGGTCCCTCCATTCATGCAATCATCCCACCATCTCTCTAACATCATTCACAGGAGTGGGTGAACCATTATGCATCCCTAAAGAGTATAGGCTAGTAATATCTTGCAAGAAGGATCTTAATGGTCCTCTTTTGCATTATCCCATCACAATCGAGACAAGTAGTTAGAAACCACATTCTTAGTTCCCTTCCGGTCTACCATAGTGAGGTCAAATTCTTGAAAAATCACTAGCTGTCATATGATACAAGGGCTTACCATTGGTTTGTTCATCAGGAATTGGATGGAACTGTGGTTAGTATGTACAAACACCTTGTACCTGAGTACATAGTGTTGATATTTTTCCAAGGTAAACACCAATGCCATTAACTCCTTTTCAGTGGTGGTGTAGTTAAGTTGAGCACCCACAATGCTGCAGCTTGCACAGTGGATATAGTATGGGTGTTTTTGTTCATTCCACTATGTAAGCATGACTCCCAATGCATAGTTTGATGCATCTGTCATGAGGTGGAAGGGTACCTATAGAATTGGAGTTTCTATAAGTTTCTGTTTAAGTGTTTGGAATGTATATTCACATTCCCTGGTCCAGACGAATAGAGCACCTTTCTTTGTGAGTTCCACCAATGGCTTGGCGATCTTTGAGAAATTTTCAATGAAGCACTAGTAGTAACTAGTGTGGCCAAGGAATGATTGAACATCTTTTACAATGCTTGGTTGACTGGTGATTCCTTGAATGAATTTAATTTTTTTATGATCTATGCTAATCCCTACTTGTGAAATATGGTGCCCTAGAACAATGTCCTCTTAGACCATTAAGTGGCTCCTTTTCCAGTTGAGTTGTAGATTAGTTTCCACACATATTTTTAGAACTTGCTCAAGGCAATCCAAGGCTTGTTCGAATGTTGCTCCATAGGTAGAGAAGTCATCCATGAAGAGTTCTACCCCATTTCCAATTTGCTACTAGAAAATGCTAAGGACAAGGCGTTGGAAAGTGGCAGGTGCATTACACAGGCCAAAGGGCACCTTTCTATATTCAAAAGTCCCTTGGGAACTTGTAAATGTTGTCTTGGCTTGCTCTTTTGGTGCAATTTGGATTTTGTTATAGCCACTATAACCATCCAAAAGGCTATAATAATAATGCCCTATGATGCTATCCAACACTTGGTCTATAAATGGGAGTGAGAAGTGATCCTTGAAGGTATCCATGTTTAGCAATCAGAAATCTATATATACCCTCCATTTGTCATCCATCTTTGGCATAATAATTAGTGGGCTAACCCATTTGCTATTCGCAATAGAGTAGATGAACCCCACTTTCAACAACTACTCGATTTCATCTTTGATAACCTACTTCAGTTTGGGGTTCAACTGCCTTTATGGTTATCATCATGGCTTCATGGAGGGGTTGATATAATTCTAATGTTGGTAGAACTTGGGATCAACTCCTATCAATTCAAGATATGACCATGCAAAAGTAGCTTCCCATTTGTTTACCACCTTCAGCAACTTCTTCTTTTGTTCATGAGCAAGGTGGCATTGATAATCACTAGCTTACCATTATGCAAAAATGCATATTCTAAATTGGTTGGTAAAGATTTGATTTCCAAGGGCTCCTATTTAAAATTTTCAGGGATCTGCAAATTTCCCCAATCATCACAGTCATCAACAGTGGATACTTGTTGATGGACCTTTTCCAAATCATCCATGCTTTTGACATAGGTGCATACAAGCCCCTCAGATGGTTCCATGCATAAAGTGATGCTAGTAGAGTCAGCGGTCAGCCACTGGGTGCCTTCTTGATTTGTGGCTGTTGTGTACAAGCATCTTTGAACTTGTGATTCTTCAGCACACCAACTATAATGCATGTAACATGCGTCTTCTCAATCTTTCCAAAAGGATTTTCCATTGAAATTTTAAGGGAGAGATCTCGGAGTCCTAATCATGCATCTATCATGCTAAGCCAAGCCCTTTCCATTATGATTGGAAAATTCCCCTTGTAGTTCTCAACACGAATGACCAGGAAGTGAGTAGGATAGGACCACCCATAAATGGTGGTCACAATGTCTTCCACCAGTCCTAAGGGGATAGGGGATAGTAATAAATTGTTCTACCACCTCAAGCCGAATGTTGCTCTTCTTTAACGAGGGTAGGTTCCAAGTTTTGTACATGTCATGTGAGATCAAGTTGACACCTGACCCTGAATTTAGAAGTGCTTTACATGGCTCATTTCTTGCCACTTAAATATAGATGAAGGGGCTTCCTAGATTATCCAATTTCCATGGAAGATGGCCTGCCTTTATCCAGTTCATCACAGCATGTGTGAGCATGATGGTCTGTACGTTAGAAGGCATTTGGTTTGAAGGCTTCTTGAAAGGTGGAATGATTGAGGTGATTGGAGGTTTAGAGCCACTAGTCATAGGTGTGTGTGAGGGTATGCTTGGGTTATTAAGTTGGAAAAAGGGATCTTTTCATGACTTCACTATTGGTCCACTCGCCTGAGAAGCAATTTGTAAGTTGATAGGCCTCGTAGTGTTACGTTGCTATGGCTATGGTGTTATTTTTTCCTACATAGGTGGAGCAGGTGGTAGCTGAGTGGGGTGTTGATGAGTAGGGATAGTAGGAGAAGATGATGGAGGATGGTAGAGATGTGGGTTCTCCTCCCTAGGTGATGAAGACTATGCTCAAAATTATTTTGAGGGGTGGTAATGATTTTGAAAAGTTGCATAACTAGAAGAGTACCCATAGGGATTTGACTGCCGATAAGGGTAATACTACCTTAAAGGTGGCATCCCCCATGATTGTGGATGATACCACTACTAAAAATATTCATAAGGTTGTGGTAGTACTCCACTTGAATAATATCCTTGCTATTAGTGAAACTGCCTTGGATTTCCTTGTGGGTAAGTCCACCTTTGGGGCATTTGTCTCTTTTCTAAGCGAGGATTCAATGCATACACCCAAAAATCTTATGCATGGAACACTAGGGGACAACACCCCTTAGGATGTTCATATTGGCATATGTCACACTCATCATCATATTCTGTATCAGAGTTTACAACTTGTTCTACTACAACAATGTTTCCCTTACCTTTATGGTGGGCATGTTTATCTTCCTTTCTCCTATGCTAGTCACGATCATTACTTTTCTCTTTGGACTCCTCTATAATTTTTAGAACACTTTGAAATTTTTCATCCAAAGAGTCCCACATCTTGTCAACCTTTACCAATATTTTAGAAGCAAATTTTTATAGGGCCAAGGTTTTATGGTTCACCACTACATCCAATGGTGATTCTTTCTCATCTTCACAAAATTGGACTTCCCTCTTTCTGATGGAGGGATCTCAATTATTCTCTTCTACAATTTCCTTCTTTCTAATATCCCCCTCTTCTTTAGCCACTTACTCAATTAAGCACTATAGTTGATGAACCCGTAGCTCTGATAGTTATCCTTGGGTGTACACGCCAAGGGTTTTCTTGATTTTAAAGTGAAGCCCATCAATGATATGGTGAAGTTGTGCCTACTAAGGGTAGCCATGACCAAGACATCGATGTAACAATGAGTAGTATCTGCTCATGGCTACATCCAAGGGTTCATGACCATCTTGCTTCCACCCTTGGATCTGGCATCTTAGGTTAGCCACTCTAGATTAGGTTTGATACTTTTCGTTGAATATTTCTAGCATCATACTCCACCTCTTGATTAATTCCAACTCCAAAGACCAATACTAGTTTTACGCTTCTTTAATGAGCGTGCGAGGAAATAGCTTAAGTTTTTGTCAATCGTTATCTATGTTCTACATGATGTAAGCATCATGAAATGCTTACAAGTGAGTCTATGGATCACACTTATATCCCCCTTCAAATCTAGGGATGTTGTTCATGTTAATGTGCTTGATCCGACTATCTTTCAAGTGCCTACTGGGTATTTGAATTTCCTCAGCGATATTGAGCATACTTCGAGTAGCCAACAATGGTTCATCTGAGTCATAGTCCAGCTGAAGGCCACGATGTTTGTGAAAATTTTGGCTGCCTCTCCTTTCTTGACGGTGAGATTCACATAATTGGTCATGCCTTTCCTCATGTCATTCCCTTCGGCCCTTGCGATCACCATCATCCCAATCCTTTCTACCACAGTTACAATCGAAATCAAAACTGGGTGAAGATAGAGTGGAGTTAGAGGATGGAGAAGAGGGAGGGGAATCACCACTTTCCCAGTGTTGATCTCCTTCTCTACTCTGATGATGGCCCCGATCTTCATGTCCATCTTTACTTTTTTCATGACCTTTCCTGCATGATTCCCCATTTGCCTAGGAGTCCTGGTCACTTGGTTGCTTGCGTTGAATGATGGACTAAATGATCTGATGCATCAAAGGAGGTTCAACTAAATGAGAATAATGAAAGATAATTTCCTCATCATCATGCAATTCTTGCAGGAATAAGAGGTTACTAAACTGTTTCCCCTTCGTGTGTTCGTCTTGTTCTGCCTACTGTCAATCTTGTACACATTGTGTCTCAATTGGACAATAGTCCCGATGGTCATAGTCCTCCATGATGTACTCCAAACCATGGTCCTCAATGCCTAGTCTGGTAAGATTGTGAAACACCATTCTAGGAGCCGATCGGTCAGGTGGTAATATGATGTTTCCCTCCATGTCCCACCAACGTACATACTTATCCTGATGTAGGATAAAGGTGAAGTTGGGGACATATTCATCTAGATGCGTATATACCACCCAACATTCTTGTGGCACCGGTGGGTTGGATCCATATTATCTGTGAGAAGAAGACATTTTGGATGTTAGATAATCCACTAATTGGTGTACCTTACTTTATACTTAGACCGCCTAACATGCATAGATTTTACTATCCTGTGTCCATTCCAATGAAGTTAATGATAATTTTTCTAAGGTTAGATAGTGCATGTAAGACTAATAGTCCCTGGAAATGGCACTAATGATGAGTGGTGAGGTACCCCTACGTCCAACCATACGAATCATGAACGTTCACATGCAACTCGGTCAAATTCGGTAGACTATAAGCACTTGCATACACCAAACTCTAGCCAGCAAAACCTTGTGTTAAAACGGTTTTTGTCTTCCCAACCTCACTTGTGGTGTTCTAATGCGATGGTTAAGTGAGATTGAGGAAAATTATTTTTAAGGTTTTTCTCTTTATCTTCTAGAGTCTAATTCTTGAGATGAAATGTAAGAAATGGAATGTTGTGTAATCTATAATTGTCCTATTCTATCTCTTAACTTTCCCTAGCATAAGCATCTAATCCCATCTTTCATGCACATCCTAAGTATCCCCTAACTACTACTGGGGTACCAGACATTAAGCGTCATTAGGTTATCAAGTGTTGGGTTTATGTTCGAGATGGTCGTACTTATGGTTTTTATAAGATATAAAAGAGCGATGATGATTAAAGTGATAATAATGAAAACTTAAGGAATTATTAAAGCATAGAAATACTAAACTATTAAACACTTAAATGATTAAATCCAATTTCTACAAGGAATGCTCAAAAAGCTCATCTTTATTATTAGTTACACCAATGGGCTCAAGTACATTAGCGCTCAAATAAAGAGCTCGAAACCTTTCTCACACCTGCTGCAAGTACTTGGAAAATATTCTAACTCTCGCAAGAACAAATTGCAAGAATCTAGCTACAACTACTCAAAATGATGCCTAAGTATGGTAGAAGCACACTTATTTATAGCTATAATAGACTCTATGTAAACGAGGCCATGTAAACGCATGGATAGATCCATCGACCAGGCCACATCAATGCGGTGACGTATACGAGGCTCCGTATATGTGGCCCAGTCGACACATCGACTGATGAGCACTTCATCACATGGCTAGTTAATTTAGGTTATGGCCATAGTTTAAAATATCATCAAATTTTTAGGTACCCAAATGATAAATCTAACTTCGCCAATAAGTTTAGAAGGTTGAAAAAATGTTAGAAATGACTATTCATACATTAGAAATGGACATCGTATGCTTGTGAGATGCATGGTTCAGACTCAATTGTCCATGAAAATCACTGGAAGATATCTTATAGCTTACAAGAATCATCTTAGACATGACGCACATTTGGTGGTGATCTATGGCACTCCTTAGCTTCTAGCACCATGATTTCCTCATTGTATCATAGTTAGCCCTTGGTTTTGATTAGTCCTTGGGTCATGGCTTGTTTTGATACCAAATGTGAAATCATCAAATATGTGGCAAATATCAAATACACATTATATTAGACATTAGACATAAGAAGATCATGTGGAAATTTCAAATATGTGTAACATTTGATATTATGCATAAAGAAAAGAAAAAAGAATGCTTTATTGATATAGAATAATGTATATAGCCATGTTTTGAGTGTTCCTTAGGGTTATCTTCCTTCAACATTTATCCCTTAAAGGAAATTTAGCACTACCACATGGTTAGACCTACAACTTACCAAAAGGGATGGCTAGTCCTTTTTCTATTCTACTTCACCTAACACCTATTACTTGCCTTTACTGACTCCACAACTCCATGTTGATATGACCTCTAATGCTCAAGTATAAATACCTTAGGTTAAATTGTCAAAGGTCACCTCAAGAGACATGTCCATTATTATAGTGCACCCTTTTAGGTTTTAGTTACAACTTATCCTTTCGGGTCTTGTTATGATAATTATAGCACTTGTTATGATAATTATAGCACTTGTTATGAAGAGACACCATCTTTCTTATGTAGTGGAACCATTCAGGAATGGGAACATTACATAAGCATTGTATCAATTCATTGCATACACTCATGGCTTGAATATCTATAGGCAAGGCAAATTCTTTAAAGTAGTTCTTGAGGGTTTACAAGATTACAATTGGTACTTTTATGAAATTAAACAGTTGAGAAAATAGAATATTTCTTGGTAGGAAGTGTAGCAAAATCCTAAGCATAGTTGCTATTTAATCAAGAAAAATGTTTTTATCATAGTTTTAGTCTAATATAGAAGTTAAGAAATAATTTTATTTACATCACATTAGATCTAATCAACAAGATGTGAAAGTTGATTATCTTTCATGTGCTATTCCAATTAAATATTGCAGTATTATCATCAAGCTTCACTTAAGTTCATATCATCTTCGAATTGAAAATGGAAGATGGATTCAACTTTATTAAGAAGAGAACACTTGTAAGTTGTGCATATCAAGAGCCCTTGATGATGAGTTGTATGTATTTATTATTCTATTTTTTATTATGGCTACTCATTTAAGACTACATTATAATATTCTAATAAAAAACTTATATGATTTATTTTTGTTACCTTATAATTGTTTGGTCAATTTGTAAAATCTCTTTACTTTTTATTAAAATGTTTATGATGCAATAAAGTGTTAATTTCAATTTTATTAAAGTGAACCAACCGCAAACACAATGCTTTATAGTCATCCTACCTTGGCATCATGTTATATCACCCTAGTTGACAAAAACTATTCAAAAACTTAAAATAGAAATATCAACCTTACATTGCCAAAAGACTATCTATGTAATTTTCAAATTTGAGAAACAAAATAAGTTGTAATGTGCACCAACCAAACTTCTTTTTTGACCATAGTCCAAACTCCAAAATTTGCAAAATTTTGTGAGTGACTTTCGTACCTATGTAGTCTAAGGTAACATTGTAGCACGTCTACCTTGAATAGTGCAAGTTGCCAACAACTCACATCATGCTAAACACAAAGTCCAAATTTGATTCCAACTCTTTTGTTTCGCAGTATCAACTACCCTCTACCATGATGTTTACAATTTTGAACATTACCTAAAGGCTTCTACATGTGTAAACTAGTTACAATGGCAAGTAATAATATTGACCCTTAAGTTTACAATGGTTAACTATTACAATCTATGTGTGGTATTATTTTTAATGCTTATTACTAATAAATGTTTGCATTAATGCATGAGATTTTTTTTTGATAATAAACATATGCATTGATAGATGAGATATCTTGCCTATATTCTATAAAATCAGTATACCAATACATCTAAAGGATCATTAATTAGAGTGGCAAGTGCTTGTTAGGGTAAGCAGGTTCTTAGGAAGTTTAAAGGACGAGAAATTGAAACTTATTTTTGAGTGGTTGTGGCCAGCTTGAAATCCAGGGCTTTTGACTTGAAAAGAAGATACGTTATTAGATCCCTCAATATGATATTTCTATGATATTGCTTACGAATGTGATGAAATGAATGAATTAAGCAATGATCAATTGTGTTTTTACAACATCTGGGAAGGAGATGTCACATTTGGTATTAGAGCAAATAACAATTTAGGAACCAAAGTGGAAAAAAATATTATTTTATTATTATAGGAAATAGAAGTACATCCAAGCCAGAATACATATAAAGGAAGAAGCAGAATACAAAAATTTAAGATGCAAAATAGAAAAAACAAGCAGCATAATAGTGATCAATCATTTTGTTCAAATGCATTAAGAAGATCTAAAAGTATCTTCAATTATGCTTTCCATTCTTTGTTAGTGGCATCCTTTTTACTAAGCACTACTTTGCATTTCAAAAGGCCACCACATAATTGCTTCATATACTTACTAGCATTATTTAGTATAGTTGTTGCCTCCTCCTTCTTTTTTAGCTGGGTCACCAACACATCCATTTGAAAGATCAATCGTCCATGTCTTTTTTTTCACTCTTTTTCTTTCCTCTTCACACACAAAAACAAGATTCGCAATTATGAATTATGAATGAGAAGATCAAATGAGAAAAAATAAAAGGAGAGATACTCACTTGAAATTGATCATTCTCC
Organism: Gnetum montanum; assembly: GCA_015680685.1. Lineage (NCBI taxonomy): Eukaryota > Viridiplantae > Streptophyta > Gnetopsida > Gnetales > Gnetaceae > Gnetum > Gnetum montanum. Next base: position 260,445 of record MNCI01004650.1, read on the forward strand.
ACTTGAAGGTATCTCTCATAAGTCAGTAGATGGAAAGAAAGTCATGTCACACTCTCCAACTCTTCTAAAAGTTGCTCCAAATTTTGGACGACCTCTAGAGCATCTTCAAGAATTGGATGGAAGGATGATGGAACACTAGTTTGTATCCATTCATAATCCTTCTTGAAGTCACATGATTGGGAGTTCTATATGTGAAATATCTCTTCATGAATAAAGTAAGGAATATTCCTCATTATCTATTCATCCAAATGCCAAAAAACAACAAGTTCCTCCTTGGAAACCATCATCTTTTTCCTAAGTGAGTATGAGGAACCCAAGATAGAGACTAAAGGGGTTACTAGAATGAACCTAGAAACTAATGTCAACACCACTTGTAGTAAGGAACCCCTTACTAGGGTTACATGTGTAGATGCTGCATGCAATGATCTAGACAAAGGAGTGGAAATTGGAGGAGTGGAGGTTTATGCAATACCATAACTTATAGTATCATCTCTCCTCATTTCTTAGATAAAGAACCTTTGCTCCAGAGACATTTGTAGTGCAAAAAGGTCAACATCATACAAAAAGAGAAAAAAAAGAAGTATTCAAAACCTTAAAATAATTAAAACTTACCTCTAGTTCCTTTTCCTTATCTTGTCTAGTATCTTGTTGTTGGACTTGTGGTTGGGCTTGTTGTTGAATTTTTTGTTGGCCTTTTTGTCTTGGGTCATTAGAGCCTTGCCCAGTATGTTGCCTCTATGAAGAGAGAGAGAGAGAGAGAGAGAGAGAGAGAGAGGAGAAATTTTTAATTTTCATTTGAAAAAAAATATACAAGTAAAATAATAAACTAGGCTATTATTGTACCTTGGCATTGGTTGTAAGTTCAACTTTCTCTCAAGGTAGAACTCATCCAAAGAATGAAGCACTTGGAATGAATGAAGTACCTTGAGCAGCCTTAGTTTGTGCTCTTTCAATTTGTGCACCTTATATCAATTCATTCTATAGCCCAGACTACACTATCAAATACATAAAAACAACATAAGCAACAATAATAATTTAAGTTATATATATGTATATATAAATACCTCGTTGCTTCCCTCTTGATTTCTAACCTATTACAAAGCCAATTGACCCCTTCTTACACCCTAAATCTAGCATTGTATAATTCTATCCTAAAAGAAATTCAAGACATAGATTGAAATTATAGCAACCAAAAAGTTTGGTGGAAGGGTTGCAACTTAGGATTAAACACATTATCAGAGGTACACAACATATAGTATAAGGTTTCTTGGGATTTTGTAAGGTAGAAACTACTCCATTCATGACATTGTGCAAGGCAAAGAAACAAGATAATGACTAATCATAAACTCTACCATTCTTAAAACCACGAAATATAAAAATGGAATGGGCACTAACATGAGTTTGGTGTTGATTCCATAAGACCTTACTATAAATGAATTGGAAAAAATTGAAGCGAATTCCATTAATCAAATCTTCATGGAAAAATTGGCTTTTGTGAGTAGTAGAATCATGAACATAATTGGATAATTTATTTTTACAAAATAATTTAAACATAGAAGAGAAAACTGATGGAAGTAAAGGATCCTCCTCATGGTGAAAACCAAAAAATGTCAGGATTTCGACTACAATAATTATTAGTGCCCCAGAAACTAATTGTGAAATAGAATTTCTATTTTTATTGTATTGATTACATCATTCAACTACAAAGCCTTTGCAATATTTTACCTTGAAAATAGAGAAGACAAGTAATCCAGACAATTCCAAAAGTCTTAAGAGATTGAAACTCCTCCTTTTTAAGCAAATTACCCAGACAATTGCAAGTAGTAATGGTAATATTTTGATGTAGAAAAATGGAGCTACCTCAAGGAGCTTGATCTTGAGTAGCTAGAGAAGGAGTTTGATGCTTTGGGACCATGATGTCAAATAGTTGAAATATTTGTAGGAATTCTACAATCATTGAGAGGAATCCTTCAATATTTCACTAATGTTGTGTTATGATGGGCAAAGACTTATTTCTTTCATGTATTTATAAAAGAATAGGAAGGAATTTTAGCAAAGAAAAGACGAAGTATTAAATTAAGTTAATTAATTATTTAATAAAGCTAATGCTTTCTTTTTATTATTTTTGGATTGATAGGTTCACTAAAATGGCATTATCTCTAGCTCAATGCATAGTGCTCTCTGAGATGATTCCAATAGTACCAATTTTGTCATAATCAAACTTATGATTTGGAAGATACAACATTTCTTAGATTGCATGTAGTTTTAAAATTAAAAAGGTGTTTTTTTTAATTTTTTTTAATTTTTAAATTAATTTGAACTAGGTGATGTTGATGTGATTTTAGGAATATCTTTCCTACAAAAATTTCATATTACTACCCACTTTGGAACTCATGTTTTAAAGGTCCCAACCACCAACGAAGTTAGGGTTCTAAGGGGGGTAGGAATAGCAAAGCAAATCTACACAATAACCATTAAGAAAGCCAAAAGATTAGTCAAAAATGATGCTATGATGTTGGTTGTCAACGTAAATCAACCTCAGAAATATTTAGGTATTGAGATTTCAAAAGAACTTGAGGAATATAAAGATTTACTATTTGGTGAAACTAGAGAACTGCCTCCAAAAAGAAATGTTGAGCATGCTATTAATATTTTTTTCTAGTACACAACTTGCTTCAAAAGCCCCTTATAGATTTTCCAATTCTAAATTAAGAGAACTGAAAGTACAATTAGATCAACTAGTGGAAGAACGAAAAATTCGACTTAATGTATCAACTCGGGGTGCACTACTCTTATTTGTTAAAAAGAAAGATGGTATGTTAAGATTATGCATCGATTATAGGGCATTGAATAAAGTAACAATTAAAATTACTTATCCTTTTCCTAGAATCAATGATTTGTTTGATCAACTGACAAGTGCATGCTATTTTTCAAAAATCGATTAAATATTAGGTTATCATCAAATAAGGATTAAGGAAAAAGATATTAAGAAAACTACTTTTATAACTAGATGTGGATTATATGAATTTTTTGTCATGCCATTTGGATTAACTAATGTACCTAAAACATTTATAGCTTTAATGAATAATATTTTGGTGAATATCTTGATCAATTTGTTATAGTATTTATGGATGATATACTTGTTTATTCTAACTTAAGAGAAGAACACGTCAAACATTCGAAAATTAAAATGGAAATTCTTAAAGAGAATAAATTGAAAGATAAATTAAGTAAATGTGAACTCTTTAAAGAAGAAGTCTCTTACTTGGGCCATATAGTTTTTGATGAGCGTCAATGTGTCACATCAACAGGCCCCTATTGACGAGGCCTCATCTACATGGTGTTGCACCATCAATAGGGTCACATCGATGTAACATTTGCTACATCTATGGGGCCCCATTGATGTCATACTATAGCAAAAAATATAAATATGACCTCCCAATCATGTTTATGGGCATTAGATTCATAGTAGTAGAAAAGCTCTTGTAGTTTGTCTATTCGGACGTTAGAATATTTTTTCTGAGTGCTTGTAGTAGGAGTCATTAACTATACAGATCTTTATTCAAGCATTATTATACCTAAGCATGATAGTATGTATGATAATAAAGATGAGCTTCTTGATAAACCTTGGAGCATTTTCAATAGTTTAGATGTTTTATTCATGCATTGAATGCTTTCAATTATTTATTTGATGTTTTTCAGTAATTAAGAAAGATAAGCTAGATAGATTAAATACATAAGTATGACTTTCTCAAGCATAACACATATTTGATTGGTAATCCCAGCAGCATTATTGTGTGTTATGCCCAGTAGCATAGCAGTTGGTAACCCAGTAGTGGATACATGGATTTAGGACATGTATGGAAAGTGGGACCAAATTCTTATGTTAGGACTAGTTAGACATCAATTAATTATTTAAATTAAATTAGCTATTAAATTACTTTATCTCTCTCTTCAAGCATCAAAACCATAGAACAGAAAATGATAAAAATCATATGCCTTGATTACACTTAACCATATCTTTGTACTTTACAAGTGTAATTGGGAAGACAAAGAATGACCTTTAGGGCAAGATTCACTTCTAACAAAACTAGTGCACAGAAAACTAGAGATTCCATAGAATTTGACCAAATCATGTGTAAAAACTTTATGATTCCTATGGTTGGTGTAGGGGTACCCTTTACCACTCATCATTGGTATCATTGTTGAGGACTCTATTTGTTGAAACATGCACTACCTAGGTTTAGTGAATATCATTAATATCATTGGATAAACCTCAAGGTTGACATCATTTCCATATTTCATAATTACCAAAGAACATTGACACTTTAATTATTTAAAAAATGTCTTCTTCCCACAAGTGTGAAGATATTAAACTATCAATCCCATAAGAGTACAAAGTGGTATATACTCATCTAGATGAGTATATACCTAACTTCACCTTCATCCTATATCAGGATGAGTAACTGCAATGGCGTGACATGGAAGGCAACATTGTAATGCCTCCTAATCAATATATGCACAATGTGCTACTTCAAACTCTTAAGAAGCTAGGCACCCACAATCTTCAAGAAGAATATTTTGTGCAAGACTATGACTACAGGGACTACCATCCCACCAAAATACAATGCAAGCGAGATCGACACCAGGGGAAGCATCATGAGGGTTGTGAAGGGGAAAAGGTTCACTAATCCCTTGTTCCTGCTAAACCAAGATGATAATGAGGACCCTCTCTCTGAGGGCTCTCAACATGACAATTCTCCACCCTTTGTTACTCGTGATGAGGGTGTGGCCTTGAATCTATAATCTACAATCCTCAATCTGGGTTTAGGAAAAGATGGTAGTCAATGCAAGGGATCAAACAAGCATTAAGATAGTAAGAAATTTGATGAACATGGTCATGAAAACTAAAGTAGAATTAGTAAATATCATGATGGAGGTAGTCCTACTCCCTCTTCACCCTATTCATCTACATCCTCTTCTTCTAGTTTTGAAAGATGTCGTAGAAGAAACAACCATGATGGAGGTGATCAACCAGACTGTAATGAACAAAGGGGTAATAGAGAACATCATTGATGATAATGAAATCATGATGATGATGAGCTTTTTTGGTAACTTGAAGCATGCTTAACATTGTAGAGGTAGTTAAGATTCCAACTAGGCATGTGAAACATAGTCAGATTAAGCACTTAGATATGGACAATGTTCCAAGATTTGAGAGGGGATGTAACTCTGATCCATAAAACCATCTACAAGCCTTTCACAATGCCTACACCTTACAAAACATTGAGATGATTAGCAAAAACTCAAGCTATTTCCTAGGACACTCATCAAGGAAGTAGAGGGCTAGTATCGATCTTTGGAGTTGGAATCTATCCACTAATGGAGTACCATGTTGGAACTATTCAATTACAAATAATAAACGTACTCTAGAGTCTCCAATTTGAGAAGGTAAATACAAGGCTAGAAATAGAAAACACATGAACCCTTGGATGTAGCCATGGGTAGATACTATTCTATCTTACATCGATGTCATGGTCATGATTATTCTTAGAGGGAACAACTCTGCCACATCATAGATAGGCTCATAGTAAAAACTAGAAGAAGCCTTGGCATTTATGCTTAAGAGAGACTATTCAAGCTAACAGCCCATTAGATACAAATTTTAATAGAATAGGTTGCAAAAGAGGAAGGTGAGTTACAAAAAAGGAAAAGTGTATAAGAATATAATAGGGACCCTTCCATCAGAAAAAGGGAGGTCCAATTTTATGATGAGGAGGAGTCACCACTCGACGAAATCATAAATAGGAAAACTTTCCCTATCCAAAAATCTATTTCTAATATTTTAATAAAGGTTGATAAATTATGGGACTATTTTGATGAAAAATTCAAAATTTCTATGAATATTTCTGAAGAATCCAAAGAGTAAAATAGTGATCATACCCTCAAGAGGTGGGAAGAAGCTAAATGTGCCTACCAAAGAGGTAAGGGAAAAGCTGCTACACTAGAAAAAGTTGTGGAGATAGACTCTAATAATGGCATTGGTTGTGACATTTTTTAATATGAACATCCTATGGAATGTTGCCCTATGGTGTGACATTTACAAAAGTCTAGGATGTATGCGTTGAAGCCTCAAATAGCATGAAGACAAGCACCTAGATGATTACCTTACCCTTAAGGCAAGCAAAGGTAGTTCTACCAACAACAACAAGCTTACTACCCAAGTGGAGCTCCACCACAACCATATGAAGAATATCAACAGTGGCACAACCATAGTCATGCGGAATGGCACCACCAAGATAGCAGTACCCTTATAGGCAACTAGATCCATATGGGTGCTATGTTCAACAATCCATCTCTCCACAAAGTTTTGCTAGCCACACCTCATTTTAGCATCACTATTACCTTCTAGAGTACCACCGAACAAATTCACCATCTACTTGAGGGGAGAACCCACATCTATCTACACACATCCCTCCACCCTCAACCTAATCACCTCCTGTTCCATCAATGTAAGGTGAAATTCCCCCATAGTCATAGCAACGAAATGCTACAAGGGTTGTATATTCATAACCAACCTTCTAGATAAGGGGTTTGGATAATTTATCCATGAAATGATCATTTTTCTGATTCAATAATCCTTCAAAACCCTCACAACCTAATGCAGCTAGTTGCCTTGTATCTACAACACCTTCATCCTCTACATCAAACATATTTGAGTGCCCTTCAAACCAAATCGACACTATGATGTTAGCTCATGTTATTTCCAATTAGATCAAGGTTGGAAATCTTCCCAAAAAAAGATTTGATCTAAGAAGTCCTCTTATTTACTTATATATCACTAGTCATGAGCCATGGAAGGCTCTTCTTGATTCTAGTTCTAGTGTCAATCTCATCTTCCATGACATGTACAAGGCCTAGAACCTACCACCTCTCAAGAAGAGAAAAATCCATTTTGAATTGGTAGATTAGTCAATCACTATTCCTCTAGGATGACCACAGTTTGTGGGTGGTCCTACCTTGTCGATTTTCTGGTGATCAAGGTTCAAAACTAAAAAGGTGATTTTCCCATCATTATGGGAAGGCCTTGGTTAAGCATGGTTGATACAAATATGGGAGTAAGGGACCTTTCCTTGGAAATCTCCAAAGAAAATGAATTTGAAAGGCTTGAGAAGAAATGTGTTCCACGCATCACGTATAGTGATACAGGCTATAATTGCATGCAAAACATCTAATCCATCAACAGTACATTCATTAAAGCATGTAATTAGTGTGCACAAGAAACTGATATTCAAAGATGCCTATACATAGTAGCCATAAAACAAGATGACAACTAGTGGTTGATAGCTAACTCAAATAGCAACACACTATGCATGGAACCAACTAAGAGCCTAACATATGTCTATGTCAAAGGTATGGATGAACTTGAGCAAGTTCATCACCAACTCTATGATGATGAAGATGATGATATTTATTAGTGAGAGTTGGAAACCCTTGATAATTTCAAGCAGGGACCCCTAGAGTTAAAAACTCTACCAGTTGGCATGGAGTATGCATTTTTAAACAATGGAAAGTTGATCATCATGAATGCAAATCTTGGTCTTGAACAAAAAGACAAGTTGTTGCAAGTCTTTAACAAGTGGCCAACAACCTTTTCTTGGTCATATCCTAAACTAATAGGAAACAATCCAAGGATATGCTAGCATCATATCTACATCGACCTAACCATGAAGCCATGAAGGTAGCTGTAGAGATGGTTGAACACCAAAATGAAATAGATCATCAAAGAAAAAATAGAAAAACTCCTTAAGGTAAGGTTCATCTATCCCATTGCGAATAGTAAGTGGGTTAGCCCACTTGTAATTATTCCAAAAAATGTGGCATGTGGTGGGTTTGCATTGACTTGAGGCTATTGAACATGACAACATTTAATATCATTTTTCATTGTCATTCGTCGACCAAGTGTTGGACACTATCTCCGGGCATTGCTATTATAGCTTCTTGGATGGTTATAGTGGCTATAACCAAATCCAAAGTACACCCAAGTATTAGGCCAAGACAACATTCATGAGTCCCTAGGGGACTCTTGCATATTGTGAGATGCCATTTGATCTTTCCAATGCCCCTGCAACATTTTAATGTCTCGTCCTTAGTATTTTTCAATAGAAAATTGGTAACAGGATAGAAGTCTTTATGGATGATTTCTCTACCTATGGGGCTACATTTGAATAATCCTTAGAACCCCTTGAGTAGGTTCTAAAAATATGTGTCAAAACAAACCTTAGGCTTAATTTGCAAAAAAGCCATTTAATGGTCTAGGAAGGCATAGTACTAGAGCATAGAATTACTCAAGTAGGGAATGAGGTAGACCTCAAAAAAATAAGGGTCATCGAAGGAATCACATGTTAACCAAAGATAATTAAAGATTTCCAATCATTCCTTCGACATATTGGCTACTACTAGTGATTCATAGAGAATTTTTCTAAGATTAGAAAGCTGTTGGTTGAGCTTACATCCTATATTACATCCATTGTATGAG
>MNCI01004650.1:269264-304724 GCA_015680685.1 Gnetum montanum
TAGTGAATCCAACCACTGGAACCCTTTGACATATGGAGCATAGACTTCATGGGTCCCATCATGCCCATGTCTAATGGAAAGGCATATATCATCATAGTAGTCGACTATTGCACCAAATGGGTAGAAGCAATAGCCATCACCACCTATACATCTTCTACTACCACTCAATTTCAATAAACAAATGTTGTTAATAGGTTTGGGATGCCATGTGCACTAATTTTTGACAATGGAACCCATTTTATAGACATCACTTTTTGAAAAATCATGCAATGCTTAGGGGTTAAACATAAATTAAGAGCACCCTATCACCCCCAAGCCAATGATCTAGTAGAGGTAACTAACAAGGAGATCACAAAATCCTAACAAGGAACATAAGCAAGTATAGGAGAGATTGGAGCACAAAACTCAATGATTCCCTACATGGAAACTTCCTATTGGCTACTCTCCCTACGAGCTAGTGTATGAAAAACTTCTAATACTTCCAATTCAACCTAGGCTCCATACAATCTCAATAGCCTATGAATTGAATTTTGACCTAAGTCTAGCACAAAAGAAAATACTAATCAACCTCAACATGCTAAAAAAAAGTCTATTGATGGTCCTATCTTTGAATGAAGTGCACAAGGCATTCAACAAACAATGGCATGACCTTAGAATATGAAAAGTGAAATTTCAGCTAGGAGATAAGGTTCTCTATTATAATCCCACACATGTACCTCAAAAAACTAATTTCCAAATGTCATGGAAAGGACCTTATATAATTGATAAAACCTTTCCTTCTGGGGCCAAAAGCATACACAAACCTGAGAGCCCAAACAAAAAGCAGTTTGTCAACATCCAACAAGTAAAGCTTTTCCATGAACCTAAGTAAGCTAGTGTAACAAATACCTCGACGAATGGATAACCATGCTTAATTTTTCAAATCTCCTCCTTCCAACTTAGTCATGGGGAAGATAGCCATCTGTGCTAAATCATCCATATGGCTCCTCTACTTTTCTACTTTTTTTTCATATTTTTAATTTTTGTAAATTATTTATTTTACAACTTTTTAATTTGGAAAATTTTTCCTAGTTTTACATCATTTTTTATTTTGCATCATTGTTAGTACATTTGAATCTATCTTGAATATTTTACACTTTATTATATATATTTTACCTTATTTGATTTGAGTCTGATATTCAAATTTTTTTGCTAATAAATCTACTTTGTGAAAATAGGACACAATGGTGTTGTGACTGCTACTAATGGTGGTTTGTACTTCATGTTTTGGTTTGCCAATGTCTAGTTTCTATTTTTGAATTTTTGTGCCAATGGCTCAATCATGGTTTCTTGTTCATGGAACAGGTAGTGAGTCCATGACATCCACCCATTCACAAACTCTATGGTTTTCCTTGTTTTGGAAGTTTGAGGTCCCTTTTCGTTAAATCAACTTTTAATAAATTTGTGACCTTGGTAGTTTCCAGAATTGGGAAGGATTCAAAGGTTTGAATGGGATGTGGCTTCAAGGGAACTCAATAATCTTTATACTCTTCTACTTACTTTAGTGTTTGAGTGTTTTCCTACACTACTTATCGTTCCATGTCACCCACTACAGGAAGTTAAATAAAGTCTTTGCATGGTGTGGTTCACATTCAAAAGAAAAAAAATACAAAAAAAAAACATGATGGGAATTCAAAGCACACCCCTTAGACAAATGAATGAGCTACAAGCACTAGTTATGGGACTAGAAAGACATGTTACCCATGCTTGAAGGTCCCATCTAACTAAGGCCCTCTCTCACTTTCTACCTCTCTTTATGGAATGGTGGCTATTTTGTGGAAGCACTCTTGTATCTTGAAGAGGTGGATCAGTCTTAGAGTGGTGATGCAAAGTCACTAAAAGAGGTTGGTTTTGGTTTGTACTAAGGATGGATCTTCTTCAATCATTGTAAACATAAACTCCACAAGGGACATCTTATGACCTTAACTTGGGATTCCATTCCACCTTCACCATTATCCGTCTATGTTGACCATAACTCAACTCACTACTAGTGTTCATGTTCTTGATTTCATGTCTTGGCCTAACATATTTGAATTCTTAGGTAGAACATTTTGGGTTTTGGTTCTTTACTTCCATTGACCATTAGTTACCTCTATGACCCATGAAGTCCTTACGTTGAGGTTATGTAAGGGAAAAAAAGGCATGTGTCTACTATGGGAATAATCCACTTGTATGTCCCTTGTTTGGGTTCATTAACTACCTTATCCCTAGGCATTTTTACAATCTGAATATTTCATACATCCATATTTTGCACCAAACCATGTGCTCCTTTACATATTTTGTTCATTAAACACATTCTCCATCAAATTTTTCAATCTTTAATCTTTCAAAGATCCTCTTCAATGCTTTCATCATATTCTTGGCTTTTTAAGGATTCCATAGACCCCAATTTCATTAAAAAATTTCTTACATTTTTTGAGATATTAACATTTGAAATTTTTTGCTAATGGACCTCATATATGAGGCCCAATCGATAGAGTAGACTCATGTATGAGGCTCCATCAAGGTAACAAAAAAATAGTATAAATAAGTGTGACTTGACTTGAAAAATTTTACATTTTCTCATAAATACCAAAGGATTTTTTCAATTTTTCAAAGCCCAGAACCTTATAGAGCCCATAACTCACCAACCGTTTATCCAAATCACTTTGTTCTTCAACCTTTCAACTATTTGGAGGTAATCTTTTCATCATGGAAACCATAAATGTACCATTTTTGACAAAATTTTTTCACAATTTTTCTAACTCCCACAAAGGTTTAACTAAAAAATCAACTATTGAACACTAAATTACAAGAGTTAAAACTTTCCAACAAGCTCCAGTGATAATTATAATAAATAATTAATAAAACAATCAATATATTGAAACACCACCAAATTTGGACTCCGAGGTCTCAACTAAAATTTTTTCTAAGAGTTAAAACTTGGAAAATCTTTTTTAAGTGTTGAGACTACACTTCCCACTACTAGGACTACACTCCAGAGCATAGTCAGCGTAGTCTGCACAAACAGCCCAAATTTTCAAATTTTTCTAAGTGTCGACAATAGTTGCAAAAATTTTTAAGCGTACTAACTATGCTCTCCCTACTAGGACTATACTCTAGAGCATAGTCAACATAGAAATAACTAGTTTTACAAATCCTCCTTGGTGTCAAGCCAAAAGCTATCAAGCTGGTTTGGGATGGAAGAAATAGTTTGGTAGATTTTCTAACTTTTGGCACTATGCTCTAGAGCATAGTTAGTGTAGTTTGCACAAACATTAGTTTGTGCCAAATTTTTTTAAGTTTCAAGGCTACACTTTCCCTATTGAGAATATGCTCTAGAGTGTAGTTACCATAGTTTGCACTAGACCTCATCTTTTGAAAAAATTAATCTAACTATTGGACTACGCTTTAGAGCATAGTCAATGTAGTCATGCAAAATTACCTTCAAAAGCCTCCAAAACTCAACGTCGGCCTACATCTCAACTCCAACATCCCTTTGGCAAGAAAGATCATTAATTTTCATTTCATTTGCATCTCGCATTTGCCCCTAAATTGTACTTATTCTCAACACCACTTGAGAGAGTGGAGATCATAGTCCTAGAATGTAGTCTCCAAAACTACACTATTTTGCATTATTTTTAGGTACTTTGTGATCTTTTTGGGATTTTCATTTAAAGTATTAGTAGTGTAGTCACAATTTGGTAGTCTTGGCACCATAGTCATAGTATAGCAGTCTCATGGGGTCCATTGGAGCATACTAGTAGAACACCATTTTCTTCAATGGAAGCGTAGTTGGGGCTAGCGTAGTCATAGCTACCCCTCTACCATGTGGCACCTGATCCACAACTCATGCTAACCTTAGCACTATAAATACCCTAGTGCCTCATGTTTTATGGCTTGGCAAACCAAGAGTAAGGTTTGAATTTGAAGTAATCAATTGGCATTTTAGCATTTGGCAAACTTAGAGCACACTTGGCATTCCTAGGCAAACAACATTACACATTACCATAGCATCATTGCACACTACCGAGCACATCGTCAACCACTGCAACTTGTAGGACACCGCAATAGCCAACCTGGCAACCTTAGACTTCATAATGGATGTTAGTTGTCACAACTTGGACACCCTACGCTCATTGTAGTCAACTACGCTTAACCTCCCTACCCCCCACCCCCCCATTTGGGATGGTGCTTCTCTCTCTCTCGTTCACATCCTATGCATTTTTTAACATTTTCTTTTGCATTCTGGTATTTTATTCACATTTTTTTTCTATTTTTGTATACTTTCACATTTTTTCACCCTTTTTTGCACTGGGATCCTTGAATATGCTCACCCTCATGGGCATTGTAGACATTGCAAACATTGTGCAAATCCTTTACACTTGTTTCATTGTAACACATGTAAGTTCCAATTCGATCGACAAGATCATTTTGGGCACCTCACCTTCATTCTTAGTAGGCTCTCACATGGAAGAAAGGTCAAGGCTCTATGATCACAAATCTCTCAATGTACCATTCCAGCTACTAACATTTTCGATCGCTACATGTACCATGGTCCAACCTTAGCCAAATTGTAACTAACTAATGAGAAAATGTATTCAAAAAACTTTAAAGTTACATGTTACATTTACTAATCCATGGATGTATTGTGACCACAAATGGCAACAAAATGAAAGCACACTTAGTAAGTAAGACTGTCCAACTAAGGGAGAAATGGCCTAAAATAAGAAGAGGCCAAGAACAACCCCAAGAAGAACCATTGGAAATCCATGCCATAGGTCCTCTCAGGGAAGAGGCAAAGTTGGAATCTCTCAGATAGATTCCAAGACTAGAAATAGTAACAATAGAACACTCTCATTGGGATGATGCACCAACACAACCAAAAAATCTTGAGGTGACCTTAACAGAGGCCTACTTAAATCAAATCAAATTAAGGGAGGTCCAAAAATTTATGCTCCAGGAGTTAAATTTTGGCCCTTTTCTAGAGCAGGCACCAAGAGAAATGCATGACCAGCTAAAGGCCTCTCCCATGTGACCAATCATCACTTCCACTGAGGAGTGGTACATGGGAGAGACATTCCTATTTTGGAATAACAGGCAACCTGGATCAACAATGAAAATCAAAGACATCTCAGTGTCCTACTTGGCATAGGCAATTACTATAGTGCTTAAGTTGCCTAAAATAAGGATGAACCTTACTAAGATCCTAATGCAGGCGAATACTAGTATCAAGAAAGAATGGGTGCAATAATGGTATGGTGTCGACCGTAAGGAGTTTAGTATGCTCACACTAGTAAAGAGGATTTATTATAAGATTGTGACCTTCCACCTCAATCCCATGGTAAAGCTAAGAAAAACCATCACCTTCTCTACTAGAGCATGCACTACCCTAAGTGGGAGATTCCCAATCAACCTTCCATAGTTGATCTATTTAGAGATGAAGAAGCAGTTTCAAGAAAATGAATTTGGAAGGAAGGCACTCCCCTTCCCATGCCTCATCAAGAAAATTTGTCAAAGGGGAGGGATAGTCTATTACACCAATGATACTATCAAAACTATTCTAGCCACCAACTAGGTAGAAGTGATGAAAGATAATACACCTTTAACTACCATCCAAGAAGAGGAGCAACAACTACCACCTGCCACTTAGACAACTATGCTAGACATTGCTATAACCACCCAATGGTTATGAGAATACAAAGAATGTCTCTTGAGTGAATAAGAACAATGAGCAAGCATATGTGGTAGGGACCAATCCATATATAGACCAGGCATGATCCACCTTAATGAGGTGGCCAAAACAATCAGGTTGATGGATGAGGGTGGATCCATTTTCTTAGCCCAAATGATGCAACTACCTGAGAGGTTGAATCTAAGTGCTAAAGATATCACAATATCTCTTGTAGAATAGTAGTCACTCCCAAAAATCTCTAGGAATGTTGCAACTTTCTTAGTGTGCTTGGAGGAGGTTAAGGAGGCAACTATACTAGTGATGCAGCACCAAGGGTTAGAGACAATAGTAAAAGTGGCCACTAATCATATTGTCAAAATACTAAACATACCTATAGCATCTATACTAGACATCACTACACTCAAGGATGTGTAGATGTCCACAGAAATTACAAGTGATAAAATAAACATAGCACAGCATGAAGAATTGGTAGACTAAGTGGTGGGAACTAAGCAACCGCTTCCAGATGTCTTTAACCTTCCAAAAAATGTTATTGCAACCTAGTCAGAGCTACAACATCATTTTGGAGGGGCAACTCAAAACAACTAAGAAGCTAAATGAATGCTTAACTGCTACAGTTGTCAAACTAAGAGCCTAGATTGTTGATCCTGCATTCTTCAACCCAACACTCAAAAGAGATGAAGCTATAGAGCAACTTCACACTAAACTCAAATGGGTTGAAGATGCAATGAAGATAGTAGTATTCTATTGATCCTTGGCAGAGGCCACACAACATAAGATTTAGAAGGCCTTAGATCAAACCTACCAAGAAAATGTCCAGTTGACTGTAGAAAGTCATTACCTGCGGAATGTTGATGAGCACAAGTGATAGTTAACTGATTTCATCCATAATCAATAAGAGAAACTAGCTAGAGAAAACATAGAAGAGAGAAGATTCTTAGTAGAAAATAGAAATCTCTCCATGAAGGAAGTTTGCACCCTTCACTAGATAACTACGATCGAAGTAGCTACCAAGAAATCAAAGGCTCTCAAATTTGAGAGAGTCAAGGATCATTATAGAGAATAGGTCAATATACAAAAATAAGTAAATGAGAAGCACATCAAGTTGGTGAAGGCAAAGGTGAATGAGATCCTCCAATAACTCTAGCAAGGAAAACAGTTGTGGAAACACATCATGGATGCGATAAATTCCTACAACAAAGCAGAAATCTACATGAAGGAATTGTAGATTAAGGAAATGATGGAGTAAATGGAGCTTTTTGATCTCCATTATTCAAATCTAGCCATGTTGACTACTAGACGTCCATAGTTAGAGTTAGAGAAGGATGCAGCTAGCTCATACTTGTTGTACAAGGTTGAGTTCAAGCATCACAAGGACACCAAGTAGAAGCTTGCAATGGCAACCACTAAACTCAAAGTTTTCAAGGTAGGATTCACTAATCAACAATATACTACCAAGAACCTGGCCAAGAGGATGAATAACTACCAAGAGCTATAGAACCTAGTTAGGGTGTTTGACATCAAATGCAAATAGTTCACTACTTGGTTTATTAACGTGAAAGAAATTGCCCTAATAATGCCCTATCCATGGAATGTCCCCATTCCAACCCACATTGCTGATTCCATGTGGATTATGAATGATCCCCAGAGTAAGGAGGAGAAAATGAAGGCATTACATGATGCCTTTCACCTTTCACCAAAGGTTATAGCCATAGCAGGATAGCCACAACCACCTAAACCACCACACACACCCGAAGCCAGTGAAGGTCCCTCAAAACCATAGGAGCCACCACCACCTAGGATTGTTTGATCTTCTCCACTGTCTTCACATCATTAGAGGACATGTAGTCAATTTTTGTGTAGTCAATTCATAGTGTTCAATTTTATGTCATGAACACCACAATTTTTGTAATTTGTTGATTTGTACACTCGGGCACTTAGTTTTGTCAAGTCAGTTCATTTTGTTAAGATTTAGTCAATAATCCCATACCTTCCTAATTTTGTAAAGGAACTTAAGGATGACTTTTCAATTAGTCATGGGGGTATGATAAATATTAATGTGTGATGTCGATAGGTCCCCATTAACTTGGCCTCATCGATAGGGCCCCATTTATGTGGTGTTGTCCTGTTGATGAGGCCACATCAACATAGCATTTACTACATCTATAGGGCCCCATCGATGTAGTACTATAGCAAAAAACTATAAATATGAGCTCCCAACCATGTTTATGATTATTAGATTCATAGTAGTAGACAAGCTCTTGTAGTTTACCTATTCAAAAGTTAAAATACTTTTCCTAAGTGCCTTCAACAAAAGTCATTGAGTGTATAGATCTATATTCGAGCATTATTGTACCTAAGCATGATAGTGTGTATGGTAATAAAGATAAGCTTTTTGACAAACCTTGTAGCATTTTGGATAGTTTAGATGTTTTATTCATGAATTACATTCTTTTAGTTATTTATTTGATGTTTTTTAGTAATTAAGCTAATTAAGTAATTAAGTGAGATAAGCTAGATAGATTAAATACATAAGTATGACTGCTTCAAGTGTAACACGTATTGGCTTGGTAATCCTAGCAACGCTATTTCTTGGTACACCCAGTAGCATTATGCTTGGTAACCTAGTAGTGGATACATGGGTTTAGGACGTGTACAGAAAGTGGAACCAGATGCTTATGTTAGAACTAGTTAGACATTAGTTAGTTAGTTAAATTAAATTAGTCATTAAATTACTTTATCTCTCTCTTCAAGCATCGACACCATAAAACATAAAATGATAAAAATCATATGCCTTGATTACACTTAACCATACCTTTGTACTTCACAAGTGTAATTGGGAAGACAATGAATGACCTTTAGGTCAAGATTCACTTCCTAGAAGACTAGTGTACCAAAAACTAGAGAGTCCACAGAATTTGACCAGATCATGCATGAATGCTTTGTGATTCATATGGTTGGGTGTAGGGGTATCCTTCACCACTGATCAGTTTCTAAGAAAGGATTACAAGTAGATCCAGTAAAAGTTAGTGTAATTCAAGATTGACCTAAACTAAAAGATGCTACAATGGTTTGTAGTTTCTTGGTGTTAGTGGGTTCTTATTGACATTTCATTGAAGATTATTCTACTTGGATAGCCCCATTGACTAACCTTTTGTAGGAAAAATATATGTAGGGAAGCTTACTTCTAATTAAAGATGCTACTCATAACAACACCTATTCTAACAATTCCATATGAGGAATTACCATTTAAAGTAACCACGAATACCTGTGGAATAGGAATCAATGTAGTTGTGTCACAAGATGACAAGGTGGTATGTTATGAATCTAGTAAATTAGAAGGAGCTAAGGTAAATTACTCAACCCATGATTTACAATTATTAGCAATTGTTCATGCTTTAAAAGTTTGGAGACATTAACTTTGTGGAAAAAGGTTTGTACTAAAAACATATCATAAAAGTTTAGAATATTTGCAGAGACAACCTATTTTGAATACTCGACAATGACGATGGATAGAATTATTAATTGAATATCATTTTGAAATCAAATATATTCCCAAAAAATAAGATGTAGTAGCTGATGCCCTTAGTTGAATGTGGAACTTGATCATAGACCTTGATCATAGGTGTGGTAAACATCTCTATGGAAGAAGAAATTAAGGAACAAATAAAAGAGGATCTTCATTTTAAGAAAATTTTAACTAATATTTTCTCTGAGCCTCAATATCAACTTGCCTCTAATGGTTTATTGATAAAAGGACAAAGAGTATGTATACCAGAGGAAAATTGGAGACTTGGGCTATTGTGTGAAGCACATGAAGTAGCATATGCAAGACAACCAAGTTATATTAAGACTTATATGATGATATACAACTCTTATTTCTAACTTGGAAGGAAGAATGATGTATCCTCGTACATTAAAAATTGTCCAACATGCCAAAGAATAAAAGTTGAACAAAAGAAACCTAGTGGGTTACGATAGCCTTTGGAAGTCCAAACCTAGAAATAAGAAGACGTTACCATGGATTTCATTGTGGGATTGCCAATAACTGAAAAAGAAAATGACTCAATCTTGGTAGTGGTTGATCATTTATCAAAGATGATACATTTTATAGCTTTTAAATCTACAAACATAGTAGAAGAAGTAGCCCAAAAATTCATACGAGAAATATTTCAATTACATGAATGTCCAAAATCTATCACTTTGGATCAAGATTCCAAGTTCATATCTAAATTCTAGCAAATTTTTTCAGAGAACTTAAAACTCAATTAAAATTTTGCATGACTTATCACCCAGAGACCAATGGGCAAATCAAACATGAATAGAATATTAAAAATATTATATGAAGCTAGGTTGGGAGTAGACCGAAACTATGGGAAAATTATTTGCACTTGGTAGAATTTTCCGATAACAATAACTATCAAGGTTCCATACATTGTACACCATTTGAAGTAATATATGGACATAACTATCGGACACCACTAACTTAGGTAGATCCAACCTTAAGAGCAGAATGGAAGGAAGAAGAAATGAAGATAATGGAAAATATTGTTACAAGAGTTAAACAAAATTTACAAGCTACCTAAGAGAAATATAAGAATTATGCATATCAACATCGACTTATGAAAGAATTCCAAGTGGGAGATCAAGTACTACTAAGAGTAAAACACACCAAAAGTTCTCTTAAACTTGGAAGATATACGAAATTAGCACCCCAGATACTGTGAACACTTTGAAATTTCTAAAAGAATTGGTGAAGTGGCATATTGGTTAAATCTTCCAACAACTTTAAGAATTCACCTAGTTTTCCATGTAAGTTTATTAAAGAAATTTCATGCAAATGATGTGCCATATGTGCTATATTGGAATACTTTACCATTGAGATCCAACACTAAGTTTGAAGTTAAACCCATTGTAATTAAGGACCATCAAACGAAGATGCTATGAAATAAAACTATCAGTGAAGTTCTTGTTCAATGGTCAAATTGTGAGTAACAAACTTGGGAGAACAAGGAGTTTATTCTTAACATTTACCATCAACATTTTTATCATCATGATATTGAATGATAAATCATATTTATTATTGATGTAATAAAGTATATTATATAATTTCTTGTCTTTTGTTTGTATAGATGATCATGAGGATAATACAAAAGTTGAAGTTGAGGAGCATAAAAATGAAGCAGTAGTTGTGCCACTAAACATAGACGAAGCACTTGAGGACAAGCTAGATGCTTAAGGGAGGTAGATTGTAACATCCTATTCCTTGTTAAGGGTGGAAAATATTGTAAGTGTAATTAACCTTCAAATGAAGAGATGTCTTGTTATGAGGAGTTGTAGTTATTCATGTATTACTTGGGAATGAGTTTGACCTATGCCATTTAAAGATAAGTTTAGAGGTTGTGTCGAGTATGGACTTGTGAAGCCTAGAATGGCAAGTGATGAGAGCGAGATGAAGTAGCACAAGAAGGGACTGATCACCCATTTGGCTGGATAGCCTAACCATGGTGGCAATGTTGGATTACCTCTAAAGGCCTAAGTGGCATGGGAAGATAACCTAGAGGATGTTAAAGTAAACCACTCTTATTAATAATGTTTTTTTCTATTTTCTTTTCTATTCCATGTTCCAATTATTTATTTTCCAATTATTCATTATTCAAAGTATTTTATGATATTTCTATTATATTGCTTATGAATGCAATGACAACCATGAATTAAGCAATGATCAATCATGTTTTTACAACATTTAGGAACAAGATGTCATGGATTCAATATATTAACAACTCTTTCTTGTGAAATGTTAATTGCAAAGTGCATTGTTGTCTATTTTGGACACTAATGGTCGTTCCTTGACATGTGGCTATACTTGACGAATTGATCATTGATGAAGCAAAGTGGGTTTTTGTGGAGGAAATTGAAGCAATGGTTGTTACTTCATTGTTTTCATTCTAACCATTTCATATGTAATGCAAGGCTTTAGAAAAAACATGTAGTCTTTTTACTTGCAAATTCTACAAGTTAAAAGAACATTTTGTTACCCAAGGTGTAGGGAAAGTGGTTAGGACACTTATCTTTCTCATGTGGCAAATTATGGGTTTGATTTTTGCAGTAGCAACTGTCTTGCATGAAAAAAAAGAAAATTATATTTTTTGTTTTCCTTATGATTTTTGCACGCATACCATTAGCAAATAAGATAAATATTTAATAATTCTCCTCTTTTCGGAAATAAGATAAATATTTAATAATTCTCCTCTTTTCGGAAACTCTGGGTTGTCTTTCGTACATCCTTGTCACGGCCAGCCTCCGAGGCTCATACCACTGAATCTGTAGTTTAAAAAGAGCATACCTGTTCCTCGGTAACATTCTGAGTATTGACTTTTAAAGTCAGTTGTTCAATAGAAATGGAAACCATTAAGAATAAAGATTTTTTGACGGTGAAAAGGTATAATAATCTCATTATAGAAAACTGACAAACCTGCTGTAATAAATCTTATTGCAAGTAATAATTTCCTTTAAATACTTAAATCAGAAAGGTGTTAGACCTGTACTTTTAACTTAGCAGCGGGTAAACCCATGTGGCCTCATCACCTAGCCTCTGGTAAAAAAGGATAATGTTAACGTTTATTAAATGTTAGTATTCAGTAAGCCAAACAGAAGTACAGAACCTTTAGTATTTTTTAACAGAAGTAGACAAAAAATGTAGTTTAAGGGAAAACTAATATTTATCATATAAATTATAAAAGATTAAAATAAGATAATGAAAATTATTAAGTCACGTTGCAACTGTTTTAATGTATATGATCTGCAATAGGTATGCCGAAACCAGAGTCCACGGGAAAGTTTCAGTTGCATATGCTTTCGGAATATCCCATGCTTGTAGCATAGTTTTCCAACTGTTTCAATTGGGCAATAGATCATCCGTTCAACAAAATCAGTGGCAGGATTAGAATTTTTGCCTCCTTGACTGAGCGTAACCTTTATAATTAAAAAAATCCAAAAATCGGTGATCCTTAAACCATCCTGACTGTTTACCGACTTGAAAAAAAAAAAAAAAAAGAGTTAAGTATACCCACAACCTGTAAAAATTTAATTTTTGCCTTCTTTAATAATTTCTTCCATTATCCATTCATTTGTTTAACATGCAATGATACAAGATGCGTAAAACGAATTTATCATTACACAGGGCAATGGAACGAAAAGCAATGTCGTATTCAAAATCTAATGGTCAACTATACACATAACAAATGAACTGAATTTTGGTGAAAATAATTTCCCGTGCATGCTCAACCAGTACTTATTGGCTCAGCCGTTGCTTTACAACTAAATGAACGAATTACATAGAGAAATTAAAAACAATAAAATTATTCAGTTGTGATCGGGAGAAGGAGATGAAGGTTGTCGGCAATTTTTGGGCAGAGACTGAAGAAGCTCTGTATAAAATGTTGCGCCTGTGGAACGAATATGAGGCGACGTTCTGAATAATGAAGACATCATCATCTTCATTAGATTATCGCTTTCTGTTGTTGTAGGTATTGGTCTGCTACACCCTACTGTACTTGCCATTAGCACGCATGATAATACAAACACTATAAATAAAGCTCTGATTTGCGTGGCCATTGATTCATTCCTGCGCAGCCACAACAAACAGAAAATCTTCCGTCTATGCGAAGTCGAGTGTCAAACCAAACACTACAATCAAAGCTTCGTAGAACAACGATGATTTTATATAGCTTGTGAGGAACTAAAGTGTCTAAGCGAATTGAATGTGGTTATTTATACCCTACAGTGATAGCCTGCCTGGCGAAACAAAACTTGAGGGACAAGGTTAACCGTAATAGAGATCATTGTACTTGTTCATGATTTCACCAACAATATCCTTCGTTTTCGACACGTGGTCAATCACAGTGACGGTAGAATATAGAATTTGCCGATGCGTAGACTACGACGGTCTTTTTTCGATTTTTATTTGTTTACGTTGTTGAATGCCTCAATCAATGGTTTGTTACAACTGGAGTTTTGAATGGAAATTCCACAGTTGCAAAAGTTTACGGGTTTTTAAAGTTTGAACTTTGAACGCAGCAGCAGAAAAGGAGGCTCCCACCTGATGCTGTCACCCTATGTACCCTGAAGGATGCCTTACATCTGTAAATTTGAATCCATCTCCACATTTGCTGGTCGATGTTTGTAAGTCTTTGCATGTGCGCAGGAAAGCCTGCAGTGTAGTTGGTCAGAAACAAACCATAACTTGCCGTCGGTTTTAAAATTCAAAACAAACCATAACTTGCCGTCGGTTTTAAAATTCAAAGTTCAAAATAACCATGAGATGGGTTATGAGTGTGTCAAAAATAGGTACGATCGCTGTTGAGCAGTATTCATTATTCAACGCGCCTGTAGATAGATATATATAAATAGTTAAAGGTCCAGAGTAAGATACTACAAAGTAATACTAATTATTAAATGGAAAAGAAGGGACTCTTAACATAGAAAGTTTATGGACTTAATAAAAATAATTTATTTTTAGTTTTACTAATTAGTTTAAGTTAATATATTGAGTAATTTCTTTGATTTCCATTTCTGTTGGATAAATACTTTTATAAAAAAGGATTGCTACTTGGAGGGATAGTAAGGTACTTGTTTGTCAAAGCATAGCCACTTGAAAAAAGTTAGACTTTCACTCATCCATCAACCCAGCTCCTAGGATCTAAATGAACATAAAATTACTTGATCATCTTATCTGGAAAGAGATTTCGATTTAGGAAAACAAAACATGTAGATAAACTTCATGATTTTTAGATTATACCTACTTTCTTAAAGGTACACTATCTTTATTTAATCTAGGTGAAGAAGAAAGTTTAGAATAAGTCAAGGGACATTTAGGAAGGGGGATGAATAACAAAATATGGAAATTGAGAAATGGATCATGCTTCATGCATAAGCTAATTATTGAGTGATGAAAAGCCCTTTTGATAATCTTCCTTTTTGCTACATGGAGCTCAAAGACATGCTCATTTTCACTTTTTACATCAATTTAAGTATGGTTGGAACCCTAAAATAACTGTAATGGAATACTGGTACACCATAAGATATATAGTCCAATTAGATCTTTATAACTGAGCATTGCCCACCAAAGTCAAACCCATGACTTGGAGCTTTCAAATCAAGAGTCTTACCAGTAGGCTAACACTTTACTATCTACACCCTATAAAACTTGACATTCACAAAACATGTATATAGGGACAATATGGCATCAACATGTAATCGTGTCTAGATTCAATAGAGAAAAAAATTTATATATATGTAAGGTATTTTAACATCTTGATCATAGGCACCATACTAATGTAATTACATATGTAAGGAATGAAACCAAGGTAAGGCTTATATGTGATTCAAAGCAAAAACAATGCTTCTCTCAAATGTTTACTTAATATATCTTTATTTTTCTTAAATTCTTAAAATTTTTGATATTTTATTTAATGTAATTTGGGTACACAAGTGACAAAACGAATTTATATTAATTTAAATAAAATAATTTTGAAACCAGTTTAAATAATAATAATCACCATCTTAGTGCTTTTATCCTATATGATAAGCTAATTATTAAGGTAAGTACAATATTTGATAATGACTTATTATGGTTCACCCACCTACGGATCCATTCTAAACACCTCTCCTTAATCTTCTTATTAATAAATACTACTCCGAAACTTCTTCTAATAAAAATATTATTTCAGGGCCGCTGCATTTTAATCAGTGCATCAGTGCACCCATCAAAAGTTGGAGAGTAGAGGTAAAATCATTGTAGGGGAGGAAGATTGTCCGTGAAGGCAAGGAAGAGAACTCAGAAATGTGACAACTGCTTCGTTATAGCACGTAGCTGTAGTTGTATCGTGCACATCGCTTTTCAAGCTGCAATCGCGATAACCCATCATCAAACTGATTTTATAAGTTTTTTGAAAGTGAGACGCTGATGTGTGCAATTGTTTAGTACATTGAGGTGGACTCGGCATCTAAGACAATGAAATTGGCTGCGTCGATTTTTCGGTTTCCTAACCGATTCGGATTATGTTGCTGCTGTAATGCTACTGAGGAATGGTTTCCTCTCTTTCTTCACTTTATTATTTTGGATTTTAGTATTCTATTTTACGATTCATGATTATGTATTTCAACGTTGCAGCTTTCCAGGTAAACAATTGACAATATCTTGATTAAAAAGGTGATATAAGTGGGCATAGTTTGTGAAATTTGCTATCGATTAATCGTCAAATTTGTACTAGCAAGGTAAATCGGATAGAAGATTTAATATTTTTTATTAATTTTTTAAGTGTAATATACTGTTTATTGCTAATTTTGATGCCAATTAAAAACTAAAATTTCTATATTCTATTTTCTACTCTACTTGAGCTGTTAGATGAAAAAAAAAACTGAAAAATGGGGTTACCAACATGAATGAATATAAGTCACATAGCTGCTCTATTTTACTAATAATGATGATTTTAATCCGATCTGATTCTTACACCGTCAATTTTTCCAATTCAATTTGATTTATAAAAAAAAAAAACTGTCTATTTACTGAACCGATTCAATTTATCCATTGAGGGGATGTCCCTGTTTGTATTTCTAACCATAAAAGCGGAGGTTTATACTACAATGGTTGCGCTGAAAAGACTAAAAGAGCCATTGCAAGGTTTAGATTTGAATGGCTAATTGTGGACTGAAGATGGAGACGAGGGTGTTCGACCCGACTTAGGCAAAGACTGCAGAAGATCAGTATAGGAAGATGATGCCTCAGAGGAATAAACGTGAGGATCAGATGTGCTACTAGTTAATGATGAAGCCCAAGTATGCAGTGCAGGAGGCATCATTTTCATCTTCTCCATCATCATCAGTAACAGATTGTTGTTGATCTCTTCCCCGTGAAATGACGTTGATGTTGATTTTGTTGTCGCGGGCATTTGTCTGATACACACCACAGTCTCTGCTGCCAAGAACAGTGATGCAAATACCAACACCAACAATTTTGCCATTTCCATGGACAGATTTCCAGTAGATCAGAGCTTCTGAAATTTTTGGTAGAGGTAGATTCACTCAAAACTTTTGGACTATCTGTATTTCAATGCAAAATCAGTTTATATATATAACAGTTTAGAAAGGATCAGGATACACTTGTTGTGTACTGCTATGCGTTGAAGTATTTTTGGTACCTGTACCATGTATTTAAATGTATTTACAGACAAAGCCTTGCAAGCCACGTAAAAACCCATGGATAAAGTTCAACTCTGACAGAGTCTGTGATCCATGAACACATTATAATTTATTAATTTAGCAATTCAATGAGTGTTACACAGTCGCCGCCGAATCCGATCTTTGAACAAAGGATTTCCATGATAAGAATAGCGGTGACTGTTTCGTAGTATTTTAGAGTTTTACCTTTGAATTCTAAGTTGGGATGCGACCAGCAGTGATGTTGTAAAAATTTTCTACTTCAAACCAATCCTTCGATTTACAACTGTGTGCTGGTCGGTCGTCAGGACTCGGTAGCCTTGACATGGCTGCAAAATAAGCAATATATAGAGTTTAATATTGATGAGTTTTACAAGGGATTGTTTTTTGACACTTTGGTTTCCAGTCTGTACGCGGCAAACTATGTCTATCTTGGACCGATATGACAAAAATGGCGGAAAGTCGGCTATTGTTGCTGTGCCTGTATCATATAACCATACATGGGTGTGAGGCAAGCGTGACATGCCATTATCCGATGATAATTTAATGTTTAACGTTTACATCCCTGGGGAAAAATAACCGGATCGATGATGTTTAATACGCTTTACTTTCCTGATCCAAATTTAATCATCCGCAGAGGTTAATTGCATTAATGCTCTAACAGTAGATTAGTCAAATTTAAGGAGAACATATCAATATAGTTTGCTGCAGTAAGTTATTGTCAATATTGAAGTAAAGCTCAATTTTCCAACCTTTTATACACAGAGTTGATTGATAATTATAACAATCAGAACATCAATTTAATATAGTTATAAACTACAAAATTTAATTAAAAAGTTAATTACATGCATTTAGGCTGGATAAGTGGAGCTCTCTCTATCTTTTCGTCAATAAATTATTTCATAGTTTGATTATTAAATAAATTGAAGTAAAGAAACAAATTATGCTAAAAAAT
Source organism: Gnetum montanum (assembly GCA_015680685.1). NCBI lineage: Eukaryota > Viridiplantae > Streptophyta > Gnetopsida > Gnetales > Gnetaceae > Gnetum > Gnetum montanum. Next base: position 287,153 of record MNCI01004650.1, read on the forward strand.
AAAGAATTGTTTTTCTTTGAACTGTAATAAGAATGTTATCATGTTGAACTGCTCTTTTACCAAACTCATCAAAAATTATTCTCCAAAACAACGTACACCTACAATCCACAAACGTAACGTTCACCAAGCCACTGATGCTAGAAACGGTTCAACCCACGTCTTAAACTTACCACCCATCCTTGCTTACGTCTTAAAAACTCAAAATGACGATATTAGTGCAGTCAAAGGTTCTCTTTTATACCAAGAGTTCCAAAATTTCTATCCCTGGTAATCATCAACAAGCAGCGGAAGTTTGGTACCTTTACCAACACGCAGCGGAAGTTTGTTATCTTTGTTTCCGGGGGTCACGTCAATGCCGTGAAGCCAAGGTCCGCCAATTTAGAATATTGACCAGCCAACAATCACTGTGCTTCAATGTTTAAATTTTTCTCTAACTTTGACGACGACCCAGTCTCAAGCACTGCTTCTGCTGCAAATCAAATGGTCTGAAACACTCTCCGTGAAACACTCTCCGCAAAACAAAGAGACAGTATTCACGTGAAATCAAATGGTAGAGGTTCAAGTTGCAGAGCATTATTATTGCAGAAATGCAGACTTAGAATATAAACAGGGAAGATCAAGGCAAAGAGGATGCACAGGGGAGGGACTCCTTCAATAGCCGAGCTGTTGGAATCCATGCCAGGTTGTAGTACGAGGAGATGCGAGAAAATTCTTGGAGATTTGGAAGAGCTTTGCAAAGATGAAACTGGGGCATCAATGGCGCTGAACCACGCGCTGACAGTTCCGCTGCTGACTCTGTACATGCTGGGGACGTCGCAGGTGTGCACGGCCATGGCGGTCTCATTGCTGTGGCAGCTGTGTCGCCATTCCGAAGATGGCATGGTCATGGTGGAAGCTCTGCAACTTGGTGCATTCCAGAAGCTCATGGTTATTGCCCAGATGGCTGTTCCTCGCTATACAAAACGCAGGGTTTGTGAGCTTCTGAAGCTCTTCAATTATTACAGAACTAATTATGAATGTACAGATTCCACTGATTTTCAGTATCTCAGACGCTCCTTTTGATTTTTGCTGCCGTAGCGTCCATTAACCTGATGTCAATATTTGCAGGGATGAATGTATGCGTAGTTGCGTGCCCTCTTGAATTCTTGCACTATCAAATTGTTGTGCGGTACATATGTTACTTTATGCAGCTGTGCTACACAACATAATAGATTCATACGTTTATGACTGCATTGTTTCATTGTTATTTGATTAATATAATCAATTAATACGTATGACTTCATGGGCTCCCTGTTATTAAGATACCGGATATTGAATTAGTATGGCCACTAGCTTAAGGGAAAATTTTTAGTATTAGATCGTACTACTAATATTACTATACTAATTACTACTACTATTATTAAATCTCTAAATTCTGAGGCACGAAGGGCTGAAATTGAATTCTTTACCGAAAATCAAACGGGCAACTGCAACAACATAACCAAGCAGTCACAGCAACATCTGAAATATAAATTATTTGCATGTTTTGATTTCCGTAAAATATTTTTAAAATCCGCCTGTATCATAGAAAAATAGCAGCGAATCAATATTATATGAAGAACTCAGAAACAACCATAAATCTAAATACATGAAAATATATATACTCATTAAAGCATTGAATCAACTTGTTTGTGTCCAGAATGGTTTCACATTCCTCAGGTATATTTAAATTTTAAAATGTTAAAATATTGTTTCTCCTAAAAAGTTGGGACAGACAAGGCCCAGACTCTTACATTTGTTATGATCTCAAGGAAATTTTTTTTATATATAATACTTTTGGTTTTTATGCTGTTTGTAATTATTATTTGACTTAGTCTAGCTTTCAAGGAAAATTTTTTTATATATAATACTTTTGGTTTTTATGCTCTTTGTAATTATTATTTGACTTAGTCTAGCTTTCAAGAGGGTAGCCATCAATTCTATATTTACAGTTACTCTTTTAACTTTTAAGTTATAAATAAAAAGTTTAAATCCTACAAAAATAAAAGACCATCAAACATTTTTCTGTTTTTCTTAATTTAGAATTTGGTTTGAAATTTCCAATTCAATGTTATGAGCTTTTTTATATGAATGCATCATTAGTTTCTCTCTGTGTAGAAACAATACTTTAAGGTCTCTTTAAAATGATAAAACAATACCACATAGTAATTCTAGTTAGATTGATTGCTGATTTCATGTCATACATCATTTTAAATATCTTACTTGTTTATGTAAGTAATTTGCCAAGAAAAAAAAAGAGACCTAGAAAAAGGTTGGTAATATTATTCAATAAATCAATACTGTTATTTAAAATGATCATCTTTTAGGCTGAAAGGCCATCTACCAGTTATAACTGGTAACCCTATATAATAGTTTGTTCATAAAGCTTTATAGGACCCTACTAGTAACACCGAATAATTCTTCATCCATAATACTTTATAAGAGTCTTTTGAGAAGGTTAAATAATATTTTCATACAAAATGCTCCAAGGAAGCTTATCAATAATGGGAACCAATATTTTTATCCAAATTAAAAGTTAGAAACAAAGCTGTATAGTATTCTGACCAAGTAATATCTAAGCTTTTTTTACAGGATCCACCACACAAGCTAAACTTTCAAGAATATCTTTATATACTATTCTTGTCCATTTCCCAATATCCATGCCGAGAAAAAATAAGCTATACAACTAGATATATCCAAGGTGTGTGCCGTCCCAATAAAATTTCAGTTTCATTTTGGTTTGGTTTTGTTAAATTTTCATTAAATAAAATTATTTTTTAAAAACCGTATAGATTGGGATGTACCTTTGATTTAAAGAATAAACAAATATGAGAAATGTGAACATGAAACCTATTGTCTTTTTAGAGGTAAGAATTAAATGTTGTAGCCATCGAAACTTTGGGCTCAGTGGCTACATCGTCCGTTTTTGCCCGCGTCGCTTAATGCCTGAACTGAAAATGTGATACATTGATACAAATTATTACATTGTAACATGAAAATGAAACTGAGACATTACATCATATCGATGTTGAAAACCGACAAAGATGCTGAATCAGTTTGAATGTGCATTGTTAAGTCCTCAATACTCAGGTCCCGCCCTTTTTTATACCGTCTCAGCGTAAAATAGTTATTAATCGTAATTTGGATTATGTGCTACACTGCTACTCCACTGCACAAAGTTCAAACAATACAATCTGGTAAATTTATTCTTGACTATGACTGTACACAGAAGAAGACTTTGGGGTTGCAGCTTTGCACGTAAACCACTAACAATACTCAAAAAGGCGATGTTAATAAGGGGAGGGCTTTATTTGTGTTTTTAATTATAAAAGAGGAGGTTTATAGTGCAGAAATCATGTATACTAACTTCAACGGAAACACTTGAGGCGGGTTGAGAAGAAAAGACTAAAAGAGCTATTGCAAGGTTTAGATTTGAATTGAATGGTTAGGTATGGATTTCAGAGGGAGACGAAGGTGTTTTACCTGTCTTGGGCAAAGACTGCATAAGATTTGTGTAAGATGATGCCTGAGAAGCATGAACGTGACGGGCAGATGTACTGGAAAATAATGAAGCTGAAGTATGCAGCGGAGGAGGCATCATCATCATCCAAAACAAGTTGTCGTTGTTTTCTTCACCGTGAAATGACATTGATTTTGATTTTTCTCTTGTGGGCATTTGTCTGCTACATTCCACAGTACCTGCAGCCATGAACAACAATGCAAATACCAACACCAACCACTTGGCCATTTCCATGAACAGATTTCCAGCACAGGAGAGCTTTCTGAAATTTTTGTTAGCAGAGATTCCCTCAAAACTATTGAAGTGGCTCTATGGCTCAACGCAAAAACCGATTATATATAAAACCGTCGCGAAAAGGTATAGATGCGCTTGCTGTGTGCAATGCAATTCATGAAGTATTTCTCTTACCTGGACCCTGCATTTAAATGGATTTGCAGGCAAAGCCTTGCCAGCCATCCATGGATTAAGTTCGACTCTGTCTAGTCTGTTGGAAAAAACTAACTGTGAAGCGATAGTCACATCAATGAATTAGCAGTTGCTTATTCATGAACTACACTTTCCACACTTTCCATTTCTATGGTCGGATAGTTTTAGAATTTTCCCTAAAAATAACATAAGACTTCTAAACGTGTTGTGAAGTTCTATCTTAGTTAATTTTTAGATGTTTCCAATTTTGTAACCCAGATGTGGCTATTTAAGTCTGCCCTGGGATCCGTCATAAATAGTATGAGAAAGACAAGAGTGGGAGAGTTCTCACATTGCATGAGAGAGAGGTTTCTTCTTGTTCTCTCCATGTGATGAAGAGAGAAGCCTGATATTTCCACATTGCATGAGAGAGAGGTTTATTTTTGTTCTCTCCGTGTGATGAAGAGAGATGCTTGTTATTTCCATCGCTCATAATAAGAGTTTTTCTGCAATCTACTAACAGTGGTATTGGAGCATCCAGGTTCATAGTTCGTGAAAGTGTTGCAGATCGTGCATACAAATTTTTCAAAATGGTTGGCAAATACGAAATAGAGAAGTTCAATGGAAGTGACTTCACATTGTGGAAGTTCAATGGAAGCGACTTCACATTGTGGAATGAAAAGAAGAGTAATGAAAAGAAGGCAGAAAAGGTTGCTGCAAATCTGTACATGCTTATGGAGAACACACATCAAGTGGGAGAGTCTTCTGTTGCATCAACTAATTTAGAAGAAGAATCGACGATGTTGTGGCATCGAAAGCTTGGTCATATGTCAGAACAAGGTTTGTAGATTCTCTCTGAATAGAGACTACTTCAGAGACTACTTCTTGGGCTCAATTAGGTATATTTACCATTTTGTGAGCATTGTGTTGCTACTAAGCAACATAGATTTAAGTTTAGCACAACAAAAGAGGTAGAGCCAGAGGCAGAGGAGAATGTAAATGCAAACGATGAAGAGTTGAGGCACGATCAGCGATGAAAATGGAAATGGCGAAGGCTAGTCTGAGGGTGTGTTCCTGGAGGTGGAGGCCCAGTTCTGGGTGTTGGGCGCTCTGCGTGCGGGGCCACGTTCCCGCTCCGCGGCGGAGCTCCTAGACAATTACAGAACCGTCATGGATTTCGTCGGGATTGGTGAGTACGGGCAGAGCTGGGTGCTCGTGGAGAAGCGGAAGCTTCGTTGCGTCGAGCGGTTCAAGGAAGGCGAGCTTGGGCTCGAGTAGCTTGCCGTGGTGGTAGAAAGGATGGTGTGGAGATATGATTGATTCTTAATCAAAATCTCCAAGTGGGAGATTGTTGGAAAAAACTAGTTGTGAAGTGGTAGATCACAGCAATGAATTAGCAGTTGCTTATTCATGAACTAAACTTTCCACACTTTCCATTTCTATCATGGATAGTTTTAGAATTTTCCCTAAAAATAACATAAGACTTCTAAACGTGTTGTGAAGTTCTATCTTAGTTAATTTTTATATGTTTCCAATTTTGTAACCCAGATGTGGCTATTTAAGTCTGGTCCACCGCTGCTAACATAGTCTCTGATCAACGAACATGGTTGAGTCCGTTACAGAGCCGCTAACTACATAGTATCATTTCCATGAATGTGTGTGTTTTGTAATATTTCTGTATGCTAATGTTTTACATTTGAATTCTAAGTCAGGATGCGACCATCAGCAATGTAAAACTTTTCTCTTCAAACGTATGGCAGTAAAGTTCAAAGTCTACAATTTTCATGGTTCGCGCATTTCCAGTCTATACGCGGCAAATTGTGTATCTTGGACCTGATCATTAGAATGAAAAAAATAGTGGAAAGTGCACTTCCGTCTTATTTAGTTTTTGATTTTCTTTTTAATAATTTGTTTTGTTGGGAGAGCCACGTTGGATTGCATGCGGTGTACTTGAACATGCCTCAAATTACTAGGAGGGTTTTAATAATGAGGTGTTACCTTAGAGGTAAGGGTCTTAGCTTAGTAAACACAAATTATAGGTTTGATTCTACTAAGTAGCACTCAATTATAAACTTCTATAAATTTTGAAGTGTACCTATGTTTCAATTATTTTAGGTTCTAACACCCCTTACTATGGAGGGTTTGGTACTAGGGTTCAAACCAATATCTTGGAAATTATGTGATTGTTGTAGTTGAGACACCCTTACATGACCTACAAATGGGTTACTCAAGTTGTTAGCTCATTGTCTTATTAGGAAAAACATTAATAGCCCACCTCATACTTAAGGCATCATTAGATTCTTTGTTAATTCTTGGTGCAAAAGCATAACATACATTTTACTTAGGTGAGGGACCATTCTTATTTTTTTCCAAATATGATACAACGTGTCTAATGAGTAGCAAGGTACCCCTACACTCAACCATACAAATACGAGCATTTCACGCATGATCCGGTCGAACTCCGCAGATGGGCTAGTTGTGGTATCTACATAGTTACTCGTTGATCGCAGTTCGCTATCTTTCCACTTGGACTAGTATTTGCTTGGTCACATATGGTTTAGTCCAGAGTGAAGTATATGATGTGTTCCTAAACTAATGCTACTCCTAAAGGCAACAGAAAATAATCTTTAACCAGACTAAGATAGGAGGAAAAAGGAGAGAGAGAGAGAGAGCTATACTAAGAGGAGGTAGGGAGAGAGAATCTAAGCTAGCATAAGTGCGATGAGCATCCGTTCCTTAATCATCTATACACGTCTTAGGCCTTATGCATGACTACCACTGGGATTACCAAGTGCATGGCCTGAGTACACTACTGGGATACCAAGCAGTCACATGTAGATGCTCGTGATTAAGTCATATTCATTCCATGTTTAATAGTAATAACAATTAAGTAATTAAACTAAGTGAATGCTGCAATGATGAAGTAATCTCAGTCTTTATTTCTGGTCATGTGCATGTCCAAGTTTATCACACTTGAATAAACGTTCCATACAATTACAATCATCACACTACGGGCATGCACTAGGAGAAAGGGTTGAGAGGAAAAGTATGACAAAAAGACTCTACTAAACTAACTTCTAAATCTAACTGAAAAACTAACTATCAAAAACTTAAAGATTGACTCCTCTCGTGCGCCTACATGTGTATTTATAGGCTCACACAGGAGTCATGATATCGTGTATCCAATATCATTATTTGAGCTTCGATATCATGTACCCGATATCGTGGATATGATATCAAGGGTCTAATATCGTAGCTTGATGAGTTAAAATTCATCATACCCCCATGATTGAATAAAAACTCGTCCTTGAGTCAAAATGAGAATAAACCCCATTGATTACATAGTGGATAGGTATGGGATTATTGACTAACAGGGAATTTATTCATGCTATAGTGGAGAACTCAATAGAACAAAATTGGGACATAACACAAAAAATGCAACATTACAAAATTACAAAATTTTGTGAAACTCATGTGGTTCCAGGTGGTAATGGCTCCTCCATGGGTTGCTTTGCCTTGTCTTGTGCTCTAGGTTTTGGGATTTGATGACATTAAAGTAGTTCTTAGAGCTTCTCCTCTTCCATTTAGGGATCTTGTGCTATCCATGATGATGCTCTAATGCTTGATGGGGTTGGCACCTCCCATGGGCATGGTAGTTGAGGGAACATCTTATTTTCCTTGATGTACTAGGCCACAAACAACCTTCATTCCTCCTCGTACAATCTATAAGTCATTGAGCCAAGTCCATTACAACATCCTTTTGTCCCTGGTAGCTTGTTTTAATCACCTCCAATTCAGAATTTGCAACCTCTAGCTTCTGCAATGTTTTCTTGTGTTCTGCAAATTTTGCTTCATACGTGGTAGCTACTTGCCTCTTGAGCTTTATCCTTGGGCACCCTGTTGTCAACATGGCTAGATTGGCATACCACAAATTTGCTAGCTCCATGTACTCTATGAGATCATGAATTTGTAGGTCCTGGCTTTTAAGTTTCTCCTAGTGGAAAAATGCATATGTGTCCAATATGGCTTGCCAATTAGTGTGTTGAGCACTAAAAGCATTGATGTGGGCCTTGGCCATATGGATCTCCTTCTTGATGACTTGCTTGTACATTCCCACTTGGTCTCGGAAATGCTCCTTTAATTTTTCGTGCTGCTTGGCCTTGTTTTTCCATGCACTTATTTTGATGGCTATCTTCTGACAAATGATGTGTACCTCCTCCATTGAGAGGGTTTGATTTTCTTTGGTCAATCGATTCATGTACAAGTTGACCTTGATCAACTATTCTCATAGCCACTGAGAATTTTCTTCAAGAACATTCTTTTGGTTCTCCATAGAGGTCAGCCAAAGATTGTCAGCAACAAGTTGTTTATTTTCTTCTTGTAAGGCCTTGAGTGCCTTGGCCTGTGCATAGGTTTGCACTTGTGCCTTAGAGGCATCTCAATCAACCTTCTCTTTTTCCTCTACCACTCTTTTATTTTCCACCAATAATTTGTTAAGTTGCTACATTCTGAAGGTGTCCAACTAGTCTACAGGAACAAATTAAGAGGGATCCTACTATGCAGCTTGCAAGGTTATGAGCCTTTCTTGCAGTCTTGCTAATTCTACTTCTACATGCTCGACCCTTATCCCTATCATGACTAGCTTTCCTTTGGTGGAGATGAGGTTTGATTGTGTTGTCATAACATCCTGTGGGATGTCAAACAAGGATGTCATCACTTGTCCTATTTGTAGCAATCAATCAAGCATATCCTCATGTTCCATAGAAGTCATTGAGGGACCAACCAGAGTTTGAGCATCCTGTGTTCCTATGAAATTTTTTGGTGGTGCAATAGGAACGTTAAAAGATTCCTTGATGTGGTCACTGACCACCTTTGTAGCTCCCGCTGCATCCTAGTGCTGCATGACCACCATTGTGGCCCCTTCACCAATCTCCAATTCCACTTGAAAGGATGTAGCATTCCCTAAAATCTTTTGTGACCAATAGGTCTCCCCTCCTCCTATCTGAATGGACACCTCGTCCCATGCGTGATCTATAGAGATAGTGGGTCGTATAGTATCATCAATGATGCAGAAGAGATTTGCATCATCATGACTTCCCCACTGACCATCTCATTGATGGCCCTAAGATGGCTCATCGACGATCAGTAATCTTGCGGTGATTGATCTTGTTGGCTCATACTAGGCCTTGCTTCTTGTTGTTGACTGGGTCCCATGCTTGGAAGTTGGTTGGGCCCTGCAAGTTGAGTTGTAGTGGGCCTCACTATCTATTCTTGCTCTTGTTCTAGCTCCAATGTCTCACCAACACTTTTCCTTATAGCTTGTTGCCTCAGTAGTTCGGCGTACGAAGCATTTTGGGCTCTTCTAAGGACACCATTGGTGTATCCCTGAATACCATCATGCTTGCACAGCTTTCTAATGAGACAAAGGAAAGGCAATACAAACTTCCCTATCTTGGGTTCTTCAAACCACCTTAAGATCTCCATGAAATATAGACAAGGAAGGTTAGCATTAACCTTTCCCATCAATATCACACTTCCTCTTGTCACATATGTCAAAATTCTATTTAATCCTTTTGTGGGAAAGATGTGATAAGTTCCAATTTTAAAGTAGATTCTCTCTTCTAACATCAATTCTCCATATATCTTATCTTCCTTATCGTATGCCTTTTCTAACCAAACCCTTCATGCATCAACATTAGAGCAAGTAGATAGATGAGCAACCTTTGGCCCTTTGTTCGAAAGGTTTAACACTTTGATAGAAAAATCAATAGACACACCACAAATGTTAACTGTGGTGCCTTCTTCTTTACTGTGCCAAAATTGGTACATTTCTCCTAAGTACCAGGCACTGCTTTTGAAGAGGATAGGGCATAATGGGAACCCTTTTAGCTAGTCCCTAACATCCTCCAGAGAGAATTCTGTGAAAGGTCCAAAGTTCAATTCCATGATCACTACCATGGATGTGGACCTTGCATAGATGGCCTGAACACACTCCAAGGGTAATGTGAGGTGTTGTCCCTATTTAGGCATTGTAGTAGCTCCTCCTTCTACCTATATTAATTGTATAGTGATGAGGGCTTCTTGATGGATACTAAACGATTGCTCCTCTTGCTCTATATGTTGTTCAGCAGGCACCTATCCTCTACCTCTGCTAGGTCACTTAGACACACCTTAAGAGAGACCTTCTTGTTGTCCATGCTTTGGGGCCATCTGCAATCATACGGGGCTAATCATTAGTAAGGTTTCTTACCAAAGTTAACTTATACCTTCCTGCCTTAATGAATTTTTTTTATTTCCATGTGATTTAAAAGTTAGGAATTTTTATGGAAATGTCCCCAAAAGATTTTAATCTTTGGTCCACTTTGCTTAGGTGGCTTTAAATTTTAATTTCCTGGTATAAATAAGGAGATGAAATTGTTTTTGGCACATGTTTATTATTTTTATAACTAATTACTCTTGATAGTGTCCTTTGGCAATGAATAACTTCAAAAAAAATTCTACGGAATTCAACGTGTACCCCTCTCCCCCACAACCAAGTTGAACACTCTAAGTTCAAGTAGGTTTAGAAGAAATTAAAATCGGAGCACTAGTGAGCAAGTTAGGGTTATTGAAGCAAGAGATCCACAATCGCAAGTCGTAGAAGAAAATTTTGAAAAACTCCCCCCATGTGAATAGTTTTAAATGATGTTGACATGCACAGGGGGGTCCATATATATATTTTTTAAGAATGTGATATTGCGTACCCACTAGCAAGGACCTGATATCGCATCTAACTTGATATCGAGTCCTATCGAAAATAGGGTACTTGAAAAAATTTACAAATTTTTTGAAACTCCAAGGTATAAACTGAGGATGTGTAGGTCAATGTAAAGGGGTCTAGGGTAATACAAACTAGTCCTGAAGGCACAAAGAGTATAATGGTGTAAAATATAATAATGAAAATCATGAAGAGTAGGAGAAGAAAGGACATGTGTTAGCTTATAGGGACGTTTGAACCAAAAGGATGATAAGGGAAAGAAGAACTTTGGTAATACTTAGAGGATATAAGATGATGTGCAAAAGATGTGTTACAAGTGCAAACTACAAGGGTTATGCAAGTGGGTCCTCCCTAAAGCAGGTTCCAACCTATAGTGCCCTTGCATAATCAAACCTTAAAATGTCCATAGGCACTATAAGGGCTAAATGTAATCCACACCGATCTAACAAAACACACACATGTAGACATCACTGCGATGAGATATGAAACCCATGCTACATGAGTCACAAGTTACAATTACACGAACAACGAGGTGAGGCAAATTGTAGAAGGGCTCGCAAAGATTGGGACATGAGGTAACGGACTTAGGACACAATGAATCCCACATGTAAGGCATGATTAGTGTGTCATTTTCCCATCACTCCAAAATCAAGACCAAGTTCATTCCTTTGATCAAAGACATCACATTGCTTCATCAAATGATGGACAACCATAAGAGCACCATGAAAACAAGGCATATGATCACTTGGCGTTTTGTTCAAGGGAGGAGTGATTTTGCATTGTGGCACTTGTTTTTTTGTTTTTTTTTACATTGCTTAATCTAGAGAAGCTACCTACCTTTCGGCATGGATGCATGTCTTTCCAGTGGGACCACCTAGAATAGCATTATTATTATTTTCTGGTTGAGTGCCTTTGGATTACTCTTACTTCTATTTTTCATTAGATCTATAAGGATCTTAGTACAACCAAGTTGCATGATAACTCCAAAAAATGTCACCAAAGAGAATCCACACCCTTGATATCACACCCTAACCATTCCCTCTTGGTCCATCCTTCTTCGTTCTGGGCACAATAACACAAAAATTACTTTAAGTTTTAATGATTAGGCATATCATTGTACCCAGAGTAGAACCTCTTATTAATAGAATGGATAAGTGGATGTTGTGACTTGTTGTCCAAGTAATTAGTCACCTCAGACTTGATAGCATAAAACAACACCTCAACCAATGGTCACATGAGTGTTTTCTTCCTAGAAGAGATTACTTATAAAAAGGTAGAAAAAATAAAAAGACGAAACAATAAACTGAGAGATGAAAAATTGAAAAAAAAAGTTGTAAAATTAAAAAAGAGGAAAACATTTATTAATTTTTCTGTTGTTAGAATGGGGGATACCCCCCATAACTCATACATGAGCATAGCTAGGATTAATAAATTAAGGATTGAGATCCTTGCATGTTGGATGTATTGGAATCCGATCATATCTAGACGAATGGGTATCTTTTGATGTGGTGGTTGGAATGTACCCCAAGTGGGGTTCCCACACTTGATTGTAGTAAACATAGTAGGAAAATTTATAAGATGTATTTAATTGATGAGTGGTTGACCCACTATGGTACCCATGATTGTAAGATGGTATGCAAGGATCGATATGTCTCCCTTCATGGGTAGATTCATTGGGTCGCATTGTTGTTTGAGTATTGATTGGTGGTCCAAATGAGGTAACATGAGGCATTGAGTTCAAGGAGAAGGATGCATCACAGTGTTGAACTTGTGCTAAGTTGGAGGATGCAGTGGGCTCAGAGTTGTGTTATCCCTTCTTACGGTCATGCCAAAAGAAGGGGCATCTTCAATGTTGAGGAGAGTTCCCACTGCTATTGTCAGCAGAAGCACAAGTAATATTTGTGCTATGGTGCAAACCCTTTTGGAACACTTGGTGGCAATGTAGAAGGAGGTGAAGGATGAGAATTTAGAAATTGAGAAGGATCGTAAGGTAGCCAAGGTGGTGGTTGTGTTGGAGAGGATATGGGTTGATAATATTAAGAAGAATAATAATCATGTGGTGAGATAGAGGATGTTGACCCAGTTGGGGAAACAAGATGTTAAACTTGATGAACACTTAGGTTGAATGGTATGAAGGGTATAACCAGTTTGGAGGTGGCCTCCTCCATGATTGGAGTTGTTGCCACTGTGATTGAACATAGTATCTCTGTATGAAATTTGGATGTAACACTCTTCCCCAATGCTCCTGTAGATGTAAAAAGATTGGACATTGACCCTTGGGATGATCATATAGGCAAATGTTGCATTAATACATATGATTGGCAATTGAGCTCTTATTTTTTTCAACCCTTCTTTTCGATTGTCTAAGGGTATATTTTCGTGCTTCTTGGTTTGTCATGACTCTACCTCCAATAATGTTGGCATATTTTCCACATTTTTTTATGCATCCATTCCATCATCTTATTGATCTTTTCCTCAACTTCATCCAATGATTGTAGTGTTGGAAAAGATGGTTCCACCTCTTTAAGGTGAGTTGATTTTTCCACTTTTAGATTATGGGCCTTTATTGATGTGAGATTTTGGTCGCATTGAGATTTTTTAGCATTCTCTCGTTTAGCCACTTCTCCTTCTTATTTTTCTACCCATTTGATAAGCTCTTGGAATTGATGGGTTCGTAGCTCATATAGTTGACCTCAGGCATACATCCCTAGGGTCTCCCTTGTTTCATTATAAAGCCCATCTATGATATGGTACATTAGCCTCTCCTCAGAGAACCCATGGCCTAGGCAGTTGTTTAACAATGCATAATATCTATCTAAGGCCATGTCCAAGGGTTCATGTTATGCTTGTTTCCACTCTTGGATTTGTCTCCTCAAGGTTGATACTCTCGCATAGGTTTGATATTTTTTTTTAAGAGCTCTACCATTGTTGGCCAACGTCGAATTAATTTTGGTTTTAAAAACCTATACCATACTTTTTCTTGGCCAAAGAGTGTCAAAGGAAAGAGCTTAAGTTTTTTCCATCAATTATCAATGTTGCTCCATGCACAGACATCATAGAAGGCTCATAGGTAATGTTGTGGATCTAAATCGTGGCCATTTGAAAACTTGGGAAAGTTTTTTAAATCAAGCCTAGGTAGATGGCTTTTCTTATGATGCCTGTAGGATATTTGAATAGCCTCTTGTATTTGCGTTAGGCTTGTACTGGCCAATAAGGGTTCATCATCACTAGGTAGTGTTGATGTCAACACTCTCATGCTTGCATGGGGCCATGATTATCAATATTTGTATTTCTCTCCCCTAATAACCACAATAACAATCATGTGAGTAGTGGGAATTTAAACTATCAAGTGGTGGTCATTAATGGTACTGGTTACAGTCATTAGTGGCAAACGTTTCGAAAGTTACGATGATTCTGGTCATTAATGATGGCAATTATAGTCATTAGTGGTAAACATTTTAGAAGTTACAGCAATTATGATCATTAATGATGGTAGTTATGGTCATTAGTAGTAGACGTTTCAAAAGTTATAATGGTAACAAACATAAGTGGGCACTTAATTGGCGAATGTGGGAGTTATTACACAAGAAGTGGTGACAATTTTTGTAGCAGTTATATGAAATGTACACATCATTATCGATGGCCACAGTAGCTATAAAATGGAGTTTAGAGGGAGGCTCTTGGATCATCAAGAAGGGAGGGGACCTAAAAATAGGCTTTGGCTATTAATCTAGAGGGACAACTTCCTCTCCACTAAGAAAAAATTTCTTTTTTTTTCTTTTCTTTTCTTTTCTTTATAGGCTTCTAGTTGATCTTTGAGGAAGGTCTAAGGCAGGATCTAGTGGCTCAAAATCATATCCTTGCAAGTCTTCTCGGTGATAGTAGGAGCTTGTCACAGTGGTGCAGATGTGGGTAAACGATCTTCCTCTCTACAGCGGTGCACAAAAGGTGGCAAACGATGGAAAGCTTTGAGAACTATAGTTTTTTCCCTATGTGGATTGCAGTAGGAAGTCTCTCTCTCTCTCTTTCTTTCTCTCTCTCTCCCTCTCTCATGGCAATTGCAATTTTCCAACCCAATAGTGGATACTATTAGTTGTCACAGATCAACAACATCAGTGAGACTAGGGAAAATTCAAGTCTTTTAATCACTTATTGTATTAGAGACAATAATTTAATTTAAATTCTAGATTTCTTCCTAGTTTTTTTTTATTTGCAAAAGGCCACATAGTCCTCTCCAGCTGAGACTATTCTCAGGTTTCTGTACCCATACGGGAGGCGCCCTAGGCAGTAGTCTCCTAAAATAAGTTTTCTTCCTCGGTGTTGGTGTGACCAAAATTTATGCATCAACACCTTTTTGGCGCTAGAAGGAGGGCCTTTCCCCAACCTTTTGTTTAGCAACTTTTCTTGCCATTTCTTTGACCTTTATTATCCCATTTTTTGAAATATTTATTTTCTATCCTGTCCTTTTCTTTTTCTTTTTCAAAAATTTCATTTTATTTATTTCAAACTTGTTTTATTTAAAATTTTTGTTTTTAGCCATTATCTTGAAAAATATTTTAAAGAATTTTTGAGCCCTTTATTTCTTGTTCTGAGAAATAAAAAAATTTTAGGTCTCATCACCCATATTTTTTTTAATCTTTTTCCTTGTTATTTTTTTTAATCCTTGTTTCCAATCCCATTTCGAATTTGTGTTTTTGTGGTCCTTACCTTAGTCCTAGGTTAGGTAAGGTGGTTTTATTTGATTATGCAATTTTAAGTTTATTTTCCTAAAAACTTGCATTTTACTATTTTCCCTTTTAATTTTACAAGTATTGGAATTTTATACATTTTTTTCTTTTCAAAAAAAAGGGTAGCATATTTTAGTATTTTTCTTTATCAAAAAAAAATATTTTGTTTCAATATTTTCTTTTCCTTTTACGCAATTTCATAGTTTCATTCTAGAAATTATCTTTTATAGTTCTATTTATGGATGAACTCTCCTATGCTTCTAATTGACCAATCACTCGTCTCTTCACATTAAGGAAACAACGAGCCTCATGTTTTCCAAGTTTTATTCCTAGGAGAGCCCAAACTAGGATGGCAACCAATCAACCCCTGGCTCCCTTGGTCAGTAACCCCTTTAACTTCACTAACTACCACAACATCCCAAAGTTACTTCAGAACATAAATTTGTTCTATGATTCCACAAACCCTTCTAGTGATGCCCGCCAACATATACAATGTTTTGAAACCTTACTAGGCATCCACAACATTATTGAAAATGATGTGGCATGTAAGGTGTTTGTGACAACATTTTGAACCAAAGCAACCTAATGGTTATTAATGCTTCCGAATGCTTCCATTAACTCATAGCAGGAGTTCAAAAATAAGTTTTTGATTCAATTTGAAAAATTCACAAGCCTTGCCATAACATCTAGCAACTTCACCAATTTAATAAAGCGACCTGGGGAAAATGTTAAGGATTACAACCTTAAATTCCTTCACCAGTTGGGCTATGTGCCAAGTGAGATGCGTCCGCAACCCGATGGCATCCTTAACTTTTACCTCTCTACCATGAAACCGTTCTTTTCCTATGCCATCAAATCATACCCTAACATAATAGAAATATAGGGAGCAATGGCTAAAGCTGTGGACCTCCAACAAATAACCCTTATGAACAACATTCAAACTCAATTTGGAATGATGAGTGTTAGCAATCCTATGCAACATAGTCCTCTACCAACTTTCCCAATGACCAACACTATGTTCCAAACTCCTATTCTCCTTCAAATGACTCAACCTACAAAAAACTACTTTCAAGGTCCCACATCTTCTACATTCCTACCATCTAACACTAGTTTGAATGAGGATCAATCTAAGGCCTTAATTCAATCCATCATAAACACATACATGGTACCTAATCCTATTGAACCCATGACTCAAGCTCAGGATCAAATGACCTAGATATTAAATTCACTTCAAAAAATTTCCAACGAAGTAGTTGAATTAAAGAGAAACAACAATAAGGGTCCTATTCAACCAGAAAAGCCTAGTTCATTAGTCAATGACAATTATTGTCCCCTCCATAACACTAGGCAACATTCTAAGAAGACTTGTCCCTAATTTTTAGCATTATATGGTGACAACACCCAAGGTCAACAAAATGGAAAACCTCCTGTTATAGTCTTTAATGTACCTCATAAAATAGAAAATAAAGAGGTTTCCTCATTGGAGCAAGTTATGGTAAACAACCCCAACCCACCTAATGCTTACTATCATAGACTTAGTGACATCATGAATAACAAAAAGCAACAAACTAGAAATGATCCTTACACTCCTCCAAATAGAAGAGCTCCTAGTCAAAGTAACACTGATGAGTGGCAAGATACCCCTACACCCAACCATATGAATATGAGCATTCTCACCTGCGATCTGGTCAAACTCCGCAGACGGACTAGTTGTGGCACCTAGATCATTAACCTTAGGTTACAATTCGCTATCTTCCCATCTAGACTAGTATTTATATTTAAACTAGCCTAAGTGCGATGAGCATCCGATTCCTTGATTATCTATACACATCTTGGACTTTGTGCATGACTACCACTGGGATTACCAAGCACAGATCCTAGATACGCCACTACGTTACCAAGTAGTCACACTTAAATGTTCATAATCAAGTCTTACTCATTCCACATTACTAGGAGTTTAAGGGTGAGAGAGAATAATTAGGAAAGCAGTAAATAACAATTAAATAAATAAATAAACAAAGTGAATGCTACAATGATGAAGTAATCTTGATCTTTATTTCTGGTCATGTGCGTTTCCAAGTACGTCACACTCGAATAAATAATTTCGTACAATTACAATCACCACACTGTGGGTAGACACTGAAA